>JAHEWH010000034.1:0-479807 GCA_020726485.1 Halenospora varia | reverse complement strand
TATTAATAAATATAGCTTGTGCTGTTGTGTGTTCTTTCTGTAGCATTAATCTGATGTCTATGCTTCTAAGGCTTGTCTTTCCCTTTAGAGTTACCCTTCTTATAGGAGGCAGCTTGATGGCTAGGCAGTCCGCACTTAAAGCACAGGCCTTTGTCTTGTTGCCGGTTTATCTTGTCCTTAGAAGGATTTCCTTTCTTTAAGACTATGTCTAGTTCTATCTAGTCTTCCTACCTACTAGTTTGGTCTTTCTTACCTTTCCTTTAGTGGCCTCTAGAGTACTGACCTCTCCTTTCTATCCTTTGCTTATATAGTTAGGAGTTGATGTCAATTGCTTTCTTGATTATTAGGAGGAGCTCCCCTAGGCGTCCTCCTTATATAATGTTGTCCTTGACTTCTTCCTTTAGTCCTTGGTAGTACTAAGCGGTCAAGGCTTTATCGTCCTAATCAATTCTTCTAGCTAGTAGTTAAAATTCTCTAGTATAAGCAGTAACACTTTTTGTCTAATAAAGTGTTTAGATAGCTTGTTCCGTGTATTGTTCCTTGTTGATGTTTCGAACATATAGGTAAGTTAGGTCACAAACTCCTTATAGTTGTCAAAGATTATATTTGTATTGTCTTCTTGATTATTATAATTGTTGTTAAGGTAGTCCTTAAGTTTTATAGTGATCTAATCGTATGCCGTCCCCTCTAGGTAAGAGCATGCCTACAACACCTTCTGTTCCTCTTATCTAAACAATAATGGGTTTATACAAATGTAGATCTTGTATTAGCTAATAAAAGGTTATAGCTTGCTTTAGGTGCTATTAAATGGCTTGGGGTTATGTACCTTAGGCGGCTTGACTTACTAAGATATATAGGCTAGAGGTGCGTTTAACATAATGGCGGTTAACTTATCACTAAGTGCTAGTGACAATGCTTAAAGTGTAACGTTTATAGTATAGCCGATACTATACCAAGGTAGGAACGTTGGGTTGTGTATAGTATACACAAGAGTAATAAGTCAGGGTGTTCCCGTACAGTATAAGAATAGAGTGTATTGCAAATACTATATTAAGTTGAGCATAAAGCTCCTATCTAAGGAAACAACTATAGACTTATATAGAACCTTCCTGCCCCTTAGATCAAGGTGGCTTACTATGATCCCTATAAGCGGCTTATATAGATCACTATGATCCGTACGATCCAATCCTTGTCACGTGATCCCTATATGACCCCTGTGCCAACTGCCTCCAGGTTCTCTGTGCCGTAACCTTAGTACTGCCGAGCCTCAGGCCTGGAGCTGTATATAATAATAAAACCGTAACAGTATAGTCTCTAGTATAGTCTGAATCAATATACCCCTCAACCTTCTGTCCCTTTACTAGGGCCAAGAAAGAGATCCCAAATTTGCGGGTGCCCTTAACATACCTGAGTGTCTGTCTTATACCCCTTAAGTGCTTCTTTATAGGCCTGGCTATATACCTGCTTAGTCGTATAACTATAAAATAGATGTCTGGCTATAAACCATACATTAGGTATAGTGGCTTGCCTATAACCCTCCTATATTAGTCGATATTAGCAAGTATGTCTGTTTTGGATATAGGCTTAAGTACCTTAGGACTTGTAGGCGGTGTCTTGGCTTTATAGGCATCTGTAAGGCTATATTCTGCAATTAACTTGTCCGTAAATGCCGTCTAAGTGATCTTAATTGTCCGCTTAGCCCTATCCCTTATAATTTCAAGCCTAAGAATCTTCCTGACTTCTCCTAAGTCCTTGATCTCCTAGTGCTTGGCTGTCCCTACCTTAAAGCTTTAGACAGTCTTAAGGTCATTCCCAAGAATAACCATATCATTAACATATAACCCTATAATTAGCTTCTGATCCTTATAGACAAAGATGTAGATGTCCGCAAAGATAGGGTATAGTCTAAGCTCTTCTAGGCCCTTACAAGCCTCTAAATACCACTTATAGCCTGACTGCTTTAGTCTATAAAGTGATTTCTTTACCTGTAAGACCTTTCCTAGGACTGCCTATAGTCCCTTTAGTGGTCTTATATATATATTAGTATATAAGACCAACTATAGGTATATACTAACAACGTCTGTCTAGTGTATCTCCTAGTCAAGACATGCTCTAATAGCCAGGAGCGTCCGTAAAGACTTAAAACGGACCGTGGGTAAGAACGTCTCTATAAAGTCGTCTCTAGGCACCTGTAAGAACCCCTAAACGACAAGCCTTGCCTTAAATCTGTCTAGCAGGCCTATAGGAGTATACTTGACCGTAAACACCCACTTGGACCCTATAGGCCTCTTTCCGGCCGGCAGGTCCGCAAACTCCTAGGTGTTAAGCGCCTAGAGCTTAAGAAGCTCTTTCTCAATTATGTCTTTCTAGTACAGCCCGTACAGCTTATTAGTGACTGCTTTGTCGTACAAAGCAGGGATTTTGGGTTGATCCTAGACGGCTAGTGCCTGCTTAAAGAAATGTTTTAGACGTCTGTTGCGGCCACTTTGTCTCTCTAGTACCTGTAGTGCTTATTGTGACGTTGCTAATCATGTGGGTTACTGAACACATAACTAGCATGTGACCAGTATGTGACCTACTTGTTTGTCGGATAGGAAACGGAGTAGTTTCGGACCAGGGCCTGTGCGGTAAGGTTATAAGTGCTTGGGGACTCTCTCCTCTTCTCTTCTCTCTTTTGGCATATTCTTTTTATCCTTCGATATAGCCTATTAGTCTTAGCACAATCAGACTCATATTTGCTCCCACACATCTTAGAGCAGTACTAAGGCTAGTGCTGTAACACTTATAGTGCCTGTTGCACCTATAACACTTCTGCCCCCTTTTCCTATAAGGTATCGACCTCTTACAGGTCGTTATAGTTATTAACAGGCAAGCCTGTATTGACTATAATTGTGTCCTTGTCTTCTACAGCCCCCTAGGGCCATAAACCATTATTAGCCTCTCCTTAGGACTGTATAATGTCTTCTGCCGCCTCTTATAGGCGTTCTTAGGCCTGGTTTTCTTCTAGCCCAGCTCTTAGGCTCTCCGCCTAGTCTATAGGTGCCCCAAGCAGGTCGTTTAGGTCAAGATCAACTAGTTCTATTAGATCAAGACTCTTAACATCTACCCCTAGCTCTTCTGGTTTGTCTGTCTATTCCCAAAACTTGTCCTTATCAAATATAGGCGCTAAGGCAATAATTGTCTTCTTTGCCTTAAGGTTATATAACTAGTATTGTCTTGACATTAGTAAGTAGCTAATAAAGATTGTCTTTCTAGCTACAAGCTCTAGCTTGCCTTAGGTCTCTTTAGGTATATAGGTATATACAATACACCTAAAGGTTTGGATATGGCTTACGGATGCCTTGTGGCCTATAAAGGCCTCTTCTAGACACTTTCTGTCTGGCCCAATTAGCATTCTGTTCTGTAAGTAACAGGCAGTAATGACTATAAAGCCCTAGAACCTTAGGGGCAACTTAGTATATTATAGCATTGACCTGGCCATTATAACTAGTGTCCTATTTAGTTGCTCTACTACCCTATTTTGCTATAGCAAGTAAATAACCGTCTGCTTAAGCATAATCCCTTTAGGTAAGAGCAAAGGCCTCTATATAGCCTTATACTCTATTATATTATTATAGCGGACGGCCTTGACCTTAAAGCTGCTTTATAGTTTGACATATACCTTCTAGCGGGCAAATATAGACGGCAGTATAGACTATAACTTGGTCAGAGTGACCTATAACTTCCTTATATAGTTGTCTATAAATGTCAATATATAGAGGTTGCCTATAAGTGCCTTCTCCTAGTACGGTCCCTAGAAGTCTAAGAAAACCCATACTAGTGGCTCTATACTCTGCTTAGCACTAGTCTTGTTAATTACTTATATCTTCTTTGTCAAGGCATAGACTTTATAGGTCGGCTAGCTATCTGTTAGCCTAACATACTATAACATGTCACTAACAACCTTATACACCTTCTTAATAAGTTACGGACTAAGGTGTCCAAATCTCTGGTGCTAATAGGCATATACGGACGCTTGACGGTCCGTAACCTCCTCCTAGTGGTCCGTAACCTCTCCCTAAGAGTCTATAACTCCCTCCTAGCGGTCTATAACAAGCCTTGCAAGCATTATACTTTCTGTTAGCATGTCTAAAATGTATAATCTTCCTACTCTACTTGCTATACCTACTTTACGGCTATAATCCTTAATAACCAGGGCTATCCTCTTAGGTAGAGTAGTGGTCTCTACTACTAGTCCCTTGTCTTGTAGCCTTACTATAGAGATCAAGTTCCCTTTAATTTGCAGAACATATAATATGTCTATCAGGACAATACTCCTTATATGCCTATTAATACTTATAGGTATTCTAACCTGCCCCTAGCCAATTCTAGGCAGTATTAATCTGTTTGTAGTCACTACAGACTGCCTTGTGCTTAATATAGTATACTCAATAAACGCTATATAGTCTAGTGTTATATAACTAGTTGCCTTAAAGTCAACTTGCCACTCTTATCTGTTACGGACGCTTTTAGACGCCTCCTAGCAGGCTTTGCCTGTAAACTTGTCCGCAACCTGTGCTTTTTCCTTTAGAGAAAGGTTGCCCTTAGCCCCTAGGGTTGGTAGTGGTCCGGTCCTTGCTTTAGGGTGCTTAGTGTAACGTTTATGGTACAGCCGATGCTATACCAAGGTGGGAACGTTAGGTTGTGTGTAGTATGCACGAGAGTAATAAGTCAGGGTGTTCCCGTACAGTATAAGAATAGAGTGTATTGCAGATACTATATTGAGTTGAGCATAAAGCTCCTATCTAAGGAATAACTATAGGCTTATATAGAACCTTCCTGCCCCTAGATCTAAGGGATCGAAGGCTTAAGTCCCTAGATCCTTTTCTTGGATCTATCCTAGATCCTCTTCGCTCTATCACGTGATCCTCTAGTCACGTGACCCGAGTGCCTTACGTCCCTGGTTCTCTGTGCCGTACCTAGGTACTGCCGAGCCTCAGGCCTGGGACTGCACGTGATAATGAAACCGTAACACTATCCCCCTTCCGTACTAGCATGGCCTCCACGCTTAAATGACATATAGAAAATATCCTATAAGGTCAACGACCTTCTTCCTTCATTATGTCCCTCGACATCTCTAAGAAACATAAAGAACGTTTGCGGCTTGCTCGTCTTATCGAAGACACTAGTCTCGACATGATGCCTTGTTTATTCTATGAAAAACAAAATCGGAAGTGTATAGTGGCGCCCGAGGAAGACTCCTCGCGGTGCTCTGAGTGCGTTCGTTATAGTGGAAAGTGCGACGTCGATGGTCCTTCGTCCTCGGACTAGGAGTCCATCGACCGTCAGCAAGAAAAACTAATACAAGAAGAGGAGGAGGCGATGGCGAAAATCCTCCGGCTACGGAAACAGCAGTCTTTCTTACGCAAGCGTAAGAAGGAAATGCTCCGTCGTGGTCTCCGCACCCTTAACAAGCTAGACATAGCGGAAGGAAAAGAGAGAGAGGAGAAGGAGAGGCAAGAACACAAGAGGGAGTAGTAGTATAAGCTGTTAGCTACCAAACCGTCCGCCTTGGCCGACCCCGGCCTCCTAGGCCTCGACCCCGCCTTCGATCCCGGTCCGGAATACTAGGCAACCTAGGATGCTGGCGGTGGAACGCCGCAACCTTCTTAGGGTAGTTAAGATTTGCCTTAGGTTCCTATATGTTTTCTGATTATAGGTGTCCTAACCATTTGATCAAATACATGACCTTACCTTTAACGTACTGACAGTCTAGCAGTTCTTCGACATCGTACTTGGCGTTTGGGTTGACTGGTTGGATTTCTGTTTTCGGAGCCTTTAGTGCTCTAGGAGGTGCTGGTTCAAGAAGCGATATATAGAACACTAGGTGGATGTTTATAGTCTTGGGTAATGACAATTCGTAATTCGTCTTCCCTTTGACTTTGTTGATTCTAAATGGTCCTAGCTTCTTGTAGTCTAGTTTGCTGCTTGGTCGTTTTGTTTAAATGTTTTTTCTGAGCAGATAGACTCTATCCCCCTCTTTTAGCGTAGGTCCTATACTACGTTTCTTGTTGTAGTAGGATGCTGTTCTTTCTGCGATAAACTTGAGGTCCGAGACCATCTCCTAATATAGTGTCTTTAGTCCTTCGACCTGAATCCTGGCTGCTTTGTTGTTGTCTTTGTTAAGTAGCGGTGTTTTGTACGCAACTAGATCGTATCTATAGTTCGCGTAGTTTGGTGATATCTTCGTTGTTTTAGTGCTGGAACTATTATATACAAACTGTGCTAGTAGCAATAGTTACACCCAATCATTTTGTCGGTAGTTTATATAATATCTAAGATATGCTTCTATAGTCTGATTTAGTCGTTCTGTTTGTCTATCTGTCTGCGGGTAAAACGCCGTAGACATCTTTCTTTTGACTCCTAGTAATCCCGTAAGGGCTGTCCAGAATTTCGACGTGAAGAGCTTGTCTCTGTCGGAGATGATTTTATCTAGTACGTTATAGTTCGCAACCACGACCCTTAGGAACGTGTACGCCAGTTCCTCGGCGTCACTTGCTTCTTTATATAGTAATATATACGCATACTTTGTGAGTCTGTCGGTAATGACCAGGATAGAATCGTATTCTACTCCTATTATTAGTTCTTTGGATAATGGTAGTTTTACTACAAAATCCCAAGTAATGGATTTCTATAATTGAGATGGCATATCAGGTGTCTATATTTGTCTATACGGAGCATGCCTTGCGGCTTTGTTCCGTATACAAGTGTCGCAACTCGATACTACCTCTTTTACCATTTTCCTTATACCAGGAAACCAGTACGTTCTGGACAGTCGGTCTATAGTACGGTGTATTCCTTAGTGCCTATATGCCGGTAGCGCATGTTGTTCTCGAATAAAGTCTAGTCGTATCTTCCTTGGAATGTAGACTTTTCCTTCGTATGTGAGGAGCCCTTCCCTGGTTGTTCCGAAGCGGTACGCCTCTGTTTCTACTATCGCATCCTCTATATATACAGCCCGTATTTGTTTAGTGTAAGGGTCCGTCTCGACCCTTATTACTACTACAATTTCTGCCCGGTTAAAAACAATCTCGCCGTCTTTCTCCTTAAATATAGCGAATGGTTCGCTTTGGTTGTTTTCCTCGTACCCGGGTTTCCTGCTAAGGGCGTCTGCCCTAGCGTTATCCGTTCCCTTTACATACTAGATCCGCAAATCTAGTAAAGCTAATGTTTCTGCCTATCAGACCTGTCGGCGATTAAGTTCTTTTGTTGTGAAGAAGTATACTAAGTTTTTGTGATCAGTAAGCACTTAAACTAGATGGTTCGCTCCCTGTAAGTATACCTTCTATTCGCGCATAGCGTCCACGATGGCTAATAGTTCCTTGTCATAAATCTTATAGTTTAGCTCGGCTAATAAGAGTTTGTAAGAGTGGTAAGCTATTAGATGTAGCTTCCCGTCTTTTCCTTTCTGACTTATAACCGCCCCGACCGCTCCGTCAGATACGTCCGTTTCCACAACTATTAGTTGTTCGGGATCAAATATCCCAAGTATAGGTTCTTGAGTAAAGGCGGCTTTTAACGTTTAAAAAGCCTGTTCTGTTGTCTCCGTCCACGCAAAAGGCTCGTCCTTATATGTTAGTTTCGTAAGTGGCTCCGCAATCTTTAAGTAGTTCCTGACAAACTTCCTGTAATAATTCGCGAGTCCTAGAAACGATTAAACTTGTTTCACGGTTTCGGGTTGTCTCCAATCTAAAATAGCCTAGACCTTTCGTGGGTCTATAGATACTCCGTTAGTCGAGACAATGTGCCCGAGAAACTCTGTTTTCTTGACGAAGAACTTGCATTTCTCTAGTTTGAGAAGTAGCGATTTCTTTTATAGTGCTCTTAGCACTATTGCGACATGTCGTGTATGCTCCTCCTTATTTTCTGAGTATACAAGGATATCGTCTAGGTAATATACACAAAATCGGTCAAGGTATAGTCTCAACGCGTCGTTGACTACTATCTGACATGTTATAGGGGCATTGGTCAATCCGAATGGCATAACTAGGTATTCGTAATGCCCGTAGCGTGTTCGAAACGCTGTTTTCCATTCTTTACCTTCCTTTATTCTAATAAGGTTGTACGCTCCTCTTAAATCAAGTTTGGTAAAGACTTTTGCTTTTCCTAGTCTGTCCTGCAAGTCGTCTATACGTGGGATTGGGTAACGGTTCTTAACCGTAATAGCATTCAGCTTTCTGTAGTCGATACAGAATCGCTTGGCGGTGGTCCCTCCCGCCCTATCCTTTTTTGGTGCGAACACTATAGGCGCTCCTACTAGTGATGTGGATGGTCGTATAAATCCCTTCGTAAGGTTTTTATCTAGATATTCCCTTAACGTCTTGAGGTCGTCCTCACTTATTTGTCTAAGTGGTTCGAAGGGTGGTTTCTCTCCTTCGATTATAGGTATCTCGTGATCCCATTCCTAATGTTCTGGTAATGCCACGGCATTATCCGGTTTCCTAAACATCTGTTCGAACTTCTTGTATTCCTCAGGTATCTCTAAACCAGTAACAACGTAGTTACTGACCTGTGGTGGACCTTGGGCGGCATGTCCTGGCGTATTGTGTGAGACTGCGCTAATCTCTACACTACTATATAGTCATTCTGCTTTCTTGCAGGCGCACCTAGAGAACTCTACTATTCTTGTCTTCTAGTCGATCTCGGGATTATGTTGCTTAATCCACGGCATTTCAAGGATGGCCTCGTGCCTTCCTATAGGTACGACATCCATCTGAATTTCCTCGGTGTGTCGTCTAATTGTCATCTTTGTTAGAATGGTTCCCTTCGTAACTTTTCTAGTATTATAGTCCGTTCCGTCGACCACTATTAAGTCGTAGGGGTCGATACTTCGTACTAGTACGTTTAGTCGTTTCACTATGTCTGGTGACATAAAATTGCCTGTTGCTCTAGAGTCAATCATTACTCTAAGCTTCTTTCCTCGAATCTATACGTTAAGTATTATCTGTTGACTATAGCCCGATGCGTATAGTTCTATATGGCTAGTGCCTCGGAGAACCTCGACCTATCCATTCTGGTGGTCATCTCTGGTCGTTAGTTGGTAGACGTGTCCTACCTCAAAACCTTAGCCTAGGTCTTTTGGTTAGATAAAGTTGTGTTTCCCTTCGTCCGTCTTTGTCCAACATCTCTCGGCTCCGTTTCTTGGCGTTAGTTCTAGTTCCCAGGTCTCTCCGACCTTCGGTGGGTTACTGTTCTATCTAGTGAAGTCGTGTTCTTTTCTAGGAATCATAGTTATATAGGTGCCTGCACCCTTGACTTCTTTCTAACCGATATGTCGTTCGTCTCGGTATACGACTTCCCATTTTTCTGTATATTTCGGACCTTCCGGGGAGAAGTACCCTTCTTCCTGATAGGTGACCCCCTCCCTAGTCCATTCCCGGGTGTTAATATTAGGGATTGCGTGATATTCTCGTTACGAAACCTCCTAAATCTGTCCTACTTGTAGTCGACCATCGTTCTCCGCCGGTTTTGTTTCTTCCGCGGGGTCTTTATACCACGATTCTACGCTAATATCATTGTTGCTAGCCTCTTCCTATAAGATACCTTTCTTGTCTAAGTCTATAACATTATACACATCATTAACGTTGATTTCTCTAGTGTCATTTAGACACTTAACCTATATTTGCTAGTCGTCGGTAACACTTTTCCAGATTAAGTGTCCTCTTTGTTTTCCGATAACCTTCTATCGTTCTCTAGTAGAGGGTTGATTGGCTCTGTCGTGAGCCTCTTTTATGGTGATCTCTCTGCCTTTTAGGATATCGGTAAAGTCTTCCTCGCTTGATATGTTATCGACTAATCCTTCTCCTAGGAGTAGCTCTATAATAGGCTCTCTTGTCGCAGTGTTGACGAACAGTACTTCTTTCGTGCTTTGTCTCTAAACGCGGTACTGTCCTCCTTCGACAAGCTTGGCTCCCTACGTGGCGTCGCTAAAGAATGATTCCCCACTGTCCCTATAGATATAGTGATTTCCGATTTTAGTGACTTCCTTATATGTCTATATTTCTCCCACCCTCGAGGTTCTTTGCTAAACATTCCTGAATTTGGCTTCGTCCGCTAATTCTGGTAGTGTCGGTGCTAGTTTGAACTCGGGTTCGATCTAAGTTCTAATATTGGCTTCCTCGAGCTCTTCTTCCGACATCTACTGTCTATTAGTAACGTATAGCTCGTGCTGTCGTTACGTTCTTCCTGTGGCATTAATCTAATGCCTACGCTTCTTCTAAGGCTTGCCTTTCCCTTTAGGGTTACCTTTCTTGTAGGAGGCAGCTTGATGACCGGGCAGTCCGCACTCAAAGCATAGACCTTTGTCTCGTCGTCGGTTTATCTCGTCCTTGGAAGGATTTCCTTTCTTTGAGACTACGTCTAGTTCTATCCGGTCTTCCTACCTGCTGGTTCGGTCTTTCTTACCTTTCCTTTAGTAGCCTCCGGAGTACTGACCTCTCCTTTCCATCCTTCGCTTATATAGTCGGGAGTCGATGTCGATTGCTTTTTCGATCATTGGGAGGAGCTCCCCTAGGCGTCCTCCTCGTACAATGTCGTCCTTGACTTCTTCCTTCAGTCCTCTATAGTACTGAGCGGTCAAGGCCTTGTCGTCCTAATCGATTCTTCCGGCTAGCAGTTAAAATTCTCTAGTATAAGCGGTAATACTTTTCGTCTAATAAAGTGTTTGGATGGCTCGTTCCGCGCGTTGTTCCTCGTCGATGTTTCCGAACATACGGGTAAGTTGGGTCACGAACTCCTTATAGTCGTCGAAGATTGTGTTCGTATCGTCTTCTCGATCATTATAATCATTGTCAAGGTAGTCCTTGAGTTTCGTAGTGATCTAATCGTATACGGTCCCCTCTAGGTAAGAGTATGCCCACAACACCTTCTATTCTTCTTGTCCGAATAACAATGGGTTTATGCGAATGTAGATCTCGCATTGGCTAATGAAGGGTCGTAGCTTGCTTCGAGTGCCATCGAATGGCTTCGGGTCGTGTACCTTAGGCGGCTTGACTTGCTAAGGTATATAGGCTGGAGGTGCGTTCGACATAACGGCGGTTGACTTATCACTAGGTGCTAGTGACGATGCTCAAAGTGTAACGTTTATAGTACAGCCGATACTATACCAAGGTGGGAACGTTAGGTTGTGTGTAGTATGTACAAGAGTAATAAGTCAGGGTGTTCCCGTACAGTATAAGAATAGAGTGTATTGCAGATACTATGTTGAGTTGAGCATGAAGCTCCTATCTAAGGAAATAACTATAGGCTTATATAGAACCTTCCTGCCCCTAGATCTAAGGGATCGAAGGCTCGAGTCCCTAGATCCTTTTCTTGGATCTATCCTAGATCCTCTTCGCTCCATCACGTGATCCTCTGGTCACATGACCCGAGTGCCTTACGTCCCTGGTTCTCTGTGCCGTACCTAGGTACTGCCGAGCCTCAGGCCTGGGACTGCACGTGATAATGAAACCGTAACACTTAGCTATATATTTATAGCCTTCTTCTATATCTCTTAGCCAGCCAAAGCAGTTAACCTTTATATGCCCCTGTCACGATTTCATTATCACGTGCAGACCAGGCCTGAGGCTCGGTAAGTACGGTTGTACTTATACAGAGAACCTGGATTAGTTGGCACGGGGGTCACGTGGGGATCACGTGACAGGATAGGACTATAGGGGATCGGAGTGATCCACCACGATCCAGGACTATAGGGGATCGGAGTGATCTATTATGATCTAAGAACAGGAAGGTTCTATATAAGTCTAGATAGTTTCCTTAGATAGGAGCTTTGTGCTCAACTTACTTTAGTTATTTAATACAAGCTTTGTTTACCTATTTAAGTAACGGGTTTACTTCTAAGTGAACAACCACCTGACTGCCACACTTCTGTTATAATACCAACCTGACGTTACTAAGTACCCGGCTACGCTTAGCCAGTATCCCCGTAACCGTTATACTTTAAGCACCTTGTTTAAAGTTAACAGTTAGTAATAATGCCTCCAAAAGTCGCCTACTAGGTTACTAGCCTAACTGCTAGTTTAGCCAACCTAACTCCACCAACACCGATCCCAAACCCCTTGATTAACAACCGTCCCGATAAAGACAACGTCTCTATACCAGATGTTGACAATTTGGGGAACTTTAGAGTGGAGGCTAACAAGTCACTTAAGGTTGCCCTCCTAGACAAGTTTTATAAAAACCGTAAGGAACTCGAGTCATTCCTACTTTAACTGGAATTATACTTTAAGTTTAATAAGGACAAGTTTACGGATCGCGATAAGAAAAGTTTATAGGCCACCTCCTACCTGCAAGGTAAGGCCTAGAAGTGGATTAAACCCTATCTAAGGGACTATTTTAGGAACCTAGATGAGGAGGGGGACATGTATGTCATAAAGCAGATCTTTAGGAGCTTCGCAGGATTCAAGAAAGAAATCCGACGAGTGTTCGGAGACATTAACAAGAAGAAGACGGCCGTTTAATACCTGTTTAACCTCAAGCAAACAGGATTAGCCATTATATACGCTATAGAGTTCTAGCGTTATGCTACCAAAACGGGATGGGACACCGAAGCCTTGATCAGCCACTACCTTAAAGGGCTAAAAGAATTTATTAAGGACGACATGGTATATGTGGATAAACCAAAGACAATCAACAAAGTAATTAAGCTATTGGTCAGGACTGATAACAGATTGTACGAACGACGCCAAGATTAGAAGGGAGTAAAAGACTCCGGAAAAGAGAGTTCTGGAAAATCCAGGAACGGCAAGAAATGGAAATCCTATAGACGCTATAAACCTGAGGAAACCAGACAGCTCTTAGCTACCGGAAAACTCTCTAATAAAGAAAAGACATAACGCTACGAAGGAAAACTGTGCTTTGACTGCGGAAAACCAGGTCATTAAGCACAAAACTGCGGAAAGAATAGTAGCAGGAAACCTTAGGGAAAAAGCAGGCAGATCAGTGCTGCCACTAAGGAAGTAGCGGTGTACGACCGTAAGGAGCTTACGGAAGAAGAACTGGAACAGTTAGGCATCTATAAACAACTTGATGTTGCTCGAGCCTAACAAGAACATTAGGCGCGACCACTAGTCGAAGGCGCTGAGATGATGCCACTATAGGTTGCTATCCTATAACGAGGACAGTAATGGGTATTTTAAGGAGTTATAGAGATAGGTAATCATTACACTTGTCTTGGGACTTATAAATCATTCTTTAATACCAGGACCTATAAGAACAAACCAAAAGAAGGACAGACGTACGATGTCTAGGCCTTAGACCCGCTAGTAATAATCTTTATAGAAGAAGGTAGTCGTTTAAAGACAGCCGAAATACTATTACCGGACGACGACGCGGACGTTAATAACGACAACGCGCTAGTAGTTCTATAACCTCCGAAGGAAGGAGATATTCCTAAGGAAGGATCTAGTAAGGAAAGTTCAAGCAGCAAGGACGAAGCTAAAGTGCATCTCTAAGGAGAACAAGCGCTTAAACTTATTTAGAACGCTAGAAAATGCAAGACGCATTACTTGGACATTGGCAAGAAATGGACTATAGTGTCTACCAAACTATATAAAAGATGGTGGCTCTTAGAAAGCAACAAGATGATCCTTGAGGATGGAAAATCTTAGGTCAAGATCGACACTAAAGCAAAGTACAAGCTTGTGTATAAGGACTAACGCTATATAGGACTATTGAGATATGGTCCTAAAGGAGGTCTAAGGAAACACCTCATCAAGACATAGAGAGTCTTGAGTAATCCCACACCTTAGGTGGATGACCTAAGGATGCTAGTCGAAAAAGAGATTTGGGAAATACACAACCAGACCTAATCTACAAGAATCTGGAAACTAGTTAACGCAAACAAATACTACCGATCGGATGTTAGGAGTGTAGTAGGGTTACTAATCGATTACCTATACATACTCAAGGAAGACGATTAGGAAGCATGTCAAAGGACGTGGCAGGACGGAATCACTAGGATAGAAGTAAAAGAACTATATGCCACTAATAAGGGAGGACAGTTCTCCGCCAAAGCTCTTATATAAGGGAAAGACATCCAAATCCTAATGGATTCCGGAGCTAAAGGGAACTTTATGTTAAAGGAGACCGCGAACAGGCTTAATATGCCCTTAAAAATGTTAGATCGCCTATACCGACTAAAAGTTGTCGACAGGACTAACATTAATTACTAGGATGGGTTAGTCACCCAGGTTATAATACCCACTCAAGTTATGACTAACGAAGGACATACATTAGAGGTGCAATTTAATATAGCACCGACCGGGGGGCACGAAGCTATATTAGGCATGCCCTGGTTTAAAGAACACAACCTAGAAGTAGACTGGCAAGCATGCACGTTTAAGTTTAGTCGTTGTCACTACGTAGGGTCGTAATGACTAGATGGCCCAAGAGAGGTTAGCGCCGCCTCTAAGGAGCCCGGACATGCTAATAGACAGAGCGGTCCTCTACAGGTCGCCAAAGACAATAACACCTTACCTGTAAAGTATAAGGAATTTATAAGGTTGTTTGAGGATCTATAAGATTTATAAGCACTTCCTAAACATCAGCCTTAGGATTATAAGATCAATCTTAAAGAGGGATTTGTACCCCTTACAGATAAATTGCGGTACCACAATCCGATTACTACAAGGACGCTTAAGGAATACCGGATTAAAGCATACAAGAAGGGATGGATATAAGCATCCAAGTCCCCTTATACTTCGAATATACTATTAGCATACAAAAAGGATAACCCGAACGGAAGACTATATGTAGACTATTAACGTCTTAATATAGGGACTATTTGGGACGTATATTCATTACTAGGAGCTTAATACCTACAGGACAGGTTAAGCAAGGCAAAGATATTTACAAAATTAGATTAGAGGAATTTGTTTAATCTAATCTAAATCAAGGAAGGGCATAAATGGAAGACAGCGTTTCTTCTACCTTCTAGACTGTGGGAATATATAGTTATACCGTTCGGACTAACGAACGCACCTGCTATATGTTAAAGACAGAATAATGACATCCTTAAGGAGTTCTTGGAGGTAACGGTCATTTGTTACTTAGACGACATCCTTGTCTTCTCTAAGCGTAAAGAAGATCACGAAGGACATGTTAGAGAAGTATTAAAGGCGCTAGCCAAAGTGGACTTGCGCCTCAAACTTTTAAAGTGCCATTTTGGGGTTAAGGAAGTTAAATTCCTAGGATATGTCATCCGACCTGGCGAAATGAGTATAGATCTGGCGAAGATCAAAGAAGTACGAAATTAGGAAACACCTAGAAATGTTAAGGACGTTTAATCTATCTTGGGCTTTGCCAATTTCTACTAATAGTTTGTTAAGGGATACTCTAAGATTGTGTCACTACTTACCGACCTTACGAAGAAGGACGAGAAATTTAAGTGGTCAAAGAAAGCCTAGGTTGCTTTTAATATGATCAAGGAAAAGTTTATCAAGGAACCAATACTATATAGTTATAGGGAAGACAGAGAAAGTATCGCCAAGACTGATACGTCTAACACTGCCCTAGGAGCTATATACTTGTAAAGAGGAGATGACAGGAAACTCTATCCTGTCGCCTACTTCTTAAAGAAGATGTCTCTAGCCGAACAAAATTACAACATCTATAAGAAGGAACTCTTAGCCATTATGGAAACACTTAAGCATTAGAGGAACTACCTATAAGGTACTATCTACCTAGTAATAATCCACACCGATCATATAAATCTATAAGGATTCACCACGACAAAGGATCTGACTAACCGCCGTCTTACGAGATGGGCCGAAGAATTGGCTAGCTATAACATTGTGATCAAGCATATTAAAGGAACCGACAATCCTAGAGCAGATGCTCTTAGTCGGAAACCAGGTTATAAGGACGACAAAACATACGAAAGGACCGCGATCCTTAGAACCCTGGATAATGGGGATTTGGCCCTAGCAATCAGAGAGATTACTAGCCTAAAGAAGGCAGGACCTATAGTTAAAGGAACCTGGCTTGACAAGCTAGTCTAGGCTTCCCAACTAGTAAAATTAAACTTGAGCGGAAACTATACAAGTTAGTAAGGGATCCGCCAGTACGATAGAGAAGAATTCTACCGACATATAAAAACAAGGAAGGTCTACCTTCCGCCTAGTGTATAGGAGGAATTCATCAAAGAGCAATACTTGTTGCTAGTATATAGACATTAAGGGGTGCGACGAACGTTCGTACGAATATTAATAAACTATTAGTGTCCCGGATTACGAAAGAAAGTCAAGGAGCTGGTCACGGAATGTAATACCTATATAAGGAACAAGGCTTCCTGCCAAGCACCTTATAGACAGATAGGCATAACTCCTATACTAGAGAAACCTTAAAAATCAATATTATAGGATTTTATTAGACCACTACTAGAGTCCAAGGATCTAGTTATAAGAACGGAATACGATTCTATCCTAATCATTATAGAAAGATTAACCAAATACATGATACTAGTCCTATTTAGGACAAATAGAACTATAGAAGACTTAGCACATGTTTTCCTGCAAGAAGTCGTCTTAAGGCATAGACTGCCAGACAAGATCTTGTCCGACAGAGACAAGCTGTTTATATCCAAGTTCTGGACATCGCTTATAGCGCTGCTTGGAGCTAAGAGAAAGTTATCTATAGCATTTTACCCTTAAACGAATAGTAGAAACAAAAGGATAAATCAAGTTGTTAAGGCATACTTATAATGCTATATTAATTATTAGCAAAACAATTAGGTATAGCTGTTGCTATTAGTATAGTTCGTATATAACAGTTCTATTACGGAAACAACACTTGTTACCCTATTCTATACTAACTACGGATATAAACTAGAAGCATATAGAGAACCAAGAATTATAGACATCGATAATGATTTAGCCCAAATTTAGGTTACTTATATCAAGGAACTATATAAGGAATTAGTAGACGAGCTGCGATTTGTTATAGAAAGAAATGCGCACTATTATAACACAAGGCATAGTCAGGAGCCAACACTAAAAAAGGGGGATAAAGTCTATCTTTTACGAAAAAACATTTAGACAAAACGACTAAGCGACAAATTGGATTATAAAAAATTAGGACTATTTGAGATCAAACGCGTTAAAGGACCTCTAAATTATAAATTGGCCTTGCTAAAGACAATAAACATCTATCTAACGTTTTATATATCTCTCCTTAAACTAGCACTAAAGGGAGCACTACTAGCTCTAAAAACGGAAATCTAACTAGTCAACCTAGAAGCCAAATATAACGTTAAAGAAATTTTGGACTACAAGTTTGTTAGGAACCAGCTTAAATATTTAGTCAAATGGTTAGGATACTCACAGACGGAAAACTTATAGGAACCCAAGTCAAATCTTAGGAATTGCCCTAAGAAGCTTGCGGAGTTCTACCGCCAAAATCCAGGCCTTGCCAGAATGGATCGTCGGGCGGATAGACCTAGAACGGGTTAAATATAGGGTCAAGGACTGGCTGGCCGGGGCCGGCCAGGGAGGACGATTCGGTAGCCCCTAGCTTTTGTTAAGGCGCCCTCTCCTCTGCCTCCCTCCTCTCTCTTTCCTCCTTCTCCTTCTTTTCCTTCTCTTCCGCGAGATCGAGCTCTTCCAGGTTACGAAAACCACGCGACAGCATGTCGTTCCTATAATAAGCAATAAATTTCTGTTGCTTCCTAAGGCGCAGTATTTTCGCCATTGCCTCCTCTTCTTCTTCTTTAAGACGCTCCTCTTGCTTTATAAGGGCCTCCCAACCATCTAGGAATTCTGGTTTACTATCGTACTTAGGACGGCCAGTTCGTACACACTTAGAACAGCGACCTGTTAAAGTCGTTATAATGTATCGGCGTTTGTTCGAAACGTAGTAGGAACAACGTATAGCAGCTTCTTCACCAAAGTTTTCGGTATGATCGAATAAAGCTTTTCGTTTAGCGCGTTTCCTTTCCTTTACCGGCATAATGAAGGAAGAAGGTCGGTGGCCTATATAAGATATTCTGATGTGGTCATTTAAGCGTAGGGACCACGCTAGACTATATAGGGGATAGTGTCACGATTTTATTATCACGTGCAGACTAGGCCTGAGGCTTGGTAAGTACGGTTATACTTACACAGAGAACCTAGATTAGTTGGCACGGGGGTTATATAGGGATCATATAACAGGATAGGACTATAGGGGATCGGAGTGATCTACCACGATCTAGGACTATAGGGGATCGGAGTGATCCATCATAATCTAAGAACAGGAAGGTTCTATATAAGTCTAGATAGTTTCCTTAGATAGGAGCTTTGTGCTTAACTTACTTTAGTTATTTAATACAAGCTTTGTTTACCTATTTAAGTAACGGGTTTACTTCTAAGTAAACAACCACCTGACTGCCACACTTCTGTTACAATACCAACCCGACGTTACTAAGTACCCGGCTACGCTTAGCCAGTATCCCCGTAACCGTTACAGCCCCTTTCTCTTATAGTGCTAGTACTTTCTGTTATCCTTCTCCCTTAGCCTTTGCTTGTCCCTCCTGTCTGTGGCTTGCAAGGCCGCCTCTAGTCACACAGATATAGCCACTAGCCTCTGTTCTACTTCCTCTAAGTAACTAATAATCACATCTAGCTTACGGATATCCTATAGCTTAAGCTAGAGTATAATTGGCCTATAAGCAGGGTCAACTGTCTATAGCAAGTTAAACAAGATAATAGTAACTACCTTGTCTATTAGCTATTATAAGGGGTTAATATTAAAAATGTCCATTTATGCCTGTCTTAAGCTTGTGACGATCAAGTTTATAGACATGTCTAGCTTTAGGGTAAATCTATAAAATCTCTAGAGGGCTATAGACAGCTATTGTCTACCTATAAGCAGGTAGGAACGCTTAAGTGTCTCTTACTACTCTTTTATAGTCTGTAAATAGAGTATTCTAGACAGTGCCTCTAGCTTATAGTATCCTATAATAACTGTCCTAGCCTTTATATCTGTCACTTGGTCGACCTTTATATCTATAGCTCCGCTTGACTCTACTACTTTCTTTCCTTTTACTATTCTATTGTCTATACCCTTTATAATAGACGTTTTGGCTTCTAGAGCTAGTGGCTCTATAGCATCCCACACATCCTTTGCTTTAATCACAGCCCTGGTTATTATAGCCTATATCCTATAATTTGAGCCATTTAACTTGGCTATTCCGGCCTTCCTGATAGTCAAATCGTCCTCCATTTCTCTTGATAGTAACGGTCTGTTCTGTGATTCTTATAGCAATAATTAAGCGCCCAGGCTTATAACCTGTTAAACTGTGGCACACTCTAGGCCAGTTGGGAACATAGTATCATGTCACAGGAATTATAAACAGAACTCAATAGGGTAAATCAAGTAAATTGACAACTGTACAGAATAAACTACGAGGGCATTCAGGCCATATATATGGTCTGCAAGTGAGACGTGCTTGAAACGGTGCCAGGCCAGTGCCAGGCCACTGTTTGTGCCTCAGGCCACAGGGCATACTTCATCACAATATATAGTCGTTCCTAGTCACGTGCCAGGTTACATGACCCACAACATTCCCTGTCCGAATCCAAGAACCTTAACCCCACCACACTACGAGGGCATTCAGGCCACATATATGGTCTGCAAGTGAGACGTGCTTGAAACGACGCCAGGCAAGTGTCAAGGTAACTGTCCGTGCCTTAGATCACGTGGCACACTTTAATAGCTGTGGCTAGAGGTCTTGCAAAACCCCGATCCTAGACAAATGGTTTAACATGTCTTGGTACGAATTGAACCTAGGCTCACAACTACCTGCAGAAGGCTAATTCCTAACAGTGATATGACGCCTCCGATAGGCACATCTATATGCCGAGTCACCCTAGACTGCTAGATACTTGGCTCTTCGAAAGTGCGAACAAGCCACGACATCACATCCCTCACACGCGATCATTAGCTGGTAAGACGGTGATGAGATCTTCTATCTCCGCAAAAAGGTAGAAGCACTTAAACAATTTGCTGACGATTAGTCAAACAGAATTTAGAACGGCGCCTCGATCCGGGCCCCAACTTACGGCATCCTCTATCGTCGAACTTACACGACTAGAAGACGTGAAGAAAATCATCGACGAAGGACTAATATAGCAAGGGAAGGTCTTCCAATACGAGAGATATGATAGGAATACCGGTGGCTAGATCTGATGTATGAATAAATTAATACATAAAGAGTCCCCTAGGCTTGCAGCACAGAGCCTCTATGTCAACCTGGCTACCTTCTTGAGAATTCTTCTTCGACCTCACAAGCCACATAAAGCTAGGATCACCTTGTTAGAGCCCTGCTCTGCATTGACGTCCCTAGAATAGACCAAGAATCCATCTCCAATTTTTGCACTAACTACCGCCGCTTGCGCCTCATCAATATAGGAAGGCGTGAAGACAAGAGACTGCGTCGTGCCCTCAGGGACAGGGACGAAAATCTTTTCGTGCTGGCCAGCATTCTTGACATGGAGGACCTTTATACTATACGCAGGTGGAAATGAATCCTTCACAATGCTAGCAGGAAGGGTGCAGGAGGGGTTAAACTGAAAGGTCGCCCGATGGTAATCTCCATGCTGCCAAGGAAGGCCGAAGCCTTCATCAAAGAACTTATCAAAGACGTCCATGCGGGTAGCGTTGGGGAAGTGTAGCCCAAATATAACCAGACCTCCATTTTGAATGTAGAACTGCACCTTTTCAAGCACTGCTCTATTCCTCGTCTCCGTCAAACCTTCGTCGGTGACAAGGATCGCTTTTGGGTTATTAGCTTCGAGATATCGCCGCAAGCTAGCTTAGTAGCTAGGCTAGTAGGCTTATGCGCTCTACTAGACTAGTGTTATAAACTTCTGGTACCAACTTCTGTACTGTACCAGCACACTAATGGTATAACACAAATAGTTGCACAAAGGAATCAATCATACTAGGAGGGGACAGGCGCAAGTTGCTGTCAGATACAAGATAGAATAACCCACAGAACATTATATGGAGTAAACTAGCATGTGGGTAGTTGGACCCCTGTTCCAGCGACCAGACTTGATCACATGACTGCCAGCACTACTAGTATGCTAGCACTGTGCAAAAGCAGTGCTTGTATACAAGCAACAACAAGCACAGGAGATAAAGGTTCTATATAAGTCTAGATAGTTTCCTTACTTAGGAGCTTTGTACTCAACTTAGTCTATCATTTGCAATATACTTTATTACTCTTGATACAAGTAACAGGTTTACTTCCAAGTAAACAACCAGACTTGACTACCACACTTCTATTATAATACCAACTAACATACCTTAGTCTTCTATATTAAAGGCTAAACCATAATCATTACAGCTAGCTAGTATAACTAGTAGGAATAAGAAAGGTTCTATATAAGTGTTTAGGTTTTCTTTAGATAAGAATATAACAAATATAGTTTAGCCTTTAATATAAAAGACTAAGGTAATATTGGTTGATATTATAACAGAAGTATAGTAGTCAGGTCAGGTTATTTACTTAGAAGTAAACTTAAGACAAAGACTTTGGGTATAGTGCCAAAAGGAGTTCGCATCAGCACAATCCAAAAGGAGGTTCCGAAGGAGTTCTTGTTCGAGGCTATCGCAGCCCCGATCCACAGGAAAGATCTGCAGGCAGCTGCGAATGACTTGGTGGCACTTGCGGAAAAGTTGAATTCCCAGTAGAGCTCCGCAGAAATCGCACTTGGGAGATAGCACAACAATGCAAAGCCGCGGAGCGCATCATAATCAAGGCAGTCTAGGAAAGAGGTGGTGAGGTAGAGCCGCGAGTTGCTATCGAACTACAGCAACTGTAAGTTAGGGAATATTATGAGAGCGTGGGACAGTAATTAGAAGAGTGTCGTGTATCTTGAAAATATGTTCGAAGACGAGAAATGGATTTGAAGGAATAAATTAGAAATAGCGGCTACTTACCTAATAACGTGAGAATCCTCCGTAGTAGCCCTTACGAGCCTACTATCGTAAGTCTATCTTTCAGGCTATAAGGCATAAGCCACATCAATTCTATGTCTGATATACTATCATCTTGTTCGGCGCTATTGATCAATCCCTTATCGCTGTTCCCTATCCATGTATTCATCGTAGCCGTGATTTCTCGGGTCTCGGCTGGCGCTCACATACCACGGGTTCTTATGCTCATCCTCACCATAGTGGGGGACGAGATTTCTTAGATATCCCCTACGATTCCAGTTGGGGTAGTCATACTTCCTTTCTGGCTGGGTTGAGCAAGATGTGATTCTTGAGAAGAGGAGTGGGACTATTCATGTCCGCATGGTAGAATCCCTTGATAAATACAGTTATCACGTATAATGCTCTATGGAACGTAAGTTCACGTCTGCAAAGAAATTCAAGGTGTGCCTTTGTTTCGTTCACGTGAAGACTCCTTCATTTCTCCTGCCCCCTTTTCACTAAGCGACTCATACAGGAAATCAAAGTGGAACGAACGTCTAATTTGCCTCTCCGGATTATAATGCCCCCTTACACAGGGATAAATGCAACCTTCACACCATTTTTGCTCTCCCTGACAAAAACGATATTATCAATATACTCCAGCTGTTCATCCCGATTTTCGATAGCCTTGAACTCCCGCGCGAGCCTCACTAGAATATAGGCGACGTCCGTGTACACGTTCTGCTGAGCCGGACAGATCCGACGACCTCCCATGAATGGAATAAAATTCCAACTTTGCTTCAGGCCAACCCAGCGTTCCGGTTTGAACTCGGTCGCGTCTTTGCCCCAAATCTCAGGATCCGTGTGCATCGGAGTAAACGACATTCGAACTTCGTCGCCTGGTTGAAGTAAGATTGGTTCTTGGCCGGAAGATCCTCCACCATGTGGGAGAATGCATTGCGAGATGCATGTTTTCCAGCTTCCGCCAACAGGTGTTTGCAAGCGCAGTGCTAAAGAAAGATCCTGGTCAGTTATCCGCACTCAGAGATTCGGAGATATCATGGCTTACTTTCGTTCATCACAGAATGGATGTACTTGAGGGTTTTCAGCGATTCAAATGTCAGTTTCTGATCTCCAAAGTTTTGAACCTCGGAGCGGATCTTCTTCCATACTTCAGGGTATCGAGCGAGAAGGAAGATGATATTACTTGTGAGAATGCCAGCTGTATCTCTAGCGGGAAAGAATACATTCATCAGCTCGTTCCGAACTAAAATTCTGTCGTCTGTTGATTTCACGAGTTCCTTCAACAACACGTATTTATAAGGGGTGCCCGAGTCATCCTCTTTTTTAGTCTTCGAAGCAACTACTTGTCGTTCGTACTCCTCGTTGACGAAACCGTCAATGATACTTTGAACTTTTGCACATTTCTTCTTCCACTTTCCCTTCTGCCCTCCCCCAGCAAGGAATTTGAGGTTACCTAGCATGTAACGCATAAACATGGTTTGCAGAGCCTCGTCAAAAACGACAGGGAGACGTCGCGCCATAGTGCTATTTGTTTCGGTGTCAAGAGAGTTTGCTGATTTGCCGAATATGAACTCTGTAGAGCTGTCAAGGAACAACATCTTACACAACGGTTGCATATCCACCGTAGACCCGTCTCGAGGAATTCGCGAAATCATTTTTCCTAGGTGTACCTCAAAACTGGATAATTCTGCTACTTGTGCTCTGGCAAAGACGGGATTGAGTAGTTGACGAGAGTGCTTCCACTGGGGTCCATCAAATGTTATGATACTTTTACCAAGAAAAGGTTTGCACATCTTGTAGTTCAAAGGCGCATTGCCCAATCGATCAACTTCTGTTGCTAAAATAGTTTGCATGTTCGCAGAATCCATGGTGACATACTGTTTGGTGCCGAAGTTATTGGTCAAAACTGTCTTGCCATACATATCCAGAATTTCCCTATCGGTAGCCATTGAATCGCCTGCCTTCATGTCTTTGACTCTTCTCATGAATAGGTCGATTCCGAAGATAGGATCTTTGTGCCAGTATCGTACGGGTGTTGAACAGCCGGCATTTTGAGCGGCAACGCGATATCGTATTTCTTTCGCAATGAGAAGGATGATGTAGACGGCGACGGAGGTGCCCAGAGCTGAGAATACTCCAGAGAACAGACTTGCTGTAGAAAACATGTTGGTGCATGTTTCATTGAAATATGGCTGGCGAAAGAGTGAAGGGAAAGGGTGAAAAAAGGTGACAAGTATCTTCGATCCCACAACTCGAGTGAATCCGTCGAAAAACTGTGTGTTGCGTCCGTTTTCGAAGATGAATTCGGGAGAAATCAGGAACCACTTCCAGATTTGGATCTCCACCAACGCAAGCAGAGATCAAGATACCAGGATCTTTACCCACGTGAGATGGGATGAATAATCCAAGAGGTTTACGGTATTCTCCTGCCAAATCGACCGATGAAGGATGAGGAGAGATCTCAAGAACGATACGCATGGCTGCCATTGAATAAATGTGCTCATGAGGCACAGTCTAGTTAAAACACCGAGTAGTAAGCACTGTGTTACACGAAAGTCAACCAACCGGCTAATCAGTTTACCCGAGACAGATCCGGTAGTTCCTGATTCGTTACCTTATTTAAGTATGCGTATGGTGTTCAGCATCGAATATGATTCACTCAAATGGTTACATGCATCTTGCTGCTCGGTGAGAAAGGGTGCATTGAGGGTGGCGCAAGAGGACCCCCCATGAAATATCAAGCAACGACCATCCCTTTGAACCAACATCGAAAACCTATCGATTGGACTACCCAAGTTACACACGCAGTAAATCTCAGACGACTCGGTTCCTTAAAAAAGATAAGCATAGGAATATCTAATCAATGCTGCAGACAACCTAGAAATTCATTTTCTGTGCAGGCTGTTTTCAAGTTGAACTTTCCTAAAGAGTATTAGAAGATAGAGTGCTTTTGCATCATTGCTAAACATGTTATAAATTTGGCCTATAATTATACCAAGAAGAGGACGGCAAGCCCTGTCGTTTAGTGCTCTTTATATAAAGATTCCGGAGAGTCTGACGCGAAGCCACCACCCGACACACAATTAATCCTTTTTTCTCCTAGGATAGAAGATAACTAAGACACAATTTTTGGCGCAACAGGCTAAAAGCCACACTACTAGCAGTGAGGCATTTTCTCAACTAGGCGTGTCTTGTCCAAGGTAGCACAGTTTTCAGCTCCCCTGCTTACTACGCCAACACTATTAGCACTAT
The DNA here is from genome assembly GCA_020726485.1 of Halenospora varia. NCBI lineage: Eukaryota > Fungi > Ascomycota > Leotiomycetes > Helotiales > Solenopeziaceae > Halenospora > Halenospora varia. The sequence goes on along the minus strand of JAHEWH010000034.1, from coordinate 454,595 downwards.
GTTAGCACTATAGTGTAAGCTCCGGAGGTCTACTGTCTAAATAGTAATGAGTAACCTTCCTTGGCTTTACCTCTAGCTATCCACTAGTACCTTAGAATTACTAGGAAATTTGGGACAAAGCAACGCAGTCCAAAGAGACACAAGAAGGAAATCGACAAAATCGCTTAGTAGAGTTGGCTTAAGTCAGGCAGGATGGAGAAACAATAATCTATAGATCACAGGCATACTAGGATATTAAATCCTGTTGCTCTTGCCTATAAGATCCCGATACTTTCTAATACAACTTAAAAGGTGACGACATAGTGCGCCACAAATAGTATAACTAGCTGCCCTTGGCGGCAACATAGCTCTAGTCCTTCGCGGGCGCTTAGTGTCTGCTGTCATTGTCAGTAGTTAGAGCTGAGCAAAGGGAAGTGGGTGTATAACTCAGAGATTAAAGCTAATTGTAAGACAAGACAGTGGAGCTGACACCCAATTAGGGAAGGAGCTGCGTGTGAGCGAAAAGGAAAGTTTTGGAATCAGTCAAGAGATTTGATGAGGGAAGAAAGGGGATTCCTTCATCATTTTCAAGCAAGTTTTGGATCGTGTGATGGGAAACAAACCACCATAGCCACGGGCTGTGATGTTAGTTGGTAGGATCCTCGGGGCACAATGGAGAGTTATTCTTGAATACTGGAACTACGAGCTCTAAGACTTTCTATATCAATGCCTTTCTTCCCCGTATGTCTCCATCATCACCAACACATACTTTACCAGTCAGCTGCGAACGTTCTCTCCAAGAAACCACAGCTTTCCAATATCATTTCCCTGGCCTCCATATCCTTCAACAAAAGAATCTTTCGTTTGCTCCAAACAACCTTCAAGACTATCTATATCACCAGTCTACCTTTTCAAGCTTCATACACGCGAACATGTTTCCAGGATCGGTCTCCAAAGTCTCTGGATCTCTATCATATCTCCTCATCTGGTGCCTGGCATTTAGCTACCATGGGCAAAGTGCGGCTCTTGTGGCGGAGCGATTGCATGACCGTTCCACAGACCCCTCCATCTGGGCACATTCAGCAACTATCATACCAAGAATCCCAGGAGAAATTGTATCTAGAGTCCCAGCAGCCACTTGGATACAAGACCTCGGCCAAAGATGGCCAGGTATATGGACTGGTGAGACCAAGTGCCAATCGGCTCCAGATGTTTGGAGCAGAGTTGTTGCACAGGAAGCCTACACTAAGATGAAGGCAGAGGACGGGACAAATCTTATTGTGGCTTTCTGTATTCACGCCGACAGTTGTTTTGTGGCTTCAATTCCTAGAATAGAAGACCAAACATGCACGAACTTTATTAAAGCAGAGATGGACAACGACCCAGAATGGAAACAGGCATTTGGAAACAGTGGCAGAAACAAATATCATGCGGAAGATTTAGCTATTGCATTGGCAGTTCGTCAAACAAGAAATTCCCATTTAATAGGACTGCGAAAGACGGGACGGATGTCAAGGCATTTATGTCGGTCTACGGACTGTGCACCGGCGCAACTGTGGACAAATACGGAGAACCCGGGCAACGTTGGCCCTGTGATTCATCTGAGGCAAAAGATAGGGCCGCTCCCTGTACCCGTGTCTTATCGAAGTTAAACATTGGATTCCTTTTCTCTCCTCAAGTATCTTGAAAGCACCGAGTGGAGAATTCCATACTGGAGTTCGGATCGTGGTTTCTTATTTAGTAAGATTTAGATAGCTTGTTTGGTGTATGTTTATGGTTGAAATTGAAATTTGAAGAATTCGTTGGTTTGTATTGCCCAATCTCCAAATATACTTGCATTGTTATTCCTTGCCCAACCCCAGCTGTATATTGCAAATACGAACAATCAAAAAGGTAAGCCAACCAAGTGATGCTACATTCATAAGTAATGAGCTCTATCCATACTTCGATACACACCAGTGCGTGACCACGGTGAAGGGTCCTGAGCCATGAGCGCCCCAACAATTCTCCGCCTTCTCAGCACGTACTTAGTGACTCCCCCAGAGACTGGAAAGGAGTCAGGGTAGAAGGATACTTCGTCCTCCTCAATAGGTGAGAGAGTCATCATCCACCCTAGATCCTTGATAGTTCCTTGCTCAGCCAGAAGTATTCTCCGAGAAGCGCTGCCTTTCCAAAGCACTTCGACAAAATCTTTGAGCCCAGAGCTGCGTGTATAAAGATCCAGAAATTTGTCCACCAGGTTCGGCAGCTCCATACTGTACCAACCACTTTCCGGAATCTGTTCCATAGGATGAGGGTTTGTTCCTCCTCCGGGGTAAGCGTGGTCAAGCTGCATAGCAATCGTGACCCTCTGCTCAGACGACCTTTGTCCCAACAATAGGAATATGTCTTCTAAGACTGGGTTTATATTATCGACGAAGCCATATTTGAAAGGTCCTCCGCAAGTATTGAGATAAGGGTGCCTGGGATAAATTTCTTCTCTCGTACAACCACTAGGGTGTCGAAGTCTTTCTCCTCGAGAATTTTGCCATGCCTGATCAGGTCGTTTTCCATCCACCTCCAAAGACTTTAGTGAGTTCCGGTCCTCCACGCCAATTGTCTTAAGCCAAGAAACGATTGGATCCCAATTGTGGTCTCCTTCGAAAGAAAATGTGTTCTTGTTATAGAAAACCGCGGCAGCCTCCTGACTCAGCATCTTATTGCAAAAGAGCAGACTCAGACTGAGCGTGCGAAGGCTAGCAGTTGTAGCCTCTTGGTTCACTTCTCGCCAACACACTCGTGACGAGGGCCTCGGGTGAGGGCCTTCTGGAAGTTGAGGGAGATATGAGGCCTTATTTTCACCCTTCCAAACAATGATAGCCGATGATGACACGAGTGCAATACTATAGATCGTGTCGCGGATCTCTCTAGGGAGGGAATAGAAGGTAACTGGAGGAGAGTTGCGGGGTCGACGAGGAAAGCAGGAGTTCGGGGAGGTATAGCGAATCAAAGCTGTACAATTATTTTGGGCCATGATTTGAAGTTGAGCTGTGTTTGTCGATCAGGTTGGTTGTACTATAAGTTTTCGCAAACGAATAAGGTAGCTGGAGGTTGGAGAAAGGTAGAACTACCGGAAGGTCAGGTCGCAACTAACTTGGATCCAACACCAACATGTAATTGTGTTGAACTGTGGCACACTCTGGGCCAGTTGGGTATGCAGTATCACTACAGTCACAGGAATCGCAGACAGAACTCAATAGGGTAAATCAAGTAAGATTGTCAACTGTACAGAATAAACTACGGGGGCGTTCGGGCCATATATGGGGGCCGCTGATGAAACGTGTACACAAGTACTGTGTGCCTTAGGCTACCAGGCTTCAACAGCCCCCTCACGTTGAGTAGTAGGCCCCTAAACCCGTAATCACTCCTGTGCTTCCTATAACCCTATTTACGGTCCCTTACGGACCAACAAGCCTCTGAACACATCCGCTAAACGCCCGAAACCCCAGTGGCTTCGTCAGAACGTCCGCGAGCATATCCTCTGTTGGACAGTAGTCCAGCTTGATTTTTCCATACTCTACTAGTTGCCTAGTATAGTGGTATTGAACGTCGATGTGCTTGGAGCGAGCATGGTTCTCAGGGTTTTCAGCTAGGGCAATACAGCCCTGGTTGTCACTGTACATCTGGACCTCTCTTAAGTCTCCCAAGAACTGTACAAACCCAAGCTCCCTGAGCAAGTCCCGAAGCCACACTGCTTCCTTGCTTCCTTGGCACAGAGCGACGTACTCTGCTTCTGTGGTTGAGGTAGACACAGACCGTTGCTTCCTAGAGTACCAGGCCAACGGGCCCCCTAAGAGCATAAATACGGACCCGTAAGTTGATCTGCGGTCCGTACAGTCTCCGGCATAGTCTGAATCGACATACCCCTCAACCTTCTGTCCCTTCCCTAGAGCCGAGAAAGAGATCCCAAATTTGCGGGTGCCCTTGACATACCTGAGTGTCTGTCTTGTACCCCTCAAGTGCTTCTCCGCGGGCCTGGCTACGTACCTGCTTAGTCGCGTGACTATAAAACAGATGTCTGGCCGTGAACCACGCATTAGGTATAGCAGCTTGCCCACGATCCTCCTATATTGGTCGACATTGGCAAGCGTGTCTGTTTCGGACGTAGGCTCAAGTACCTCAGGACTTGCAGGCGGTGTCTTGGCTTCACGGGCATCCGTAAGGCCATATTCTGCAATTAACTCGTCCGCAAATGCCGTCTGAGTAATCTTAATCGTCCGCTTGGCCCTATCCCTTGTAATTTCAAGCCCGAGAATCTTCCTGACTTCTCCCAAGTCCTTGATCTCCCAGCGCTTGGCTGTCCCTGCCTTAAAGCTTTGGACAGTCTTAAGGTCATTCCCAAGAATAACCATATCATCAACATATAACCCCACAATGAGCTTGTGATCCTCGCGGACAAAGATACAAGTGTCCGCAAAGATAGGGTATAGCCCAAGCTCTTCTAGGCCCTTGCAGGCCTCTAAATACCACTCACGGCCTGACTGCTTCAGTCCGTAAAGTGATTTCTTTACCCGTAAGACCTTTCCTGGGCCCGCCTGCAGCCCCTTTGGTGGTCTCATATACACGTCGGCATGCAAGACCGACCGTGGGTACGCACTGACGACGTCTGTCTGGTGTATCTCCCAGTCAAGGCATGCTCCGATAGCCAGGAGCGTCCGTAAAGACTCAAAACGGACCGTGGGTGAGAACGTCTCTGTAAAGTCGTCTCCAGGCACCTGTGAGAACCCCTGAGCGACAAGCCTTGCCTTGAATCTGTCTAGCAGGCCTGTAGGAGTATACTTGACCGTAAACACCCACTTGGACCCTACAGGCCTCTTTCCGGCCGGCAGGTCCGCAAACTCCCAGGTGTCAAGCGCCTGGAGCTTAAGAAGCTCTTCCTCAATTGCGTCTTTCCAGTACGGCCCGTACAGCTTATCAGTGACTGCTTCGTCGTACGAAGCAGGGATTTCGGGTCGATCCTGGACGGCCAGTGCCTGCTCAAAGAAACGTTTTGGACGTCTGTCGCGGCCACTTCGTCTCTCTGGTGCCTGTGGTGCCTGTGGCACCTGTGACACTTCTGCCCCCTCTTCCTGTGGGGTATCGACCTCTTGCGGGTCGTTGCGGTCGTCAACAGGCAAGCCTGTGTCGACTACGATTGTGTCATCGTCTTCTACAGCCCCCTGGGGCCGTAAACCGTCGTCAGCCTCTCCTTGGGATTGTACGACGTCTTCTTCCGTCTCTTGCGGACGTTCTTGGGCCTGGTTTTCTTCCGGCCCAGCTCTCGGGCTGTCCGCCTGGTCCGTGGGTGCCCTAAGCAGGTCGTTTGGGTCAAAATCGACTGGTTCCATCAGGTCAAGACTCTCGACGTCTACCCCTGGTTCCTCTGGCTCGTCTGTCCATTCCCAAAACTTGTCCTCGTCAAACGTAGGCGCTGAGGCAACAATTGTCTCCTTTGCCTCAGGGTCATACAACTGGTATTGTCTTGACGTTGGCAAGTAGCCGACAAAGATTGTCTTTCTAGCTACAAGCTCTAGCTTGCCTCGGGTCTCCTTGGGTATGTGGGCGTACGCGATACACCCAAAGGTTCGGATATGGCTTACGGACGCCTTGCGGCCCGTAAAGGCTTCTTCCGGACACTTTCCGTCTGGCCCAATTGGCATTCTGTTCCGCAAGTAGCAGGCAGCAATGACTGCAAAGCCCCAGAACCTTAAGGGCAACTTGGCATGCTGTAGCATCGACCTGGCCATTGTGACCAGCGTCCTATTTAGTCGCTCTGCCACTCCGTTTTGCCATGGCGAATAAACAGTCGTTAGCTCTAGCGTAATCCCTTCTGGCGAGAGCACAGGCTCCTGCATGGCCTTATACTCCGTCGCGTTGTCACACCGTATAGCCTTGACCTTAAAACCACTCTGTAGCTCGACAAACGCCTTCCAACGGGCGTATACGGACGGCAGTACGGACCGTAACTTGGTCAGAGTGACCCACGACTTCCTTGTATAGTCGTCTGTAAACGTCAACATATAGACGTCGCCCGTAAGTGCCGGCTCCCGATACGGTCCCCAGAAGTCTGAGAAGACCCGTGCCAGCGGCTCTATGCTCCGCTCAGGACTAGCCCTGTTGATTACCCGTACCTTCTTTGTCAAGGCACAGACCTCACAGGTCGGCTGGCCTTCTGTCGGCCTGACGTGCTGTGGCATGTCGCCGACGACCTTGTGTACCTTCTCAATGAGTTGCGGACCAAGATGTCCAAATCTCTGGTGCCAACGGGCATATACGGACGCTTGACGGTCCGTAACCTCTCCCTGAGAGTCCGTAACTCCCTCCTGGCGGTCCGTGGCAAGCCCTGCAGGCATCGCACTCTCTGTTGGCATGTCCAAAATGTACGATCTCCCTACTCTGCTTGCCACACCTACTTTGCGGCCATGATCCTTAATAACCAGGGCCATCCTCTTGGGTGGAGCAGTGGTCTCTACCACTAGTCCCTTGTCTTGTAGCCTTGCCACAGAGATCAAGTTCCCTTTGATTTGCGGAACGTGTAATACGTCCGTCAGGACAATACTTCTTGTATGCCCATCAACACTCACAGGTATTCTAACCCGCCCCCGGCCAATTCCAGGCAGTGTTGATCCGTTTGCAGCCACTACAGACTGCCTTGTGCTTAACATAGCATACTCAATAAACGCCGTACGGTCTGGCGTCATATGACTAGTTGCCCCAGAGTCAACTTGCCACTCTTTTCTGTTACGGACGCTTTCGGACGCCTCCCAGCAGGCTTCGCCCGTAAACTCGTCCGCAACCTGTGCTTTTTCCTTCGGAGAGAGGTTGCCCTTGGCCCCTGGGGTCGGCAGTGGTCCGGTCCTTGCTTTGGGGTGCTCAGCTGCGTATTTACGGCCTTCTTCCGTATCTCTTAGCCAGCCAAAGCAGTTGACCTTTATATGCCCCTTCCTATCACAGTGCCAGCACTTTCTGTCGTCCTTCCCCCTTGGCCTTTGCTTGTCACTCCTGTCTGTGGCTTGCAAGGCCGCCTCTGGTCGCACAGATATAGCCGCCAGCCTCCGTTCTGCTTCCTCCAGGTGACTGACAATCACATCCAGCTTACGGATGTCCTGTAGCTCAAGCTGGAGTGTGATTGGCCCGTAAGCAGGGTCGACTGTCCGTAGCGAGTTAAACAAGATGACAGTGACTGCCTCGTCTGTTGGCTGTTGTGAGGGGTCGATATTAAAAATGTCCATTTGTGCCTGTCTTAGGCTTGTGACGATCGAGTTCACAGACGCGTCTGGCTTTGGGGTAAATCCGTAAAATCTCTGGAGGGCGGTAGACAGCTGTTGTCTACCCGTGGGCAGGTAGGAACGCTCAAGTGTCTCCCACTGCTCTTTTGCGGTCCGTAAATGGAGTATTCTGGACAGTGCCTCTGGCCCACAGTATCCCATAATAACTGTCCTGGCCTTTGCATCCATCACTCGGTCGACCTTCGTATCTATGGCTCCGCTTGACTCTGCTGCTTTCTTCCCTTCTGCTGTTCCATCGTCTATACCCTTTATGACAGACGTTTTGGCTTCTGGAGCTGGTGGCTCTATGGCATCCCACGCATCCTTTGCTTCAATCACAGCCCTGGTTATTGCAGCCCATGTCCTATAATTTGAGCCATTCAACTTGGCTATTCCGGCCTTCCTGATAGTCGAATCGTCCTCCATTTCTCTTGACAGTAACGGTCTGTTCTGTGATTCTCGTGGCAATGATCAAGCGCCCAGGCTCATAACCTGTTGAACTGTGGCACACTCTGGGCCAGTTGGGTATGCAGTATCACTACAGTCACAGGAATCGCAGACAGAACTCAATAGGGTAAATCAAGTAAGATTGTCAACTGTACAGAATAAACTACGGGGGCGTTCGGGCCATATATGGGGGCCGCTGATGAAACGTGTACACAAGTACTGTGTGCCTTAGGCTACCAGGCTTCAACAAATTGTTGGTAGATCCTAGGGCACGTGCACTGATTAGTAAGCACAGTTAGAGACCAGGACAGCAAAAACGATTGAAAGGGCAAACCATTAGCGCCAAGCTAGCTCTCCTAGCTAACCGGCCAACCATTCAATTAGTGGCGCTGGCACTGCAACCTTTTTTTCTAAGTCCCACTGCGGTATAATATAGCACGTGTATAGTATAATACAGCATATAATTAAAATCTTTAAAATAAATTGAGAAAAATTATTTAGAAGTGAAATTAATTAATTTGTATTTACATAAGAATTCTTCCAAGTCTAAATTCATAGTTCCTCCGTGCACGGAGCCGTGGAGAGAGGATTCGAGCTCGCGCTCGATGTCGAGGCGGGCGAGGGCGCCTTCGGTTAGCGGGGGTGAGGGGTGAGAGGGTTGGGAATAGGAGGCGAAGCGTGGGAGGAGGGTCTGTTAGGGGTGTTAGTTCTTAATGCTCAGTGATAATAAAGACTAAATGAGAAAAAGTCAACATACTCTTTCACCACCCGCTTCAATCCCACTATGACTACCACTCTCACTATCATCCCCCTCATCCGTCTCATCCTGTCCACTCTCCTCAGCAGCCACCCTCAGCAGCCACCCTCAGCATCTCCACCCTCCACCCATCCTCCACCTCTTTCGCCTCATCCCATCCAATCGCCACGCCTAACCCCTTCAAACCCCTCAAGCTCTTCATCTCCACACTCCTTCCAAACTCCTCCCTGCGTTCTCTCTCCCCCCTCACCAGCCCATCCTCTATCCCCATCGGAGCAGGCTCATCAATTAACCGGAAAGACCAAGATTCATTATTCCTCTGCCCAATCCTATGAACACGACAGTACGCCTGCACCTCTCTACTAAAATCAACGTCCGGCTCCATCAACACAAGATAATTAGCGCGTGTAAGCTGCAACCCCGTCCCAATCTGTCTCGTAGTCCCAACCAAAAACTGGAAATTCTCCTTGGGAGTTTTGCGCTTGCCAGAGTTGTCGACGGCATCAGTGAAAGCATTTATGATATTTGTTCGTTCCCGCAACGGCGTACGTGGGAGAATAAGCCCGACTTTCGATTTCCTCTCAGTCTGCTTATTCAAGCAGAACAGCTCAATAAACAACTTAACCACCAGCGCCACAGGCGAGAAATTCGTAACGATAACTAAATTCGTTTCGCGGCCTTCACAATCTCGAGTCTTTATCAGCCGGCGGATAAAACCGTGTAGCCAGCATAATTTCGGACTGCTCTCGCAGATCTGCTTTAGACGCTTGGAATAGTACGAGCGCGTGCCGTCTTTCTGGAGAGACATCGTTTCGTCTAGTAGGAATGATAGATGTGGGAAGTTCATTCCTAGAGGCTGGTTGAAGTTTCCTGCGAGGAGGGGGAGTGTGGTTAGGATTCGGATGTGCCATGCTAGGCGGGCTTGGGCTCTTAGACTTAGTGCTTCAAGGGGTGGATCGCCTTTGTCGGCTCGCTTTTTGTTGATTTCGGCGAGTTTTGTCGCGATGAGGTCTTGTGTGTACTTGGCTCGGATATCGAAGCCGGAGTTGATGTTAGGAGTGGAGTTGTGCTGTAGGAAGACGTCGGTGTGGTAGTGGGGTTGAAGTTTGATTAGGGGGTGGTTGAACCAGGTACTTTCTGCTGTTCGACGGATCATGAATGTTTGCAGGAAACCTGGTAGCATATCGTCAACGACTTGGAGTGTTCCCTTTAACTCCCTTTTAAGCCGCAGGCTTTCTTCAACAATCGTACACACATTGTTAAGTTTTGTAGGCGTGTAATTGCGGAGTTGCTCATCTGATTCCCATGCTGATTTGCTGGTGTCAGGATTTTCGTCCATTGCGCGATATGGGGCGTGTTTTGCTAGTGCGGAGAGGACTCCTTCTAGTGTTCGAGGGGAGTGACTTATCGGTGTTCCCGTTAAACCCCAGATATGTGGCCGTGGAAGACTGGGAAGGTCTTTCAAAATGGCATTCCGTCCTTTATCGCCTAGCACATCATCATGACATTCATCCACAACCGCAATACCAAATACAATCCCTCTCCTCTCCACGCCCTCCATCGGTATTCCCCGAAATTTCGGCTTCACCCAGCCATTATAGCTTTGCGCTGTACACAACAATAGCAACCTCTCCTGTCCCTCTCTTGGTACTTCCTCTTTTGATTACCCGCATAATGCGGCCCTTTCCTAGGATCCGGCATCACCGCCTTCAAATATTTCTGATTTGCACCCTGCCTAATATCCCTCAAATCATACCCCCCACTCATATCCTTATCAAACGTCTGCTCATGCGCAACAATAATCCGCATCTGCAAACTATTCTCCTCAACATCAACATGTTTATTCCACTCCCCCATCCACGTCTCCACCAAATGCTGCGGTACAACAGCTAGCCTAACTCCACGCTGTGCCCCGTAATGTGAAGAGGGATTGTCCCTGGAACAAGGACAGCAAATCCAATGTGGTCGCTCATCCTCGGTCGGACATATTAAGCCTGGAGTGTTTGCGTGTTCACGAGGTATATGTCTTCCATCCATCCTCTTCTCACTTCGTGCAATATCATCCCACAGCCAACTCAACTGTCTCTCGACAACAATATACGCCAAAAAGCTCAACGTCTTTCCCAAACCCATTTCATCGGCAAGAAAACCACCACCAATAGAGGTCCGAGATTGAGCTAGTTGCCACCAGACGCCGAATACTTGATATTGATAAAGCATGGTTTTAACACCTGCTATGCGGACGCGCTCGTTTATGGAGGTGCGAGTGGGGTCTATTTTAAAGAGGGCGCTGCATTCTTCCCATCGGTTTAGGAGGGTGGGGTTGTGGGCGCCTTTGATCATTTGCGTGAGAGAGGGTGCATTGATTAGTTTTTGGAGGCTATTGGTTTTATTAGCACTTTCCTCCCCCTGTAACTAATGGGGGGTTTGTCACTCACTGTATACTCAACACCTCGCCTCCATCGACCGCCAAAACCACCTCACTCTTACCACCCTCCGTACTCTCCCTACTCTCCACCCCCTCATCTCCATCTCCCCACCCCGCCTCGTTCACCTCAGTTTCTTCCAAAACCGGATCTTCCTCCCCCCTCAGTAAAACCCCCAAATCACCCTCCTCATCATCCCCCACCCCCTTCCCATACACCTCCCGTCTCACCACCACACACCTCTCCGCAAACCGTTCATCCTGCTCCTGATCATTGTGACTTCTGAACTCATGAACATAATCCGATTTCTTTTTCAAATTCTCACCCGCAGGTTTTCTCCTCAGGAAATTATGTTTCTCCGGTTTGCCGCTCAATGGCTTCACTTCTTCGATCCGTGCGGGGATGATGGGAATCGGTTGGGTTGAATCGGAAGAGGGACGAAGAGGGAGCGGAGTACGTTGGCGGAAGGGACTGTGTTTAGCGACTGCGGATGGGGTGTGAGCGGCTACTACATCTTCGGCTTTCCTAATAACGGTCTTCATCCGTTTCGGCACAACCCTCTCAACAAAACTCGTGCGTCTCGATGGAGCCGCTGAGGTAGGAGGCGTAGGGCTTGGTCCTAGAATCCTCGTTGCAATCGTAGGCTTCACCGGCGTCGTCCCACCCACAGCGTTAATTGGTGCGTAAGCTCTTGTTGAGGGCCCAGCTTGCGGTTCAGTTTCTGGTTCGACTTCTTGCTCGCTGACCTTTACTTGATTTTTGAGAGGTGATGGAGCAGCTTGTCGAGAACCAGCCCTGCTAGACACCTGGGTAAACGCCCCCCTCCCCCTACTACTCCCCCTCACAGGCGCCATGCCCACCGGCAACGTCGTATCTTCGGCGCCATCTTTCTCCTTCCTAGCTCGGACCCGCTCGCGAGCTTTTCGCGGGCCTTCGTTTACGCGACGTTCTTCTTCTGTTTCACCACGCCATTCAAACTCCACCACATTACTGCTCGCTTGCGGATTAAAGAGCGCGCTTAGAGCGTCTTCGAAGGTCTTCTGATTGCTAAAATCCCTCCTTCCATCCTTCCCCTCATAGCTCAAATACCCAATCCGGATGTCTATTCCAGCAATCGATTCCACTTTGTGGATGGCGTTGTTGAATTTCTTACAGAATAGCGCAAAGCTGTAGTCTGAAACCTTGGTACCGTCAACGTCTTGGTTCTTTGGATTTAGACATTGGCGCGCGGTGAGGTCGGCATCCGCGACTTGGAGGGTGCGGGAAGGGGTCGTGAGGAGGAGGTGGAAGTTTAGTTGGTGGAGTGCTCTTGGTCCCCCTTCTTTATTGAGTCGGGGAAGGTTGGGGAATTTCGGCAAGAGAGGCGGAGGATTGGCGGACTCTGACGGTTCTTTTCCTTTAGTGTTGATACCTCCCGGAATTAATGATTCAGTTGGAGGAGGTGGACCGCGGTCAGTGACACGGCCATCAACAGGCGGAAACGGATCCCCATCAAGCCGACACCGTTCTTTCCTCCAGACATGCCAGACTATCTGTCGGATCCACGATCTGAGCCATTTCTTTTCTTGCTCGCTTTTCAATTTCCCCAAATTTGGACCAGTTTTCCCCTTCCCCTTCGCGCGCTTGACTAGCTCACTCGCCAACCACTCCACAAGCTCATCCCACGCTTTTAGTTCCTTGGAGTTGGGAACGTTTAGTTGGGTGTAGCCCATTAGACTCGTAGGACCCTCGCTGGCATAGGAAGAGATAGTAAGAAGCATGTCATCAAAGTCTTTTTGCGTGCATTCGAGACCGATTTGGAATTGTTGCCATTTCGGAGACCAGCGATCGATTTCCGCTGGGTGGTGGGTTGAGAACCATTCGTCTCTTTTTTTGCTAGGCTTTTTTGGGGGTGGTGAGAGTGGTGGGGGTGTGTTTGAGGCCATTGTTTTGGCCTGGTGGTGTTGACAAGTGTATCAGTGTTGGGATTGTCGCGAATTTTATTTCGCGAATTTGATGTTCGAGCTTTCGGTACCTGCAGGAGAGAAATAGCAAAGAAAAGATGTCTTTATTTCAAGAAGCATAAGACCGTAGGTGAAAAGAGTCTTTGTGATTTGCCTTGTGAACATCGCCGGAACTGGTCCATGGGAAAAGTAGACAAAGGCATGGTCACTAGATTGAGATGAATTCTTGCTTGATCAACTGAGAAGGACGACGTGTTGAGTCGGGGCACAATAGATGAAAGGGAATTGCAAGGCCTTGTAGCTAGGTACGCAGCATTGTCGCGTGTGGGAAAGACTAGGATCGCACCATCGCAGTGAGCACATAATTCGGTTGCGCTTACAAAATGTAGGTGTCCCTTTTGAAGGGCCGTTTCCCAATCCGCATGATATGAGACGATGGATCTGCATCTTGCTATCGCTCTTAATCATTTACAGATGATCTCTACAGTACCTGATGCGGACGAGATACAATGAACACTCGAGAAGAGATGGTACAAAGAGAATGTGACGTTGAATGTTAGTGAACAAAAAAAGTGAAAAGTTGGTGACAAGCGAGGAGAGAACGAGAAGGAAAACACGAGTTAAAATAAGCTAAAAACATCAATGGCTGACTTTCAGAATGGAGATTGGTGCCGAGAAACCGCATGGTAATCCAGAAAGATTTACCTTACTAGGCATTGTTGATGGCGGTGAATTATTTGATTCCTGAACTACAAGCTCACAACAATCCAAAAAGTGCCATGCGGCTAAAAGCCAACGTATTTTCATTCATCAATGCAGGGTATCTAGCTTCGCACTTTTCCCCTCTCCCATCTCATCATCTTATGCCGTTTTCACGCCCACCTACCATTCCCCCTCCCCCTCACCCATCATCTCAAGCTTTTCCAGACCTATGCCGATGTCGCTTATTGAAGAAGAACGCAAGATAATGTATGCGCACTAAACGTACATAAGACTCCATAATATAGCGCAGACCAAACAAGCTGCTTTCGTATGAAAGACTTTGAAGATATGGTATCCAACCTAGCAATTGCTGTGTGGGATCCAGAAGAAGCAATGCGCTTTAAAAGACGGTTCCATCGGAGAGGATAGCGATTGGTGGACATTGAGTATTCGGGCGTGAAATTTCCGCCATTTCTCTGCCTCCCTGTGTTTGTGTTAATAATTAATCTTAAAATCCAAGATTAAATCTTACCTTCCAACTTCCTGCCTCGAGCATCTGAGGTAGTGATAAAGCCTCGCTCCCCTGCAGTCCCAGAGTGGCATTGACCTCCTCCAGCAATAAGTCCAGAAATCCAACAGTGACAGCTCTCCACTCGACAATAACATCATCATCTGGCTTGAACATTGGCACTACTTCCACGGTTTTCTTGCCACTTTGTTCGCTGTTCAACTTGAAGTTCTCGATACCATTTTTGGCGTCTTCTGTTTTTAGCTCGAGGACTCCTGTGTCGATGAAGAGGCCACCGTTTCGATATTCCGGCAGACCCGTCATTAATTCCGCCCCAGCGAAGTGAATACTCATCAATTTTGTCATCGGTTGCATCAACGAGTAGCAGAGCCACTGTGTCAATTTATGGAAAGGAACAATGGTCTCCCAGGGTGCACTTGTTGGTGAGGTTGGCATGGACGAAAGCGGCCAGGCATCGCCAAGTGCAGTCCCATCGATCGCTGTTCGAGAAGAAGGCCAGATAGGAGCAAGTCCATCCATCAGTACACCCCACAGGGTAGGGAGGAGGATGATAGGTACTGAAGACGCTTGTGATGTTGGGTGAGAAATGAGGAAGTCTGCCAGAATTAGTATCCTAATACCAATTGCACGTGTTTCACCTACCCAGCATATTTCCAGGTCTACCATCGGCACCAAAGTAGGTATGGTTCATCATAGCCTCCGAAAGCTTTGTCAGGAGTTCTGTTCGACCTTCCAGGCCTGCTATTGGGTTTTCCTCTGTAACTTGTAATCCCTTCCGCATCACGTCCACAGTCAAATTCCTCAACCCTTCTCCATCGACCTGGTGTGGTTGACTTGAGTTGCTGCTGAATGCTCCGGATTTGAACATTTCCAAACTTGCAATAGCCAGTCCTTCACTCCGTCGGTAAATCTTGCCACTTTCTGTACTCTTATATGACCAGGATGTTCCAGCACCCGCATCCAGCAATACTGAGACGAGGAAAAGATCGAGGAGTCGGCGACATCGTTCTGAAGGGTCGGAGGGCCAGCTTGCGAGGAGCTCTGCAATTCGATCTCGTCCTCCAACATTAAAATGTTGCCATCTGCCATGGGGAGGGATAGTTCCGTAGTCGGGTGCAAAGTCGCGCTGTTAAAGATCTCACATCAGCTACTCCTCCAAAGTTACACAAGAGTGGGGTACTCACCTTTATGATTGAGACAACGAATTTGGTGGTATTTTTGAAATTATCCATGTCCACGTTAAAGTGGTGTAATTGATTCTTTCGTGCCTTCTCCAACATTGGCTTGCATCTTTCTCGTACCGCTCCAATACTTCGCAGATATCCTGCTGGGTCGACATGTGGATCTGGAGCCTTGGGCAGAGCAACCTTGGGAATGGTGGGTGGAATCGCGAATGACATCGTGTTGTAGGGTGTGGTGGGTGATTTGAGGGAGGACTGTGAGGACATGGAATTGATCTCTCCTGTGTTCGAGGAATTCTTTCGGAGGCTGCCCGAGGTGGTCGAGCCTGATTTGTCCTTACGTGAGAAGAGCCCCATCTTGTCGATGGTTGATGTCGTGGTTGGTTGTACCACTCCAGTACGGCTGCCGTTATCGAGAATGTCGATAAGAGACCCTGTGACGAGTGTCTCGGGCGGTGAGGCAAAGCCTGGAGATCGGCGACCGAGTGCCGGTCGTGGGACAGCGCACAGGTGGTTCCAGGGGTCGTTCAGTGGTTGCGAGGTGATCAATTGAGCTGTCGCACCGCGATTTGGGGATCGAGTATATGGGAGGGTTGGTGTTGAAGGGTTCTGCAAGTTGCAGGTGTCTGAAATGAAGGCGAGATAAAGCGATTCCGCTCGCGTGCCAGCAGTAAAAGTCTAAAGTTGATGGCACGCCAACACGCCAACACGCCAACCTGGGACTGGACCTCTCAAGTGACGTGACGTTAGGTGATGTCCGCGACTGCCTCTTTGGTTCGGGGGAGTGTACCTAGGGATTGTGTAGGGAAGGAGAGTTGAGGGTTGAGGGTCGAGGTTGTGGGTTGTGGGCTGTGGGTTGATGAGGATTGGCTGCCACTCTGCAAATGTCCCTCTCTAGGATTCACTTCGCGTTCGCAGGCGCCTCTTCTCACGTCGCCTCTCTCCAGCGGAAGCTGTTCCTAAGAATCTTCAAGGGTCTCGGGTCTTCTAGCGGTGGAATGTCTGGCGGATGGGAGTGGACGGTGCGCACTTCGATGCCTCGCGGATCCAGCCTGCGCGCTTCCCCGGTCACCAGAAAATTGGTTCGCCCTCCCCGCTTGATCAACCCGAAAAATACTCGCTGTCACACTGGGAGCCCCTTCACTGGACGCCGCACCGCTTCGAGACCTGCTTGCGGTAGAATTGACGAGGCTATTCGCAGCAGCCACGGACTTGATCCCCAGAACGTGTAATTGCTCTGATATTGGACAGGGACGGGGCGATAGACGGGCAAGCCCGAGATGCAGGTACGGCTCAACGGGTGCTCCGTCCAGGTTACACTCCGGGCTAGCCTTGCACAATGGCAGGTCAACAGCGGTTGTTGGGTAGGCGGAAAGAAGCTGGATTGGAGGGAAGATGGGGGTGCGCAGGGGAGGATTTTGATAGGATCTGATAACCCAGAGAGAACCAGAGGGGCCAAAATGTCGACCTCAAAACACTCAAAATTGGATAGGAAAACGAGAAATCAAAAGAAATACAGGCGGGACAGAGCTGAATTGATGATTTCGCGCAGCAGCTGCACCCGTGCCGTACCATCTGGTTCTCCTGCCTATCCATTTTCAGAGACTCGAGCGCCAGTAGTGAGGTTTCTGGTCTCTTCACGGTCCTAGCATTGATCCAAGTCATCCTCTGGGTGTGTCTGGTGCAGAAGTCGAAGACATTTTCTAGAACAGCCGAGCGTAGGCGAGCGATTCGCAGCCAAACAGCATCCTGACCATGAGTCAACGAGCTTCACCACACGGCATCTTCCTGACGCCTTGAACTGCTGGGGAGGCGACAGCCCCTTTTTTGCTGCATACAGTAGTTTGGAAAGTGTGCATATGCGAATCAGGGATATCCCACTTTAGCAGCCGCTTGGTGGGAAAGCCTTCTCGATAGTGATTTGCTGCGTGCATAGAGACTATTATCCAATGCATCGTTGCACTGGGGACTTCGAGGGACCAGGGGAAATTTTGCCACTGCCGAGAAGTTACACAGCGTCTGCACCACTTGGGACGAAAAGAAACTCAAAATTTGGAAGGGGCCGGGGCCAGGGGAGCATGTGACATTTGCGCTTATTCCCGCAGACGCAGGCGCCTGCAAGCGCGCGTGTTGGTACAGCGGCCTGGACCGCCACTTGCGCAACGGACAGCGGGCAACGGACGCTTCAGATGCCAGCGAAACTCGAGAAAGGAGGTGCCATACGAGATCCACCAGTAACCTGTACATTTGAGCCCACGACCTTCAATGAATTTATGACCCCTCCCACGAACACTAAATGACTAAGTTTGAACATTGGCGCATTCCACGATGGATGATTTAAACGGTCTAGATTGGTCTGCGACTTCCAGTGCAACTGCGACGAAAGCGCCTCAAGGAACAGGAAATTATTATCCCACCTTACGGCCGACACCCTCACCTCAGCACTCGGGTCGAACGACTCCCCTTTCCACTCAAGTATCCGGCAAGCCCAAAGCATCAGCATTTGCGCCCCCAAAGACTGCGACCCCAGATAGCTTCTCGAATCTTGTGTCTTTCGGCTCCTCGAAACAAAATACCCTCACATTACAACAGCAACAAGAAAAGCTACAGGCAGAGAAGCGGAAGCAGGAAGAGGAGAAAAGGAAACAATATGAGGCGCAATTTGGGCATACGCAGTTCTGGGACGGGCTAGGAAACAAAGGGCACAATGCGAATCAGCTTGCGACTACTACGATAACGCCTCGAAGTAGTACTCCCATCACGAAACCTTTACCTGCAAACTTTGCAAGAGCATCTTCCCCAGCGGCGAGTGCAGCTAGTCCTGCGAATTCGGGGGACGATGATTTGTTTGCTGCCTTCAATGCGGATACCAAGGTCGACAACTCGAGCTTCTACCCACCTCCATCACACACAAGCAGTAGGAGCAATACACCTGGCTTTGGTGGGACCAAAGTTGGGGATTTGAGTCAACCAAAGGCGTGGGAACAGCCTTCCAGTTTGTCGGCAGGCGCGGAGCTCGGTGACGATGACGACCCATTTGGGCTGGGTACAATGAAACCACAGAGCTCTGCGCCTATGCCCACAATAGCGTCTGCAGATGACGATGATTTTTTGGGAGATCTGGGGAAACCTGTCGAGGAAGTGAGGCGACCGAGTCCGGCGATTGAGGTCGTTCCCGCGGAACCGGAACCAGAATCGGATTCCGACGATCCATGGGATAAGGCTGTTGCAGAATTGGTTGATATGGGCTTTTCAGCTGAACAGTCGAGGCGTGCCTTGACTGAGAGTGGTTCAGGTCTCGATATTCAGGCTGCGGTTGGCTGGATTTTGAATGACGCACATCGACAGGCAAAGCAAAAACAAAGTCGAGATTCGAGTCGAAACAATGGCCCTTCAAACGGCGAACGCCGTGAATCACCACGTGACGGGCCAAGAAGAGAACAACAACCTTCGTGGATGCGTGATGAAGGTCGAGACGGATCCAGGCCTCGGAGAGAAGACAATCGATCGCCGAACAGTGATACGGATTTATCAAAAACAGCCGCTGCTGTTGGTAGTAATTTGTTCAAAACTGCAAACTCGTTATGGAAAACATCACAAAAGAAAGTACAGAAGGCGGTAGCAGAATTTCAGCAGGATGCAGATCCAAGCCAGCCAAAATGGATGCGGGAAGCAGCTGAAAGAGAGCATGCTGAAAGGAAAGCAGCAGCGGAGGGTCGACGTCCAAGAGAGAAGGCACCTGTCGCAGACGTCACGGATGAGGCTATGATGCTCGAATCAGGAGGTCGTCCCCCTCCTCGAAAGACCAGAGCCCCTGAACCTCGCTTCGGGGAATCAAGTTCTTCACGTGATCAGTCTCCTGCAATGCCAAAACCACCCCCAGAAAGAGCAACATCTGCTCCAAGATGGCAGCAATCAGCTCCAGCAGATCCCCGATCGCGGATGAGCAAACAAGCTGTTGAAGAGCAGTCTGCTCAAGCATATATCAGTCCAGCAAGGCGGAAGAAGGCTACACCTCAACCCCAGCCACAAGTGGCACCTGAGACAGATCTTCTGTTTTCATCTTCATCTAGCGGCCCTTCACAACCAAGGCCAACCTCTTCTCGCCCGACTCCACGTGCTTCTCCGGCTCCCTCCAAACCCTCAACTCCAATACCGGTCCGTCCAAAAGCACCTCCTCGAAATATCCCTCCTCTATCACCTGCTGCCTTGGCCAAATCCAACGAACATCGCGAGACTGGGACAACACATTTCAAGCGGGGCGACTATGCAGCTGCCCATCAATCATACTCGGCATCTCTTATGTCCCTCCCATCCTCCCATCCAATAACCATTATCCTCCTTTGCAACCGCGCCCTGACCTCCTTGAAAACTGGCATCCCCAAATCGGCCGTATCCGATGCCGATACAGCACTCGATCTCATCGGCCCCGCACGTGGTGAAGGCGAAGCTATCGATCTCGGGGCCGAAAAGAAAGAGATGAAGGAGTTCTACGGCAAAGCACTCATGCGTAAAGCTGAAGCACTAGAACAAATGGAGAAATGGAAAGAAGCGGGCGAGATGTGGAAACTCTGCGTAGAAAGCGGCATCGGCGCCGGAACAGCCATCCAAGGCCGTACCCGCTGCGACAAAGCTCTCGCCCCCAAACCCATCCAAACCTCCACTCCCAAACCCGCTGCCCGACCCAAACCCAAAGTATCAGCACTCTCCGATCTCAACGGTCAAAAAGACAGTGCAGCCGTCGAGCGTCTTCGAAAAGCTAATCAAGCCGCAGAAAAAGCAGATGATGAGAAGTTCGCGCTGGCTGATAAGGTCGAGGCGAGAATTGGGAAGTGGAGGGATGGGAAGAGGGATAATTTGAGGGCGTTGATTGGGAGTTTGGATATGGTTATGTGGGAGGGGAGTGGGTGGGTGACGGTGGGGATGCATCAGCTTGTGCAGAATGGGAAGGTCAAAGTTAGTTATATGAAGGCGATTGGGAAGACGCATCCGGACAAGGTATGTCTTTCGCTCCTCTGTGTCCCCGTTTTCGAATCCTACGAAATATGTGGAAGTGCACAAGCTGACGAGAAATATAGTTACCACAAGATGCAAGTACTGAAGTCCGCATGATAGCCGGCTTGGTATTCGCTACGCTAAACGAGAGCTGGGATAAGTTCAAGCAGCAGAATGGGATGTAGAAAGTTAGGAATCTAAACCCCTTTTGGGACTAGCTTGGAAGTAGGAACTAGGCTCAAATACCATATCAGCCTTCTATTCTATAAGAAAATTCCTACAAACAAAAATCCTACCCTCTGTTTCTTGATCATATTGTTATTAACTTTTAGAGGTAATTACTAATTAAAATCATGCTTTATTATTTTATTGCGAGTATCGACTTGGTATTGATTTAAAAAAGAGTATATATTAGACCTAGATTATCATTCTTTTATAATAACAAACCTCTAATCTCGTCTATCATATCTTAAGTTGCTGATATCTCTCTCTTCCTCCTTATCCACGTGGGAACAAGATCGTAGTGAGATGGACATTAATTTGCCTTGGGGTCTTGCTTTAATATTATCTTGCGTTGCCTTTGGTTACATAGTATCAAATACAACTTCATGATCAGGCACAATGTACATCAAACACAAGTGTTGATTTGGAATACACTTTTCAACGCCTGTCAACCTCATATTTCTTCACTGCGCATGCCATGAAACACAGTCTCACGTCTTTCCAACTTCATCATTCGCGCCAGCCGCCTTCTCGGCCTTTTTATGGCGGCCGGTCCTGAATGCGAAGTAGGATCCCACTGCCAGCCCGATTCCTCCAATGGTCAGTAAGGTGGAACTGGGAAAGAACGTCAGTAATTGGACCCTGCGCTCGAGTACATCGCGGCTTTGAGAAAGAATCGGGTCAGGGCTGCCTTACGAATTCCTGGTACCCCCCAGTTTCCCGGATACCGCCTCTTCGCCAACAGGGCCGCCCAAGTCGCCACCTTCGTAAGTCGGTTGGCTCGGTCGGTCTCGTGGGGCATTCGCACGATTTGCAACAGTGGTGGAGAGGAGTCTCCGCGGCCGGTACGGCCGCAAGGCTAGGGGTGTTTTCAACGTGTGTGACCTAAGAGACAACATAGTGAGTTCAGTCCCACGGTCTCGTGCAAGCACTTTTATTTTTGCAGATGCAGCGGCTCGGTGCGACGACCACTGACTTATACACAGTATCATAGCAAGTCCATGCAAGCCATTTGCGGGGTAGCTGTGAGGCGTGTATGCCATAGTGAGCGATTGGGTGATGCTGTTGTATGGATCACGCTGGAATGACGCAGCAGTCGGGTGATTGTGGTCGTCCATCTTTGTTTACGAGCCAACCGACCTTCAGCCCCTCACGCCAAAACAAACGGATCCTGGAGCTGCTCTGCACCCATTCACTCTTCCCCTAGCTTGAATATACTCATGTCAGCATTTGCTCTTGTCAAATGCAGAGATATGGATGTGTAATAAACAGACCTTAGTCAAATCTCTAGGAATCCAAAACTTGTAGTAGTCGCTCCATCCGTCTATCTGCATGTAAATTTAACATTGGCACGATTCCTCGAGATTATGCTTTACCTCAAGAACAATTTCGTAATCATATCCAAATAAAATTTCCAAATAATGTTTGACTCTCGTTCTACCAAGTGCATAGCAGCTGAGATAACCCCAGCGCCATTTACTTTTTGACCAATCCTCCATTGATGTGATTTGAATGCTTTCAGATTGGTGTGGAGGTAATAAGTGATGGGCGAGAGGACGAAAAAGTGGGATCGTAGTCGCTTATCTAGTGTATTTGGGTCACACTTCCAAGGGTTATATGAAGCATCAGCATGTGATATGCCTTTTCCCTCGGGCTAAAACCCCGCAGAGCAGTGCAGCCCATAAGTAGTATGAGACAAGCGTGACACGTATTGCAATTATTTACTAGTATTTCAAGATCATTTGCCCAAAGAATTAACATCCGTTAGTCAGTAACTAGTCAAAATGCTCTGCAAATTCTGTTTGAGTGTGGAAAAGAGTCCTAATTTTATTAGCTACCGAAAAATCGAAATATTGGGAGACGTTTGATGATATGAACGCTTGCTAAGCGCGGCTGTGCTGTTTGCGAAGCTGTTTGCACTGAGATGGAAGACGTTCTGGCACGGGTCGAAGGACAAGAGAAGTTTCTAAAACCAGAGGGAGTGGGTAACAAGCAGGTTACCTGCAGCATCAGGAAAGAACCCCGAGCTAGTAATTTGTCTTCGTTTTGTCATGTTGCCTTTACGGGAGACGGGTTTGGCACAATTGATCAATTTTTAGTGCGCGAGTCGATAATAAGTATGGAAGCAAAAACTCACTGGGTAACTTTGAGCCTTTGATGCTAACAAAACGCAAATAGGAAGCCGAAGACAGGAGGTACCCAAAGAAAGCTGGATACCCAAGGGTTCTAGATCACTTGCCTGCCTCGCAACCATTTTGAATGGAGAGACATCTGTTTACAAGAGCACGAGAAATGTCGTCAGGACTCTGTTTCGCCTCTACCAACTAGGGTCCATGAAATCAGGGGAAAATATGAAGCTCCACACATACTAATCTCGAACGGTAGGACCGGGAATTATGCTGCACTCAGTTATTGCTGGGGAAAGAGTCATCAGCCAGTAACGAACAAGGGAAATCTCTTAGAGAAGAATGGCACTTCAAATCACAACATTACCGCCAGTCTTCCAGGACGCAATAAATATAGCAAGGGATCTCGGTTATAGCTACTTGTGGATTGATGCCCTGTGCATCATTCAAGATGATACCAAAGACTGGCGAGTTGAGTCATCTGAGATGAAGGCATACTATAGTGGCTCTCAGATCAACATCATTGTAGCGGCAGCAGAAACCCCATCCACGGAACCTTTGACGCGGCCGATATGTTTAGAAATCAGTTTCAATACGATGACACTTATATACACAAGAGACCACGGCGTTCGGACTTCCACATACCTGATTTTGCAGAAGAACGAGCATGGATGCTCCAAGAAGCTGTTCTTGCACCCCGCAACATCGTTTATACTGCAGGCTACCTGCTCTGGACCTGCAACAGCGAATCTGTCAAAGAAATGCGTGCAAGTGAACCGCAATCAAGCAGATACAGCCTTCACAATGGAAGCCAAGTTAAGCTTTTGTTCCACCTGTTTACTTTGAAAGCTGCACAAACTACGCTTAAAAGCAAGTACGTGCGAACAACTGATTTGGTTACTGAACATTCCGCAAAGATGTCAGACACACTTGACGACGAAGATGAATTGGTATCCGACCAGAGCTTCCTTCATTGGTGGTACAGTGTATCTGATAGTTATATCAACAGGAAGATTAGTTTTCCTCGAGATCAACTACCCGGAATTGCAGGAACTTCCAGGGAATTTGCATCCAGATGTTCTTACCAATACATATGTGGGCTTTGGCGTGAGGATTTAGTACATGGACTCTGCTGGAATGGTTACGGAGCCAGAATCAAAACCGCAGAATATCTTGGCCCATCCTGGTCCTGGATTTCCATCAGTTCTAACCTCCCAGGACAAAGGCGCAGTACCTTCCATCATGTCCCATCGGACGTTTATGAGAGGGTGCCAGGTAATGATGTAGAAGTGATAAAAGTTCTTGTCGTGAACGAAAACGATGATCTCTATGGGCAGGTGAAGTCGGGCGTCATTGTCTTAAAAAGCGTTTCGATAGAGCTCCGGTCCCTCAAAGACGCGGTTTTCATTGACTCGTCCGATGGCCAAGGGGCAGGACGATTTCCGCATCATGCCATCGAGATTACACTTGATGAGCAACCCTGGTTGACGGGATAATCTGAAGTAACCCGACACCTAAATACCCTTTGCATGCAACTAGGAAGATGGAAATACAAGTATACTGCCAATTTGCAAGAGATCTTGTTTTGCCTGATTCTAGAACCAACGGGAGTCAATCACACCAGTGACGGTGAGCTCGCAGAGTACCGCAGAATCGGCATCGCTAAATTCGGTGGAGAACATGAGATGACAAAGGGTGGCGGCTCGGAACCGCTGCAATCATATAAATGGGAGTTTCTCATGAAGGTTTCACATGATATAACTCATGAGCCCCTGTTGCCGCTGGAATAGGTATTAAGTCCCAAGATCCGGGAAATCGTGAATTCCTTCAGCCTGATGAGGATCTTCTCGCGAAGACGAGCTCTTAATTTATATCTATTACGCTCCCTATCTTAACAAGTAAGAGGTTGTATTTTGTGCAGTTGCAAAAATTTGATTGCATTTGTTGAGGTTAGAGATATCAAGAGCAGCTACACGATGGGGAGAGAGGCGAGGAAGAAGTTAATAGAACATTATGAAACTCCTTTCCAAGCCCGAACTTGTGAGGCAACATGCCACAACTCTTCATATGTTTCGTAAGATCAGCGAAAGTCATAGGTGAAACAAAAGTGCATCCGAAAATAATACCCAGATATTCCCCGCAAGTCTTGGCGTCGCGGATCCCTCCCCATATCCCCGTTCGCTAACAGAAGCGAACCGGACATTTTACAACGAACACGCTCAAAATAGACCACTTTGCCCCTCTACTAGACACCGACAGTCTCAGAGCTTCCGACTCTGCAAACTTGCAATCGCACAAGAGCCTAGAACATCCCCGGTCTCTTTTCATACTCGGCACCATATCCATTTGACCCTTTCCTCCTCCAATTCGCGTCCTCATCACGATAGCTCGGCGCGGCAGAATCAGGCACACTGACGATATCCGCCTCAGCCGAGCTATTCGAGTCAACCCTAATAATCCTCACACTCTTCCTCGGTTTCTCCAACCGTCCAAAATCCTCCTTGACTTCTCCCGAAATGCCAGGCGCTTTATAAATACTTCCGTGCTCGCTATCGCCACTAACACTACTGCTACTACTGCTGTGAGGTATCACGCCGAGTTTGCGGGCGCGCGAGATACCGACGGTGCGGGAAACGCGATCGCTGAGGATGACGACGAACGTGAGGGTTACGACAGCAGCGACGGCCATGCCGTCGTTACGGAGGAGTTGGATAAGAATTTCGTGACACCATGCGATGCCGATGCAGATTCCCATTACCACTAACCTCATTCCCATCCTGATATATTCCAAAAAGTCCTTTCTATGGCGTCGTACAAAGAACAGGAATAATGCAGAAGTGGCGAACATGACGGCCATGGCTATAAATACATAGCCTGAGACGATCCAGTAAACGAGCGATATACGTCTGCGGCTGTGGGATTAGGGCGGCCAGCGAGGAGAGAAGGGATGGTATGGTCATTGTAGAGGTAGAGGGCTCCAAGAACTTGGTCTGAGATGTTGACTAAGGCGGAAGGCATGGCGCCTCTGAGTTCGAGGTTTACGGTTGCGTTGCAGGGGAGGGTGTAGTTGCTGATTTCTTGCAAGCTTTTCTTGATAGGATCAACCATTACGTTGCTTTCTAACGTATTATCGAATTTGAATTTATAGATGGATGCATTGAGCGCTGTGGTGAGATCAAATCCACTGATGGTGCGGTTGGTGCAGGTTGACATAAGAACGGATTGAAATTTTTGGAAGTTGTGCCAGACTTCCCAGGTGAGTATTAGTTGTTGGGAACCTTCTTCGATGGCGACGAATGAGAGGTGAAGTGGGTAGTGGAGAAGTGCCCAGATCACTTCACGAATTGTGCCCAACTTTCCACTGTCATCAATATGATGGCCGTTGGGATGGTTGTCGAAATAGAGCTGCCATAGGAATATCTTGGGAGAGATAAGCATTGCTTCCGATGAGAAGGATTGAAAGAACGTACCAGAATAGTGACAAGTAGTATGACCTGAATCGCATGTCAGGGCCTTCCTTTCCCATCACCTTTCCGACCGTCTTTGTAGTGCCAATAACTCCTTCACCTATGACAATCATGGACAGAAGACCCATTCTTTCTGCTAAATGAGTTTTTTTGAAACTCAGTGCCTTCCATTTAGCCGAAATGAAGAGGACGGAAACCGCCTCAAATACGCACATTGCATACCAAAGGTAGTAAATGTCGTAGTCACTGCCTGTATGAGAAGCAATAATCATCTATTGGAATTGAGTCAGAATCAAAGCCTGAGCAAGTAAATAATCGGTATCACTCACCGCGAGAAAAGTAATGCTGGAAATGACGAATGTCGCCACCAGCAGTAACAGAGGCTTGACAAGCGTTGAGTGAGTGACGGTAACATAAACGAGGACGGTAGAATATTGAACCGTAAAAAGAACCCTGCTTATAAACAGGACAAAACAAAGCGTCTCATACGTAATGCTGTTCTCAGAACGCATTTGTGGCTCAAACTTATACCAACAAGTGCAAATCCAACAAACACCATGAACTGAATGCCCTTACAAACTCGTTCGTAGAAGGAATCCACTGCAAATCGAACATCATGAAGTGTGACTTGAAGCCAGGTAAACCATATGATGGTGAAGAAGCCGATGTATGCACCTAAGGTGTCCATGTCGATGATCCCATGGTAAGCAGTGAAAGTTGCGAGGTTAGCAACGAAAAATAAATCGAATGCTAATTCAATCAAACTGGCTTCAGCTCGAGGATGGAAGTAAAGATCGTTTCCGTTTGCGTACTTTAGTGGCGAGTCTATCCATGGGAGGAGTTCATGAGTCCGATCCCGGAATAGCTTTCTGGACGTGTGTTAGAATTGTATGAAGGATGGTGGTTTTTCTTGATGATTACTTACTCTCTTGCACCGAAAACAGAAGCTCGTTGTCGTCTTAATGACTTTCCCGTCCTAGAGAATTTGCTGATGGAATAGACAGACCCGGGCATCTTGGCAATCTTGAAATGTGAGAACCGATGAGAGCGGAGAATGGATGTTGAGAATCGAGACGTCGTTCAGGATACACTCAAATATTGAACTGGTGACTATTAAGGTCTACCTTTGAAAGACGGTTGTTCTTTTTGTAAGAGCAGTAGTCTCGTTGTTTATTGCGAACGTGGCGGAAATATATATTTGGAGCGCTGTTGACTTGAGGCTAGACTACGGCATTTGGAAGTCCTCGGCGTTATCGATTATCATCCGATGAATAGATGATACTAGGATGAGGCTCTCGGAAAATAATTGCCTTGCAGTTGTTTTCCAACTTTAGTTCCGGTCCGCCAGTGAGGAGAAGCCGGATGCGCTCTTATCTCGAATACGCTTTAAATGTCCAATCAAATGTGGTATCAGCTTCCTTGGATACGGAAAAGGTGGATCATGGAGCTATTCTCATCATTGTGAGACCATGATATCTAGGGGAGAATCGTGAAATGGATATTTTCCGACAGATTTGCAATGAAGCTGGTGCTCGAGGTCTGGTAGTGATGCAGCATGTGCTCAAATCTAGGGCTGACTCCGCAACTTCTGACAAAGGTCCAAGTCCGAAGTCCCATGTTTTGTGTGTTAGCAGTGTCTTGAATATCCAAGATACAACAAACTTATTGAAGGCAGTATCTGGCAGTCATCGAGGCTGCATTTTACTGTTGGGAATGCGCCAACCAATAAGACGATCGTCTGATTTCGTCTCATCTCGCATAAATTTCATCCAAAGTGACGATCTTGGACTCTTGGTAGTCTTGACTCTTGCTTGAGAAGATCAGACTAATTGTTGAGTCAGTAGAAATCAAAGCTTGTCCCGGTTATTGTACAAGCTCTTGCGTCTTTGTGATGTTTCATCCAAACACGTGCGGGATGATCTGGATGCGGATGCGCCGGGATCTCTACTGGAAACACTGCTGCCGAATGCTCCCATTGTTTCTGATGATTTCCTCATATTGGGGGTCGATACCAGAGTGATTATCCACTTCTTAGTCCTCATTGTTTGATCCCGTGGTCTCGAAAATATAGAATTTTCCGGTGCTTGTAGTCAGTTGCCGTGGTTGAGTATTTGAAAGGTCAAAGTTCTTGGCATTCAGAGCTAGCGGATTATTAGTGCAGCCGGTAGAGCGGAATAATATACGACCTTCCATGCTTCATCTATTCACTTCTTTTGGATTCTATTAATGCTTTAATTCAAAATATTTTCTCTTATTAAAATATTATAATCATGGATGCAGAGCCATAGAGAATTCCAAGTCTCCCAACGGTTCTTTAATAATCCCAAATTTGAGGCATACCTCACTTGTATTGTAAATGAACACACGATGTCGTTTTAAGGTTTAGTCTAAAGAGGAAAACAACAGTTAGTGCAGATAAGGGAAGCGTTCATGCATCTCAAATTGGCATTGAGGCTGTGCATCTTAGCAAAGCTTGAAATCAGATCAAACGCCAAGGTTTTCCCCCACCCTTCTATAAGTTAGTACTTCTAAGTACAAGACGGTATATCTCAGAATTTCCATGTGTTTCTAGGAAGGAGGTACTTGCGTTCTGGCAAGGGTGGCACGGATACTGGACATCCGAGAGTCCCCCTTGTGGCTCGCTTATGTTCCCCATGATCCAAGCAAGGCTTCGGAGTATATATCATCAAGAAACAGAATCTGATACTCGTATCGCCAGGAACAAGATAAATACTAAGCGATTTTACATGCTTGCCACCTGGTATACCGTGGCCCAGATCTCTTCGTTGGTTTTAGGAAGGACGGAAGGGCATTTTTTCATCAAGTATGACCTTGTTTTCGTCTATAACGTAGCTTGTCGTTTTGTACGCAAATTTCGTGTCAGTTATGTATTGACAGCCTCGCATACCTTCGAGAATAAGCTTTTAAGGCATCGTATCTATTCGAGGCCTTAGCAAGAGTGTCAAATCATGCCACTACGTTTTCCATCATAATTTTCAACAGCGAACTGCAACATAATTCTACAAATAAATTAAATCATACGATTTACTATGATGACAAAACCTACATTGGTGTACAAGATATTGAAATAGACCGTGCTTACCGTTTCAGTTCTCGGCATTCTACGACATTGGCCAGTCTGGTTTATATTTGTCGTCGGAGAACAAATCAAGGAAACAGGTCATAGAGATGCCTTTTCTAGTGTCGGCGGCAAAGGGGAAACTACATCAAATTTAGGTGACATCAATGTTCGGTACGTCGTTCCCTCTCTCGATCCTCCTTGCTGCGGGTTGTCTCAATCCGTCGGCATTATCAATTATTCGTACATTTCCGGCTTAGTATTTATCTAGAAGGTACGATGACGGAGGTATTCTCCGCTATACATGCTATTTACGTTCAAGAAACCATCTGATCGCAGATCAGTGGCTAGAGTTCGGCTGGCTTGATCTCCGCGAAAGTTGGAAAATTGGAATACCCTTCAAGAATATGCAAAGATCTCAGGTTGCACCTTCATCTGAATCAACTACTGGTAATGGTACCTTCGGGTTAGGGTTTATGGCTGCAGGATCCCGAACGAACCGTTGTTTGGGTAAGAGAACCGTGAGCCGCTAATTTTCTTTTAAAAAGAAAAACAAGTTTTCGGATGGTAATGGCATGAAAAAGCGGTTGGTATTGATCAAACTATTTGAAGAGAGATCTGAATGACCGAACGCACTAACTTCCGAACGTTCTTGATGTCGCGCTGTGCAAATGCGCTGAAGTGCACATGAAACATATGTTACGAAGCGTTTTGCACAGTTTCGGGAGTAACACAACGCATTCTTTTCCTTACCGACAACATTCGCATCATTTGACATATAAGATACACTTTTTCTACTCCTCTGGAATGTTGAAATGCCACTTGTAATCGCTCTAGCGTATCTCCAACAGTCGCAACACGCGAAACAAGGTAAGCGAGGCTGGAGGAATGAAGCTATTCCTGATTCTCAACTACTAGAATTCGTTGGCATTCTAGAGTTTTCGAATGCTTCTCCTACTAATTCGATAACTCTTTATTTGTTTCCCAGGGGAAGATATTATTTAACCGAAAGATTATTTTTGGCCTCTTTGGAGAGTGGCGAATGCTTTGGGGCGGAGGAAATCCAAATCATTTCGACAGCATTAATGACGGAGAAGATGTGACGTTGTTGTACATTATGAAATCATGAAGAGGCTGTTTAGAAATGAGAGAATTTAACTCGTTTTTTATGAAAATTTTGTTCTGCTTTCATAAACGACCAGCATGGGCGCTTAATGATCAAGTGCTCATTTCTTGCCACTTCACGGCGAAGGCGAGGAAAAGTTGAAAGAGGCCTCTCATACATTATCGCTAATTTCCGGATTGTTACATTCAACCCATTCAAGACGGTTCCCTTGGTGTGGCTGGGTCAATGTGGCTAGGTTGTGATCCTTCTCCACTACTCAGGTGACTTGAAACCAACAGGCTGTGCAAAACCCAACTTATTGTGATATTCAACGTTGCGGACATAGATTTACCAGATTTGCAACATTGAAGTATAAGTACTCTTGCAAAATCTCTTTGTTATCCATTCATTTATTAAATCTTAAAAAATAAGTCTCAGCCGTGAAGTGGAAGTCATCCTGATCGCATCACCTGGTTCAAAGCGAAAACTAGTACACGCCACTACTCAAGAGAACCAAGGTAGGGGACTAAATGCCCAGTATATTTTAATAAAAAAAAAAGTTTAGTAGCTAACTCTGCACATCAGCTAAAATATTCTTCCTATAAAGGTGATATGAGCTCAGATGGAGGTCCTAATCCAAGATCGGCACCATATGAAGCATCATATCCAAGACCTCACCATATAACACGAAGAATAGCCTCTCCATATGCATCTATATAGTATGTTCTATGTCAAAGAAAACAGCTCAACGACTTTACTAAATTTCTCCACAGCAATACTGCCTTCTTCGGGCGCGTCAACGAGGCCGAAGCCTACGAATCTGAAAGGACTCAAAGGAGAATGGCATCTTGCTTTACCAGTACTTCGTAAGTTTGCCGCCCCGGAAAAGAAACGCATTTTCATCTAACCTTGATTCCACAGAAATTACGATCGCTTTATGGATCCTGAGTACCGTGCAGATGCCAACACTGATGAAGACGAAGCTTGTGACGATTCTCAGCAAACTCATGTTCCCGATTACTGTTTGTGCAATACCCGCCATGAAGCTTCGGACGATTCCAGAGACCTGTGGGAACTTTCATTATACAACTCTCATAATACGAAGCCGCTTTCCGGCCTTCCAGTCAAAGTTCGAACACCTGAATGCCAGGTAAATCCTGAGCCGCATATTTCGACCAAAACAGGTGATCATAGTTCGGAGAAACAAAATGTCTTCTGCCCTATCTACCAAAGATTGGCTTTTTCTAATTCGATTCGACTTCTTCAAATTCTGCCAAGCGAACCGGATATTCCGATAAAATGCTCCTTAATTGAAACAAGGTTGAACGAAAAATGTGTTCAATATGAAGCATTATCATACACTTGGGGCGATCCTTTAGAGACACGAATCGAAATAACCTGCGATGGAATGTCAATGAAGATTCGACCAAATCTTCACCACGCACTGAAACGTTTGCGTTCGAAAGAGGTCCCACGGCTGCTTTGGGTAGATGCCGTGTGCATTGATCAAAGCAATGATATCGAGCGCGGTGAGCAAGTTAACTTGATGGGTCAAATTTACGAAAAGGCCGAGACTGTGCTTGTGTGGCTAGGTGAAGATGTCCACAAGCAGGCAACCACTGCTTTCTATGTTTTGAAAGGTGTGGTGCAAAACTGGAAAACACGACGTCAATGGGATAACGAGACTATCTATTCCCCAAAGGGGAACAAGAGGACCACTCGACCCGCGACAAACATTCCATCGGTAGATTCACACTCTTGGCTCTGTGTTTCCGCTCTTTTCGATTGCTCGTGGTTCTGGAGAGTCTGGGTCATTCAAGAAGTTGTGTTAGCGAACAAAGCCATTCTGATCTGGGGGGGAAATGAAATTCTTTGGCGGGATATTGGTCTCGCGGCAGCTATCATTCGAACGAATGACCACAAGATCGTCAGACGCCATGGAATGAGAGGCATCTACAATGCTTATCTCATGTATCGCTTGTCGCAGAGCCAGGACATGATGGAACCTCTGGTCAACCTCTCATTCCTTGACCTTCTACAACTTACAAGGCAGTTCGATTCAACAGATCCTCGTGATAGGGTTTACTCGATTCTAGGGTTGCTTACTGTCGATAACAGTCCCAGAAGTGGCGCTTCCTTCATCGAGCCTGACTACACCATTTCTGTGGACGAACTCTACGGAAAAGTTGTTATGAAAATCATTCATATTTCTGGAAATTTGAACGTACTCTCTGGAGTTCAAAATCAACAATACTGGATTGATGGAGATAACCCCTTCGTTTCTTGGGTTCCTCGCTGGGATACAGCGTTTTCGTCGACGTTAGCTTCATGGGATGTTGACGATGTTTCGTCGGCCGCTGGGAGATGGTCACTTGAGTATTATACGACGGAAGTCCCGGGATCATTAATCGTAAAGGCGATAATCGTTTCAGAAGTCACGGATACTCTCCCAGTTATGGACGGTGAGCCTGATCGTGAAGCTCTGGAGCATCCAAGTCTTAAATCGGGCTTGGAAAAAGTTTGGGGCTTGACAAGTTTATACGAAACTCTTACAGCAGGCAAACACTGGTACGGATCTCGAGATACTGAGCCCCATAAATATCAAAACGACTTGATAGCCTACATCTTCTCTGATTCCATCCATAAATCCCAAAACTTCAATGCCTATTCAGAGTTGGCCAAAGACGGAGACTCCACACGCTTCATGGAGACTTCAAAGAATGCATGCACTCAACGTCGTTTATTCCATATTTTTGGTGGCCTCCTTGGATTAGGACCATCTTGTGCGGAGCCTGGCGATGTGGTGTGTGTGCTCTCTGGATGTAGGATGCCTTTCGTCCTACGCAAGAAAGAGGGATATTTCAGGCTCCTTGGAGAATGCTATGTTGGTGGTATAATGAACGGAGAAGGTGTAGCTGCAGCCCAATTAGCTTTTCCCCTTCGATATGGCTGCCCTTCCCCTTTGAAGAAAGAGTGGATAGAACTTCGAT
Organism: Halenospora varia; assembly: GCA_020726485.1. Classification (NCBI taxonomy): domain Eukaryota; kingdom Fungi; phylum Ascomycota; class Leotiomycetes; order Helotiales; family Solenopeziaceae; genus Halenospora; species Halenospora varia. The sequence goes on along the minus strand of JAHEWH010000034.1, from coordinate 421,361 downwards.
GAGAAGGTGGGGCCCATACATGGGTTACGCGAGTTCTGGAAGTGTATTCCGGAGTGGCTAGGCTATTGAGATATAAGACTACTATTACATCAACACCGTCTTCGACATGTATGGAGCAATTGATTTGTGGTTGATTTCTTGTCTTGGAGCGTATCTTGGGTAATTTGGGAGACAACAACGGCAAGCAGGCTTGGACGGTGTGGGTGATGGCCAGCTTTTAAAACATTGCTCTTGAAGCTCACGGCCAGCTTGTACTCACTTGATACGGTTTAATCTGCCTTAATCAGTTGTGAAACAACTTTCTTAATTTTCCAAAGGGAATATTGTCTTTTAATTTTGATTATCCTAGCTTCTATACTTCTCTTGGTGGAAAGGGTTCTCGACTGGTGAAAGTGCAGTAACCAGTGTACCCCTCGACTTCTTCATCGCCAACTAATGTTCGTTCTACTCCCCAAGAGATTGTTTCCTTCGCATGCTCAATCTCGGTAGGCTTTACCAGCCCTGTACCATCCACAGGATCTCTAATTCTAGAAGCTACAGAATGACATGCAGCACTGAGCGCGGCGCCGCAAGTCGAAACCAAAGGCATATCCGTGCTAAGTCTCCTCAACCCGAATAAAAAGTTCATTGAGCAAGCCAAGAAGGCCACAAAGGTGAAGCAGAGAATCCCTTGAATACAGTACCAAACGTGATTCATTGACAATGGCAGTTCTCGCAAGTAGTTATCGAGCGTGATGACACGAGCAAAGAACATAGCTTGCGAATCGAACCAATTAAGCAACGTGCTCATGGTGCTAAGCATGAGCCAGTACCTCACAGGTAAAGAGAGGAAATAGGAAGATCGCTAGCTTCGATATCGTTCCAGGAGGTATGAAAATGGGATTAGATGAATGCATCAATTTTTGTATCGCGAAAGGTGGTTACGGGTCTAGCTAGGTAGCTGATGCAGACTCGCCCTGCTGGTGTAAGAACAGTGATGTTCTCTGTGCGACACCCCTACAAGACACGGCGCGGCAAGTACTTTGCGGTCGTGCTCAAAGAAAAGATCTTCTAATTACGGTCTCGAAATCACTATCCCCTCACCCAAATCTATCGAAGCAAAACTCGTAAAACGGTACGGGGTTCAAGATATTTTGGGGAGCAGATGTTTTTGGCCCCTACTTTGGGACGTCCTAGATATCGACCATTCCGACGCCAAAAATAAGGAACCACACTTCAGCGATGCACGCTTTTAGTTTCCAGGATTGCCTGGGCTTGTGCGCACATGCTCATCCGTTGTGTCGTGGGACAGTATATTTGCCCAATCGCTTCCTCTCCTGCTATCTCAAAAACGGCAAAAAAGGTTTCGTCGGGCCAAGGTATGATTCTGGTCTACCTAGATTTCTTCACTCGGCTGTCTTCGAAGGGGATTCTGGGATCAACAAATATTCTTGCACACAAGGAGCGTTTATCAGTTCAGAGAATGACGTGTCATATACAACATTTTGTAGGGACTTCGACCAAATCATAATATTACCACATCACATGAACCTGCGCTGGAAGAGTGTATAAGGAGATGCGTTGCTTACACACCGAAGGACGATGTACTGTATACTGGTGTGATATTTGACGATGGGCTTGAATCGGGTTGGGAGAAATGCTATTTGAAAGGCAGCATTGGACCAGGAGAGTCCAGAACCAACAACACACTTGCTGTCGTCAGCACACTAGCCGGAAATGTTTCAAATCGGGTGATTGCTGCTCATTCCGAGAGGAACTCTGACCATAAGAATTTGAGCTGGATATCTGGTCCTATCATCGGTGGATCACTTGTCATATTATCTTTGGCTATGTGGAAATTCCCTCAATTAAGGGGTTGGAACAAGGGCGGCATGAAGGTAAAGCAAGCCTGAGTAGTTTAAGGCTGAATTGGAATATTTTCAAGGCATAGTAATACGGTTCTAGTTGGAATGACCACCGATTTCTCCTACGTAGTTTCGGATTTTGTCTAGCGTTCTCTTGTTTTGAGGATATTTTCTTGGTGATCTTTGTCAACGACCGCGACATTACGCGCGGAAATTGCAAGCGGTGACAAGCTCTTGGGAAATTCTCCTCAATTAATCATGAATATCCCTCTCTTATTCTAAGGTGCTCTTGATAATGCCGCGACGCTATTTGCTCTCGCTTTTGGACCAAGAATCGATGTTGCATTACTTTGTGCCACAGGATAAAAATCTGGACCAGGACAAGACTCCATCATCGAACAATCTCTCAGATAGTGACGAGTCGTTCAAAATGTCTCGGAAGCATCTTCGACCGGAAGGATTGAGGGCACTAAGGTTTCGATGTTTTCTCCTGTGTCTGCCTCGTCCAATATTCTTCAGTTGCAACGTTGCCAGACCGTTTCTCTGGTGCGATTCCTAGACAGTGACAAAAATTCAGTTCTAGCCATGTTTGCATGAGGTCTCCATGTTTGGGGCTGAGGTTTTCCGGCGACTTGTAAGTGGGTAAAAGCCATGTGCCAATCCACATCGAAACTACCCAAAAGCATTCCAAACAATTCCGGACAGATCCTTCGAGAGTAGTGCTGCCGATTTCGTACATGATTGGCGCACAGCCACGCCCCTGTCTGGAGTTCTCAGACGACTCGAAACACTGTCGCTCAACTTTTTTGGTGGAAGACGCCCAAAAAGGGGTCGACTAGGGTTTCATTTTCTCGTTAAGCGCTGCGATCGCTTCAGGGGCCGCCACCGAAGGTCTGGAATTACGAAATGTTGGACCCCTGGAGAAGCCGCTGATTAGAGTGCGATAGACCCCGCATTTCATGCCAAACAAGCCTGTAGGGTGATCCTCCCGCAGCGTACCTGCCGATCGTGGGCGACCATCAGCAAACCATGGTGCTCAAATTAATTACTGGTTATTCGTCTTCCAAAATTGCTTCAAATCTGTATACTTTTCTAGAGTTTTGGAGAATTGAAGAATACGTTGCCGCCGTCCTGTTCGGCAGCCATAGCGTTTAGGCACATGAACAGCAGTATTCCAGAACACTTATTCCCAGTCATCATGCCGCTGTAAGCACGAATGCCGGGGCCGCCAATTCTTGAGACACAAGGACACCGGCTACTGTTACAGCACACAGAAATCGCGATTCTCCTTGACACACCAAAAAATGCCATCTGATTTGCGGGACACTGACCGGATGAGGTATGCGCGGAGGCATCCGTTCACGAACTTGAGACGACAGATCAGACGATCTGCTTCAAACGTAGATCTGAAAAAACAAAATCCGAGTGATCCTTCTGTTGTTTCTGTTAAGATATAAAGTCTTGTTCTCGCTCGGAGCTTCATTCTAGGCATCATCATCTGCAGCTTTCGATCATCACTTCACTTCTTCGACATTCCTTAATTTATACTTCATTCATTTCTTGTTCTGTGAACAATTTCAATCTTGATTCTCGTCCATATCTTTCAATTCAGATTTTACCAGTTATCTGCTTGAAACGTTCAATTACATATCTTCATCATGGCCAAATCAGTTCAACAACTTCTCTTCTCCCTCTTCTTGTTCTTCAACTGTAAGTCACCGATTCAGACGTCTTTCAATCGTAACAATTTCTAACTTTTTCCTAGTGGCAACTACAATCTCTGGACTTCAGTTCATCACCGGAGCTTGCACGAGCGACGCAGCATGCCAATCGGGCTGCTGTGGATTTAATTCTGGAAAATGTGCCGGAGCAATTGTTGCCCAAGAACGTGACGGAGGATGTGGTTTCGGCAACCCAACACCCAACGCCATTGCAGCTTCATCTCTCGGCTTCAAGGGTCAAACACCAACAGCTGGGGCATCAAATGCAGTGAATGCCCCAGCCGTCGTAACATCAACCGCAGCTGCGGCAGCAGCTACTTCAAGCAATGGACCAGGAAACAAGGCCGGAAAACAATTCATTACTGGACCTTGCACAAGTGATGCGGATTGCGCGCAGTCATGCTGTGGATTTAAGAGCGGAAAATGTGCTGGTCCGGTTGTCGCCCAAGAACGAGATGGTGGATGCGGATTTGGTGATCCCCAGCCAAACGATACTGCGGCAAAGAAGGTGCAAGGTCAGGCAAGAGGAATGTCTTGGGAGAAATAGATGTGATGACCGGAGAAAGTCTATAATGAGATGGGACTTGGATTATTGGTATCGAGACAAGGGACGGGAAAAGGATTGGAAAAGCACGCAGAGCGTGGAGGCTTCCCACACTTGACGTGTGCTTGGTGATTCAAGTCGGAGACGACTTTTGAATAAATTCAAATGTATAATAACACATTGCACCATAAACCAGTGAGAATCACAATCAGTTCTAAGCACGAATGCATGCTCCTCAAACCTCGTCATCTATCATTGAGTCTCGTGTTTCAATAATCTAATAGCCGTGTGACGTACTTGAGCTCTTGAACAATTCCTGTAAGTGGTGAAGGCGAACATCGTTGCATCTTATATCCATCATCAAATATTAGAGCAGCTCCCCTGACTTTCGCCGGATGCTAACTCTTGCCACATGAGTTCGAGGCTTTGTGCAACAGCTCGAAAGAATGGAAATCAGTCCAGAACATCAGCCTATCTCATCAATTACATTTTGTTGGTTCTTACTTTCGTCGCTGGGGACGTGGTACACTGATGCTTTCCTTCTGCATTCTTCGGGCGCAGACATGCATATAATTATTGGTCACTCGTTCCATCAGAGGCAGTTAGCTAGGGAAAATTCTATTCTAACGCTAACAAGTTGGTTCCTCCTCATCATGTCTACTCTAGAGAATTGATCAACCAAGTTGATTCGGCTAAGGCTGGCGAGTTCAAGCTTGTTGTAGATGGTGTGGAAGGTGCCCAGAGGGACAGATCTCAGACGAGCTGAAGGGAAACAGTTGAGAAAGCCATAGCTCGGCGAGTTGCGTAGAAGAATACATTGTTGCGCTGCTTTTTGTACTGGTGTAGTTCAATGCGATGTCAATCGAGTTGTTATGTCACCAACGAGAAATCAATTATGCGTTACAGGAGCCGTGAACTTTACCAACATCAAGCGCGAGAGATGTAAAAGTCCCATTGTTTAAGCAACGTCTTTAAATACATTTCCATTCCATACTCCCATTGCAGTGTTGTCGAGTACACAAATTGAGAGCTCCGAACCCCAGTCAGCAGTGAGCTAGTTGGATTTTTCATCCACCAAATTGTTCAGACAAAAGGTTATTTTAATAGCTACCTAAGTGATGAGGTTTGTGATTTGACTGAGGCCCACGACTTCCCATCGCATCTTATTCGTGGCAGTATGTGTAGAAAACGTGACCTCAATCAGTACATAAGCGAAGTATCGCCAAGCAAAGTGGGGTAAATAGGGGAGAAATGGCGGGGAATAAAAGCACTCCCAGGTCATTCAAAAGTCCATAAACTTCGCAGCCATGAAATTTTGACATCATCGCATTGCCCTGTGCCGTCCGCAAAGTATGCACCGCAAATCATCACAAGCACTTGCCTTATCCTTAACGCAGCCAATGATTTCCACAGGATCGTGTTCTGAGACGATCAGACGAACGTCGAACAGGGGGTTCAAACACCAACACTTTCCGCTCTCAGCCTCACGTAACTTACAATGGCCAACTCAATCCAAAACCTTATTTTTCCTTTCCATTCTTGTTTTCATTTTGGTGTTGGATCTGGTTTCTACACTCCTTTTGCAGCCAATTCTGGAGAATGAGAGAAGAGAGGTATTCGCGCCTACCCGACGAGCAAGCGCGAAAAAATGTGGAGGATTTCTTCAAACCGTCAAACGGAGAATTCTCGATAGCACGTGTACCAGATGATTCACGACGGTGGAAAATCATAGGAGAAAGAGGGTACGCCAGTTTACCCGGGATGAGTCCAATGGGGGAGCGAGCGGTCGAAGACTTTTTCGCACCAGGACCCGCGAAATTGAAGAGCACTCGACCAGATGACTCTAGCCGCTCCAATATCACGAGAGAAGTTCACAACCAGAACGGAAGCGGCAACTCAGCACGTGAAGGACGGGATGTTGAGCCCTTCTTCAACGCCTCGATACAACCACCTGAATTTCTAAAACTTAAGAGAAACCCAAAACTCAAAAGAGCATTCGGAGCGTTCAGACAAGAGAAAACATACGACGATGATTTCGAAGAAAAGCCAATTGGCCGAGCGCTTCCCCGCTATCCGGTGTGGTTCTGGCCCTCAGCAGCAGGGTTTGGTCTCGCAATGTTCGTGCTACTCATCAACGTCACGATCCTTTTATGGGCGAAAGGGCAAAAGATTGAGACGAGAGACGGGCTTTATGAATTATTTGCCGCGACTTGTCCGAAGACCAGGGTGTATATGGCGTGGATCGAATTAGCAATCAATACACTTTCGACTTTGTTGCTTGCGGCGAGTACGAACTGCGCTAGACTGTTGTTGTCACCGACGAGAGAAGAAGTGGATGTAGCGCATGCTCAAGGTGTTTGGTTGTGTATTGGTGTAACTGGGATGAGGAATATAAAATGGATCTCGAGCTGGAGGGTCTGGATTTGTGGATTGTTGTTTCTTAGTTCTGTACCACTACATTTATTGTAAGTTGAGTCTGGGAAGGTGGAATGCCATTGGTGCAATAGAAGCTTACAAAGTGCAGATACAACTCCGTGATATTCTCTTCGAGCTATGCCAATGACTATATGGCAATGGCTGTCACAGAAGACTTCGTGAATACCAAAAACCACTCAATGAACACCAATATCGTCAAAAGCTTCTTTTTTAACATGACTATGCCCCTACACATATGGGGCACCACCAATGTTTTGCCTTCGTCTTACACAACTCAACTTAACATAATGGGTGACAACATACAAAAACTGGCCAACCTTTCAAATGCGGAATGTCGAGATGCATTTGGCTCCTTGAAGTTAGAGCCGGCCTACCACAACGTCCTCCTCGTCACAAATCATACACAGAACGACTCCTTTGTCAACGCGGTGTTATCGACTCCTGAGGTCCCGTCAACGGCTGTGTACTGGTTTCGCAATAAGGATGAAAGTGGCTTTTCATTGGAGGATGTTGCCTGCAGAAATGTCTACAACGGCAGCAGATTCGATTACTCCAAAGCAACTCCGGAAAATTGGACGATCCCGCAATACGGCTGTCCGCGAAACTACAGTGCTACCAACGTGGCTTCAGTCCAGTATTGTCTTGCTCAGAAAGCTGAGGAACAACAAACACTATGCACCATTAATTTTAGCTCCACATTGATGACCGCTATTGTAATTTGCAACCTCATTAAAGCTGTCTGTATTGGAGTTGTACTGTTTGCGCGAGACTTCCATCCGCTTGCTACAGTTGGCGATGCGATTTGTTCGTTTCTGAAATGGCCAGATAAGGAGACAGCTGGCGCTGGCTTGCTATCTATGGGAATTTTCAACGGGTACCCACATGATGGTTTTCGTGCTCTACCAGGCAGCGAAGGCGAGTATATTGTTCATAAATGGAAAGGAGTGAAACATCGTTGGGCTGTAGCTATTCGCAGCGTGACATGCATCCTCTCCCTGATCTTGTGGGTAAATCCTGATGACCTTTTCCACTTTCAAAAGCTGAACTTGATAGCATCTGGCTGGCATGGATCATTATTCTCATGGCTATGATCACATCCTTGAAAGGCGATCTGCTCACGACGTGGTCTCACCACCGAGTCGGATGGGGAATTAGCAGCAACACACCGCTGCTAGCCCTCGTAACAATCATCAATAGTCCTCAGCTTGCCATGTCGATCATCTTCGTGTTCTATAACAATCTCACACTGCGTCTCGCAGTGGTCTGGGAGTACAGCCAATACGGCACTAAACGACAAGGACTTCGAGTTTCGCTACCGACAGGTCATCAGCGCCGTGCTTACTCACTTGGAACACCTCTAAAGTATGCCTTACCGGTTATGACAGCAATGATGCTTCTGCACTGGTTGATTTCTCGTGGCTCATATCTTGTTAACATCAAGGTGTATAATGTCGTGGGCCAGGAGGAACCCCAGCGGATGAGCACTTTTAGGAGCAGCAGTAGTCTGGCAATGTTGCTCGCTTTTACGCTTGCGAGTGTCATGTGGATCTTGCTCATGCTGCCACTGTGGAGAAGACTGGGGAAAGGTGTTCCAATAATCGGATTCAACAGCGCTGCAATCAGTGCAGCTTGCCATCGGGCTGAGGGGGATGAGGATGCGGAATTCAAGCCAGTCATGTATGGTGTTGTTTCTACGGAATCATTGGACGAGCGAGGAGCATTGCATGCTGCGTTCAGCAGTAAGCCTGTCAAACCGTTAGATGATGAGAACCGTTATCAGTAAGATTAATAAGATCGCGCCCTTTTTTTACTGGCCTTCATATGCTGCCCATGATAGTTAGTATGCGGTGCCTGTCCGTGATGTTGTTGAGAGTTCAAACCTGCCGAGCTCTCGCCGAAGCAGTTACACGAATCAGCGAACGTGGCCCCCTTCATGCAAGGGAAGGGAGCAACCTCGTCTGCGCACAAAGGGAAAGCACTATGAAGATCTCCAACAAAATTCAAGACTTCCCAAATTGAATAGAAGGAGATTCTGCACTTCGCTTTGAGTGATCTCTCCGCAGAACAGTCCCGTGTCAAAGGTTACAAGTCTTTAGCTGATGTTTGAGTTAGCTACTTCCATGTATCAGGGGCTGGCTTTCCTTTGCTTCATAGACAAACTCACTCCAGTCAAACAGCTTCTAGTTGATTCCAGCCTGCCAGAACAAATCTCATGTCTCTCAATGCTGCAAACAATGGTACTTCTTTGGTGAAGGATTTTCAATATATGAAGCAACCCATATCTATAAATTTGTTCAGCATTCCACTCAATACTTGAAAAAAGAAAGCAGGAATTCAAGGTGGAAAATATGTCACTCTCAGCGTACGTGGTCCAGCTACCAAAGCTAGAAAATGAATTCCACAATAATCCAGCTTCAAGTGGGAGAGAAACGCTTCCTAACATCGCGCGCGAAACTTGTCGATGCCAAATTTTTCAATTCCCTACTTTCCGGCCGATGGGCAAGCAACAGGCAACCCAACGGTTCTTACTTCATCAACGCAGATGCGAATCTCTTCGAACACATCTTGCGTTATCACGTCGAAGTTTACTCCCGCTGTTCTATGACAATCAAAAGGGTCACGATAATGCGTTGCACATGGCGCTGCTGCGGGAAGCAAGATATTTCCTGATTCCAAAACTGATAGACTGACTGGAGAAGAAGGGGTACCTGAATGCAGGAACTACTTCCTACACTAGTGGGGAAGATTGTGGCTTGAAATAATGGCCAAGCACAAGCGGAGAAGACATTGAATGCCACCACTTTTCTGTGAAGGAACGGGTGTACATCTGTCCTCGAGGTATCGGAGTTCATATGGGGCGAGAGGATAGGTGTGGGAGGGATTGTGAGAAGAAACGGGCCCCGAGTGGGCCTCAGTATGAAGAGAGAGACGTAACGAAGACGATAAGTGTCAGGAAGAAGACTGTGATTAATGGAGAGGCTTTGTTGGATGGGTGGGATGACGATAAGATGAATGCTCAGAGAAAGGAGTAGCTTGAATAGGGTATTTAAGACTTCGAGAATATGCAAGAAAAGGAAAGATTCTTCTCATCTTAAGTCGCGCACATTTGCTCCCATTGTCTCAAACTTCAATATTTCCTCACTCTACGGCACCTTGACCAGCTCGCCCGTGCCTCATCTTAGCCTACAAATCGAGCACAGCCCCGCGTATGTTGCTCAAATAACGAGCAACAACCTGCATAAATGGAACTGCCTATTGCGAGCGGATATAGCGGCGGAGTTTCCCTGCTGTCACAGCGTTAACTTGTTTGGTTTGTTATTCAAACCGACCAGAGTAGAACTGCCGCGCTCAAGCGATCGTGGGTGTAAGGTTCATCTTTGATTTGATCTGAATGATCGTGCCAAGGCTGAAACCAATGAACTCTGATGCGTTTCGTCACTAATCTTGATTTCCGTAATGCCAGGAGTAACATGTGAATGCAAACTTTAGCTTGGCGAAGTAAAGCAGATAGGTAGCCAATCCCATCAAATATAACGACGAAATGACCAAGCAGGAGTTGGCCTAAACGATCCGTCCGGCAAAAGAGATATATCGTAGATAGAAATAGAGCTGGTAGTGCGGCATACATGACTGGGGTTAACTTTCATTGGGCATGTAACCTGTAGCGTGCTGTATGCGTGGTGAGACATGCCGTACTATTGCTACATCAGCGAGTATTGTGGTGAGTTTGGTGATAGTGATATATGCCCAATGATTAACATTCGATCAGCCAAAGACCATATCAATGGGACCACCCGCGCAAGATTCAATGAATGGGTCACCCTGATAAGATATACCAAGATCCTTTCTTTCATCAATCGGCGGCGGTAGTATCGCATGTCTCAGCACTTTCGCATTCCGGACTTATGATACCCCTGTCCTTTTGGAAGGTCAATTACTGTATTCGTTTGAACAGAACATTAATTGACGTGACCCACCCGATCCGAGAAACAAGTCTCACAAAAGTCCTTCTCAGCTGTCCACTTCATAATTCTGCAACTTGCCGCCATCGGCGCCAAGGCTGTGTATCCTCGGACAAGAGCGAGAATCGTATGAGTAATCCAACAACCGCCATCAACGTTTTCTTCTTCTGTCGCACGAATTTGAAGAATGTTCTCCAACATCCTAGGTTATTATCTGAATCCGCCACATATTGGACAGGAGTGGATATGTCTGGATCCTCTGACCTGAAGCTAGAGGTATTGTTGCTGGTGATGGCGTGCAATACGGAGCCGTTGTTGCGGGATGTAAGTTTTGCATCTGAAACTTATGTCGAGCCATCTCCGTGAATTTGTTTTGTCATAGCAGTGCAGGTAGTTGGTATTTTAGGAGTAGATAATGAATCAATGTTACGTAGGTGTTTCCAACTGCGAGGCTTGGCTGCTTAAGCCTCCTGTGAAGGAATGGATGTTCGCACATCAGTATCCACCTGACTCGATATTATGAGGACAGTCTTTTTATAGGTACTGTGCATAGTTTCGTGTAGGATTAGTCTGGATTCTGGCCTGAAACATGCGAGTGAGGTGTATTTTCATCTTTATACAAATTCTGTGCACAAGTTTAGCTGTATGTACGTCACGTGTTCGTAACAATCAGATCCTCATCTCAAGTCGACTGTATCACTTTCATAGACATTCATTGTGTTGCGGATGGTCACCAAGACCTGAGTCTATGGTCTCAGATGAGTCGTCAAGCGGGTTCGTCACGTGCAATGACGAGAGGAGTGTGATGAAGACGATACCTATCAGAAAGAAAACTATCATCAATGGAGGGGTTTTGTTGGCCGGGTGAAATGAGAACTGAATGATTCCTAAGAGAATAGAGGGGACTTGTACCGACGTTTCAGGTGTCGGCAAGCTTGCCATACCTGGATACAACTTTGAAATGGCCAACAGTCCATTAGAATCTCAGAGGCTTTGGGAAGGTGTTCGAAATGGATTGCCTTCGCGGTCTGAGCCGGGCAGCCAGGCTGGTCTGACCTTGCCTAAGAGCCTCATGGTAGCGCGCGGCACCCTGCAGGGACGCCACCAACATCGAGGCGGATTCGTTTGCTAGTGCAGTTGCCACGAGTGTTGTGCAATGCAGTGTGACAACCCCGCCTAATCCTCCCAAGGAGGAGACGATGGACTTGACTACTCCTGAATAATATCATCAACACCCTTGCGCATTGTGAATGGGGAATCGCAATTGAAGCATGGCTTCATCAGAGCCCGAAGAATTGACGGACTGCCGAAACCGGCTGAAAGACATTCAAATTCAGGATGTTCAACGAGGAGCTTTTATTGAGGTAGCTCTACCCCAACCTCTGAATCATGTGTCGTGGAGACTAACAGTACGATGCCAACAGGAAATTATCGGAAAGCTGGAAAATGTGCAGGCGCAGTTAGTTGACGTTTCCGAGGGGCGAGAGAAGGACGTTGCTATACTTCGATCAGATTTAGAGAACGAAAGGGAATCCAGACTTCGATGGCAAGACAAGGCTCGGGTTTTGGGCGAGCGCATATCGTCGATGGTGTGCTACGATTTTCCCATCGCATCCTAGGCTGGACAATTGGTAACAAATGGTGTTATAGGAGAAGTCACGTTTTGTGCTTGTTTTGATAGACGCTGATGCGGACATGTATATGGTTAGTAGTCTCGTTGTTACCAGCCAAAACATCGTACTGAAATATGAAAGTTCGACCAGCGATATTTGTCGCGGGGACTCGCAGGCGGACAAGATGCTGCAGACGATTTGACGGCGATAGTTCGAGAGTATTGTTTATCCCTTGGTTTTCCGGTTCACCAAGCAGAAAATATCCCCATTGTGGTCAAGGCTTATGCAAATCTTTTCGGGTTAGGAAAAGCCTGCGCCGAAAAGCAACTCACAAACAGTGTTTACGATGTGATCCAGTTCTGGATCGGGTTTAGTCGGAGGCATCCTCTGTTCGATTTTGTTAATGTTGGTTCGGGAAAGGAAGAGGCCGACAACAAGATTCGAGGTAAATTTCACCCGAAAGATCCTCGATCTAGTAAATTGACATGATTTCCCAGAGGTACTAGGTTGGCACTTGTCGAATCTACAATGTGAGCACGTTCTTCTGGCATGCTGCGGTGACAGTGGCTATTTGCCAGTACTCAGACAGCATGCGGCAAAACAGGCTTATTTAGAACGTCTGACATTGCTATCCGTTGGATCGGCTAGACCAAAGATGTGTGATCTGGGGTTTCCAACTACGTTTGCATTTGAGCCATTATTTAATCAGGTCAGCGGGACTCGAAAAGTCGCTCCATCAAACGCTGCCAGAGCTCGAAAACTGTCGAGCCCAACAATCATCGCACCGCCTGACATCAAGGCGGGGCCGCTTGTGCAATTCGAAGTTGAAAATAGCAAAAGACTTGGGCCAATCCTCCGAAATGTTGCTGGGAAGCGCATTGATCAACTACTGAGCGTGAACCTGGAAAACCTCGAGCGGTTAAGAAAGAAGAACTTATGTTCTTGGCACTACTTGCGTTCAGACTGTGTTAACAAATCTTGCAGAAAGGGGCACGGCTACCCAAAACCGATCTCCACTGAAGATTTTGAGGCGTTGTGGGTCATCGCCCGAGTTGGAAAGTGCCACAAGGTCCGCAAAACAGGCGATTGTGAAGACAGGCTGTGTTTCTATAGCCATGGTATGGACTAAGAGTTTCCTCAAAGGGCACGTAACGAGAAGATTCTTTTTGAAAGATGGAGGGGAATGACGGAGAACACTTCCCCACAGATCAATGGACTAGAAGTATTTCATTTTCAGGAAATGCTGCCAAGGGTTTCCCTACCCCCGGCTTTGATATTACACGCGGGATTTAGCAATTTGATTTGATTTTCGGATCTGTACCACGATATCAGAATCAGCGACTATTTTAAGTTACGCGGCAATACAGAGCCTGCTTACTTTTTGGACATTGCCCTTTCCTCCCATAACCCCATGTGTGCTCGAATCGCACAACTTTCTTTACTCCTTTAACAAACCATATCCATCCGTCGAGATTATCCGAGGAGATCTGCTACGTTCATTGGCATCTCATCGATTTGAGTGGAGTAGTACACTATAGATCGTTAGCCAGAGCTCTTCCAACAGAAGGTGCTCAGAATTCGTACATTCGATATCCCGCAAAATCCTCACGTCCTCACTTGTCACGAAATTGATCGCAACACCTTTTCGTCCGAATCTGCCACTTCGTCCGATACGGTGGATGTAGTTCTCACGGTTGCTTGGCAAATCGTAGTTGATGACCAGCGAAACCTGTTGAACATCGATACCACGAGCCCAGACATCCGTAGAAATCAAGACTCTAGAGTTTCCTTGACGGAAGTCTTGCATAATGCTGTCTCTCTCCTTCTGCGGCATCTCTCCGTGCATCGAAGAAACAGTGAAGTTTGCCTCACGCATCTTATCTGTCAGCCAGTCGACTTTTCTCCGGGTGTTGCAGAAGATAACGGCTTGTGTAATTGTAAGGGTGTCATAAAGATCGCAAAGTGTGTCGAATTTCCATTCTTCCTTCTCCACAGCGATGAAGTATTGTTTGAGGCCTTCCAAGGTCAATTCATCACGCTTGACCAAGATGCGCACTGGGTCTGTCATGAATTTGGTGGTCATATCGAGGACATCGTAAGGAAGAGTGGCAGAAACAACTACAACCTGTGTCGCAGGAGGAAGATATCGGTACACATCGTAGATCTGCTCCCTGAAACCACGGTTCAACAACTCATCAGCCTCATCGAGGACCAGCATCTTGATATGGCGCGTTCGAAGATTTCGACGACGAATCATATCAGCGACTCGACCTGGCGTTCCAGAAACGATATGCTGGCCGTACTCCAGCTTGCGGATATCCTCTCCGACATTCGTTCCACCAATGCAAGCATGGCATTGCACGTTCATATAATCTCCCAAGGCCATAACCACGGACTGAATCTGAGTCGCAAGTTCTCGAGTTGGTGACAAGACAAGCGCCTGGGTCTCGCGGACAGCTGTGTCGATAACCTGGAGCATGCTGATCGAGAATGTAGCAGTTTTACCTGTACCGGATTGCGCCTGAGCGATGGTATCGCGACCTTTGCAGATTTGCACAATCGCGCGAGATTGAACAGCCGAGGGAGATTCGTAGCCATAAGCGTAGATACCTCGTAGTAGATTCTCTGTGTCTGGTCAGTATACTTTTTGATGTTGGAGAGGGAGGCTGAATGCCTTTCAAGTGCATGTCCTGGAAAGTTGGCGCAACAGTCACGTCTTTGGAGGTCGTGAACTCCATTCGCTCATCCGCCTTACGATCGATACCGTCTGCCATGATTGCGATTGTATAGTTCGTTAGATATGGTTGTGGTTGTGATTTGTCTGTCGGGTGGTGTTGTATGGGGACGAAGCCTGATAAATTTTGGCGGGTCTGCTTGAGCAAGCGAGCTGATTGGCTAGGCGCAAAGTCGCGGCTCAAAAATCAACAGCACCTTCATAAAACATCAACAGCTCCATACTCACACCGAATCTCAAGAGAACGATCTACCTAGCTGCAGAAAGCCGCTGCCTGTACATATCTTGACAAGGGGATTTGAGATACTTATCGTAGTCATGATACTAGAAGAGCAGAGGTTCCTCCATGAGGATCTCGAGAGGCTGGAACAAGCTATCAGTGATCGAGTAGCTGAGGACCCTCGACAGGTATTTTATTACATGGAACATTTCAGTACTCCTACTAACAATTCTTGAATAGGTTCGCGAACGATTAAACCGGGACCACCAGATTTCGGGCTTTCTAGACAGGATACAAGATCAATCGAAGCGACTACTGGACATTTACAATGATGCGGAAGGAGTTCGATCGAAGGAGATCCAATCGATATCTACTGGCGAACCGCTGAAGGAATTCTACAAACAGTTGTCTGATATCAAAACCTTTCACCAGAAATATCCAAATGAGCCCGTGGAGAACCTGGAGAAGGCGTACAAGAAGAGGGCGCCGGCAGAGGGAGAGCCCATCATTTCGGAAGTGGACAACATGTTTACAGGAGAGGAATCATTTGGCAAATTTCTTGATCTCACCACTATCCACGAACTCTTTCTGAATCTACCTGGCATTAAGCGTCTCACATACCTCCAATATCTCGATTCATTCGACTCCTTCACGCCTCCACATTGTAACATCAAGCGACCAGACAAAATGACAGATCAGTATTTCAATTTCGTGGGTCAGCTAGCAGGTTATCTGGAAAGCTTTATGCGGCGAACACGGCCTCTCGAGAACCTAGAAAAGCTCTTCGAAAGCTTCGATTCGGACTTCGAGAAGGCTTGGAATGATAACGAAGTGGTGGGATGGAAGCTAGAAGTTGGACCAACTGCGGGCGCTTCGGGTGGCGATGCCGTCTGGTGTGCTGATTGTGAGAAGGAGTTCAAAAATGACAATGTCTATAAAGGTCATTTGAATGGGAAGAAACATGTTCGGGCGGCTGAGCTGAGAGCAGCACGGCAAGGAGAGGCGGGAACCAGCACAGGACCATCAAGTAGGGGTTCTTCGACACTACGATTGAAAGAGCGGGCTATCGCAGAACGAGAATATAGAACGAAACGTCTTGCGGCGGCCATGTCACAAGAGAGAGCCGATACCAGAGTAAATGTCGAAAGAAAGCAAGGCATGACCGAGCGTGAACGACAAATGGAGTTGGACGCGGTCTTTGCTGAATCTACTTCTGCGGCACCTCAGACTGGTGACTCGGATAGTGAGTCGGACGACGATGAGAAAATCTACAACCCCCTCAAGCTACCACTTGCTTGGGATGGAAAACCAATTCCCTTCTGGCTCTACAAGCTTCACGGTCTCGGTGTCGAATTCAGATGCGAGATTTGTGGTAATTACGTCTACATGGGCAGAAGAGCCTTCGACAAGCATTTCAATGAGGCACGCCATATATACGGCCTGAAATGCTTAGGCATCACAAACACAACACTCTTTAGAGAAATCACCGATATCGCTGATGCAGAAAAGCTCTGGGAGAAAATTCAGCGCGACAAGAAGAAGAACAAGACCGATGAGGGGAGTGTGGTGCAGATGGAGGACGCCGAAGGCAACGTTATGCCTGAAAAGGTTTATTACGATTTGCAAAAGCAAGGCTTACTCTAGATTTAGGGCTACCAGAACAAATTGTACAACAAAATTATGTATGATACCAAGTTAAATTCCTAGTGTGGTCTCTAATCCGATTGTGAGGTGAGAATTTCACAGCGCTTGTTCCTTTTGTGGTTGGTTCCCGCTACTTGGTTTCATTGCTTTGCAAAGACGTCGTTATTATTTGGTTCGAAGCACTTGGTGCCCGCATGGTGCGAGGTGCATTTCATACTCGGTCCAATTCCCAATATTCTTCGTGAACTATAAAGAGGCCTTTCCTCACTCGATGAATACTTCTTCCTCAAACCATCTTCACTAAAATTCTTCACTTCAATACACGCCTCACAATAACTGAAAATCAAAGTCCTCCGTCAAAACACAACCTCAATTATTCAAATGAAGTTTACCCCCGCAATCGCAGCAGCAATCTTGCTCTACTGCAACCTCACATCGGTCTCTGCTGCACCAGTCACCACTCCACCAACCTCAGGAGACGTCCAAGGCCTCTCATACATCATCGCCGGCCCAGGACCGTATATTCCAGCTCCAGACAGCATACGCTCCCACAACGAGACAAGCCTTCTGCGTACCAACCAGCTTGCTTCTGGTCATGTAGCCACCTCGGAAGGAGAACGAAGAGTTTTTCATACTGAGACGGAGACACTAGCTGATGGCCACCGTGGCTCCGGAGACAATCTGCACGTCCTGTCTGGAGAAGGGAGAGCGCACCACAGCGACAAACGCTTCCTCCTCCCACCAAACCACTACAATCCCCATCCGGGCTCCCACCCCTTCCAACCAATCCGCTATGTGGCCACAGCACACCACGCCGGCAACAATACTGTGCCTGTTTCCCTCCCCGGTCCTACCCCCTCTCCCACCGGGCCAACGACAGAGCCTCACAACAGCACAACCCCTCTCCTCCCCCGTGACCCCCGGCGCCATCCCCCGTTTCCGGTCCATCGAAACCCCACGAGAGGATCTCACAACGGCATCGACGCTGGCACTGTTGCACCAATTCTTCCTCGCGGAATCCACCTCCCGCCGTTCTCTAGCAATGCCACCAGGGCTTCCCACAGCAACACGTTCACCCTCCCTATCTTCCCGCACAATACGAAAACAGAGGCTCACAACGGCACCACTCTCCTCCTCCCCCGAGACCCACGAAACGTCCGATTCCCATCAGGAACAAGAATTCACAGCGACAACGACACTGTGGCGCCTATCCTCCCCGAGACCCACACATCGTCCGCTTCCCGCCGGGCCCTCGCCTGAGCTCGACAAGTACTCAGAACGGCACACTCTCTATCTCCATCCAAGTCCACCACAATTCAGCGCGTGGACTCCGCCTGCCACCGTTCTCTGTCAACACTACTACAGAGGCTCACAACGACACACTCTCTCACCCCCATACTATAGAACACGGATTACTAGGCACACTCACCGGCCAAGCTGCTGCCGCAGCAGCACGAACGTGTTTATATGGAAAGACGTGCTCGAGTGTTGGTGGGGCGCTTGTGGATACGATCTTGGGTGACCATCATAAGGGGGGCAAGAAGGCTCAGAATGGCACGGTTGCTCTGGGACAATAAGAGCGGGATAAGGATAGGGGTGTGGATAGTCTTCCTGATAGAATTTATTTTGGGGTTTGAATTTATGTTGTGTGAGATCACGTGAAATCTGTTTGTGAGACTTTTATATTGGTAAGTCATCGATGCTTTTATTGTGATAGATGTCTAAATATGTGTGTAAATCATTGGTAGTAACTTTTTGTAAGATGATGCACCTCCATTGCCGTAGATATGTGTGTACTGATGATGATGAAATTGATTTCGTGAGGTCGTAATTCGTGAATTCGTAAAGCCATGTCATCGCTCCTCTCCTGCATATCATTATCCAAAAAGCAGAAACTCATCGCTAGCCCAAATCCAATATCCCAGTGATTCCTCAAAATTCATCGGGCCAGGTAAAAATCCATGCATATCCCATAAATCAGCGCCAGTCTGAAATCCAACGCAGAAGGCCCGCTAGATATCCCACAGATGTGATTCTCGGCAATTTTTCGAAATCATCGCATATGTCGTACTAGTATCAAGAGCACAAGGTCTGTCGCTAGAAGCAAAGCTGTTCCGCTCAAATGAACTCCAACAGCTCCGTGCCTTCGATCTTCCCCTTCCGCTCTATTCTCTCCTTCTCCCTTTCATTTTCACCCTCACAGACCTCACAACCACACCCATTGTCAAACCATTTCTTCAACCACTCTCTCTTCTTCTTTCGTCCGGCCGTCGCCAAGCTCGGTCGATCAGCGTCGCTACCCGTATTCTCACTCTCTTCACTCTCGCTAGAGTTATCACTACCGTCATCGGGGTCATCTTTACCAAGGGGGTTCCCAACGTAGGAAATTGTAAGTTCTTCTCCCTTTTTGATATCGCGTGCGGCATTGCACCATACTGCCGAGCAGCCTGGTCGGACAAGCTCATCATCTACGCCTCTGATCCATTCCAAACCTACTTTCTCGTAGGCTACGCCTGTATGCCAGTTTACGTTGCACAAGCAGCTATGGTTCAGGAACAGGTAGTTGGGGTTGATGTTGACTTGATTGAACTTTCCAGTAACCTTTGTTGAGAGTAATCCTGGTGCCGCTGGACCCGTCGGCGAAGGAATAGGAAGCCATTCTGGGGGGAATAGTGATGGGTTGCCACTATTAGCGTTGTTTTCCATACGCCAACAAATCGTCTGTATGACTTCGGGTTCCCAATTTCTGTCCGCGAAGATGTCCACTCCTAGTTGGAGCAGAACCTGCGTTGGTGCAACCACGTTCTCGTAGTAGCCCCAGCCGTAAGTGATATCTGGAACTCTATCAGGAGGAGTATAATTTGCGGTAAGCCGGGCGATGAGAGGATGTTGTAGAGGATGTTGAGAATTCACCGAGGTTGAGGTCGAGCAAGAAGCGCTGAGAACGGTTGCCGCAAGACGAGTGAAGAGAACTGGTCGAAATGCGTGCATGCCGGGGCCGATCTCGCTATCGGGAACAAACTTATTCAAGCTGTTGTGGTTGTAAAGCCAATCAATATCCTTCCCGCATAAAACTCTATGGTATCCGCTTGATGCTTCTTGATAACACTCTCTACTGCAGAACGCGATGCGTCCACAGCAAGAGGGATGAATCGCCGTGTGCGGCTGACAATACGGAGGAAGAAGGCACGCGTGACAGGCGTCGCAGAACTCAAGGAGGGAGGGTGAAATATTCGAAATACCCGCAATCGATTTATCGACGAGAATGACCTCACCAGCTAAAATGTCGCGGTTAGCGAATATTCCAAGAGGACCAACGTCTTCATCTTCTATAGCCTTCTTCGGAGTAGACGGTGTAGGCCCGAAGACTACAGGTTTGACTTCACAAACTCCCCCAAAAGTCTTGTTCACTTCTCGGACAAGCGCAGGTGTGCGGAAGTAGAGCACCTCATCGAGCCAGGGATACTTCTTCTGGAAGATCTTTCCTATCCGCGTGTTCTCTAAAATTTCCTTCGTGCTTGCACCGAGCTCTTTTAAACCACTATGTTTGTCTTGAAATCCAATTTTAAGGTCATGTCGAGTCTGGAGCAGTTCGGTGTCGTTTGGATATAGCTTTAACGCCTTTTTGGCTTCCTGTAATCCATCCCAGAATGCTCCGCAACCAGCAAGACTATCTAGTAATTCGCGGTAAGCTTGCTTGCGAAGATCCGCGAGCTCATCTTCGATGATATACGCCGAATTAGTGTATAATCGAGTACCGACGGAATCCCGAACCTTATCGCCAAGGCCAGGTAAAGTAGTCAAGGATGACGAGGAGATATTCAAACCAGCTTCGATAAGTAGTAGCGCTCTATAGGCATTCGAGGCCGACACGTCCGTGAATCCTAGTTTGTGGTCGGTTAAGCAGAGTGATATGTATAAGGCAGGATCGTATGGTATTCGAGATAATTCTTGGATTACAAACTTGCGATACTGAACCGCAAACTCGAGCTGACCCTATTGATTATTAGTAGTGCACAAAGCTGACGAGTGCCCTACTTACGTTTACCTGGAGTTCGACTCCGTGTTGCGTGTAGTATTGAGAAGTGCCCAGCCATTCTACATCCACATTGAACTCCACGTCCATGTATGTGTTATTTTCGTTGGCTTTCTCAGTAATGACAGGGCTAGAGGATCTCGAAGTGATCGAAACGGGAGTTAGGGATAGAACGGTACTGTCCTTGTCACAGGATTCGCCTGGTAGAGGATCGGAGTCGGGATCGGCACCATAGTCACCGACATAGTGGAATGGAGAGTCGAGGGCTAAGTCTTTATTTCCGATACTCTTCTCGTGTATAGTGAGCCGCCGAAGTATATCATGTTCGAAGGCTACACCTTCACTGTGCGCAACGACTAAAGGCTCACTCATTTCGGTGTCGCATGAAGATGGTGCTTCTGTCAGACCATTCGGTGGGGTCAGAAGACTGTCGTGGTCGGCCTTGGATGGGGGCATCTGAGACTGGGAAGCAGTTTGCTCCATGTTTGTTTGCGCTCGCGTTTGTGGTTTGTAGATTAAAGATAATGATTGCGAAAGGATAAGGACAAGGTTGAAAAATGTTAAGAGACGGAATTAAATGGCGTGTTTGATGTGAGAAGCCGAGGGTAATAATGTTGAGAGATGCCGTCGACTGGGAATAGTGGAAGAAAAGAATAACCGTCGCACCTGCTACGAGCAGGATGACTCACCTAACTATGCTGTCTTCTGTGACTAGTGCTAGAGCAGGTGGTGGGATCTAGTAGGATATGACTGCGTTCGATTGAGTATTAAATGAGTGCGGGAAGTTGGAATTGTGCGCCGTGATGCACGAGCAAGATGAGTGGTTGTTGAGGTGTTCGAGATGAGTAGAACGTTTGTCGAGGAGGACAAGACCAGATAGTGTTGAAGTGAATTTGCTTGTGGGTTCGTTATCAGAGTAGGTCCATCTTGCCAAACCTGCCAACTTGGGTCAACTCCCTACGAGTGAATCCTTCGCAAGCTCGCCCTACTGAGCTTAGGTTCACTCTGAAGAACGCTATCGTGAAATGCAAATGCTTAGGAGGGATTTACCGTGATGGCCAGAGAGCGCCGAGGACGAGAACGAGGATCCATTTGCGATGTGGTTGGGGCGCAGCTTTGCAGAGCCATCGACAAGCAAGTTCAAGCTCAGCAGCCGTTCGTTTATTGACGATTCGTGAATACTCCAGATTGCTAGCGGTGGCAAGTGACGCATACTATCCTGGCTGCTGTTGTCATTCTTGATACTCACTTGACAACCTTATCCAAGAACCGAGTCGAGACGATACAGGAGTTGTCCGCTTTTGTACAGCAATAGGTATTGGAAGTTTAGCCGAGACTCACCAAGGTCCTTCCGTACTCAACGATGATAAGAAATGAAGAACAAGGAGATCTTCAGAATTTGATTTCCTTGAAATTCTTTGTAAGTATCCATTGAGCCAGAAATATGCTTACCGTAAATTTCGTCGAGGTGCAAATAAGAGGCCAGGAGTTGCCGAGTATTTTCATGGGGAATGCTTCTACCCGAAACGAAAAACGATACAAGAGCGCAATCACTGCATACATAGGCCGGGTTTGATCGAGATAATGGGGTGCTGGGGTGTGGAAATCAAAACTCTTCGGTAAGAAATCCTCTTCGACGCTTGTTGTTGGCCATCGAAGCAGGAAGATTCCTTAAAATGGGATAGTCATCGCAGGTAGCGGGCCTCCTTAATAGAGAGAACAAGGTCTATTCTGACTAGGAATCATCAAGCACATCACCCGGAGCAGGTATTCTGAGAATGCAGCTACCATTTCTGGCAAAAATGAGCCATCCGCAGAATCAACGGCTCAAGCAGGTGAGACACAACAAAAGATGGGAGTGTCGAAGGAGTGGTCTTTGTTCGAGGCCGACGTTGCGAGTCTCTTTTCTCTAAGATGAAGACTTGCCAAAGAAGTAAGTACTGGAATATCAAACAACCTCCAAAAGTTTGTTTGGGGCCGTTAAAAGACGGAGAAGCGAACGCGCGGGGCCTGGCAAACAGGAAAGTACTTGGCGGTCTGCGTAGAAACTCGGGATAGAAGCAGCTGAGATGAGTTGAATACGAAGAGCATTCGCGTTCCAAAAAAACATCGAATACTTCGATAGAGAGAATCATCTGGCAACCACAAGATTGCATCGACATGCATGGAACAAGGATTCCTCTTCGAGAATTGGAACAAGCGTCGAAGACAAGAATGCATGATCAGCACTCCTGGATCCTTTCACAGAGAGTACTGCATTGAAGACGTAGAAGCTTTGCTTTCTCTCCACCAGGAGGGGTGATGCCTCCGCTATAATACACATTGCTGGGGTAAACAGTGACCACTTCCCCCCACCACAATAGAGGGGACTGGTGACTGGAGTAATTAGTTATGGCGATCTGCGATGGCCACAAAGATAGAAAGGGCGAATAAGCGGGTGGCCAATGAAGTCTGCGCCACACCAGCCATCGCTCTGTGCCTCTAAGCGCTAAAGGCTGATAATTCTGTTCGAAATGAGAGGAGATTCCGGCAGAGAATTGACGTTACTGAGAACTTGACGTTTTGTCAGGAAAAATCGTAGGGAAAGTGCATAAGCCATAAATGTTTCGAAATAGGAGTCGAAAGGCAATTGACGTTTACGAGGCAGCCGGTACCACATATTCGTCGCTCATGGGCGATCTGAACAAGCCAGTAGCGAAACCATACACTGATAGTATAAGAGGGGAAGCCCAAAGACAAAGTTTCAGAGAAATTGCGCAGCACTTGATTGAGACCTTGTCAAACGCTCACAGGATCAAGTACCACATTGTCCAAGAGTTGATAGTCTGGTGATGACCAAAAAACTTGAAAGGCATTTGAGGCATGAAACTCAGACCTGATTCTATACAATAGCTAGAGGCCATCCATTGACATTGAGCACGGGGATGAAGCCAACGAGTATCGGTGCGGAAGGCGTTCGTGACAAGGGTTATCCATATGAATGGCGACCAAAGTATCGAAGGTGAACTTCCATGGTGTAGCAACTTGTCCAAGTGAGGATGAAGACGTAGTCGGCAGTGAGAGGATATTGCGAGCCGATACTCCATGTCGTTTGTCCAGTGAGTGAACTTCATGGCATGAGTCGAGCAAACGCATGGCAGTAACACAAAAGGAGAGAAATTCAACCGATTGAGGTCCAGATCGATTGCTTCATGCGACACTTGCAGAACTGAAAGGGACAGGACTTGAGAGCTGGAGACATTAGCTGTGCTAAGATACCGTTGGAATTACCGTTTCGAAGTTGATCTCCGCTGCCATCGAAATGCCCAGTGTCTCCGGAGAAGCCCCAGTACTTGCGGGCGCCGTTCCATCGGGAACGGGGCGATCTGAAGCGGTGCCTTTGATAAGCCGAAAGGAAAATTTTGTTGAGTTTCGGCAGATGTAAGAGACCTATCCACCAAAGAGAGTTCGGTGGAGGCTGGCAAGCTCAAAGTGTCTAGATGACAATCTGACAACCTGGAAAACGGTTCATTCGATAGTAGGATTATAGCTGCCCTAAAATACATGGTCGAAGTTAAAGAAGTTGGGTCGAGCGGGGAAATGTATATTCCATCGAACAACATTCCATCAATCTTCCACATCGTCTGCCACGGAGTTGGGAGACCGATATGATCCAACTAGAGTATTCTGCTCAAAATTGAGGATATTTGCCAATATTCCGTTCTATAATCTGGTGAGTTTCGAGACTTCGTTAATCACTTTGCACTCATATTCCATGCTCAGTACTGTTCCCGCTGCACGTATTTCCAAGTCTGCGACTTCCGATTGCTCCTTTTGAAGGGACTCGGTTGCAGCCGGTGATTCGTTCTCAGTTTTTCGGACTGGGGAGGATTCGGAGGAATAGCGGTTCTTCGAGGTGGTCTCTGGTTTGAGGTCCTCCGTCGGAATGTTCCCACTGTGATCTGGGCTACGCACCGTCTCCTTCCTCCTATTTTCTCGCTCGCGTATATATCCGAAGCGTGTCGCACTGTCCATCACTTCTTTCTGTTTTCATTGCCGATGTAGATGGAAGGTGTATCGTCTGAGCTTCATTACTCAAATGTATTGACCGTATAACCCGAATCCAAAGCGATGAGAATACTAGTTACAAAGGGTGTGGCTTCGGGTAACCTCGCTCTCTTTGGAAAGCCATTTGTAAGTATCAATTGATGACATTGTGAGCACAAAGAGACGTGGCTCTGGGGCAAAGCCCACGCAGAAAGGGTGTGTTCGGAGCATTGTTCGTATGTGGAGGAGACAACCATGTACTGAATATAGCAAACTTTTACAATCTGTCTGCGATTCAGGAACGTGCGGTCAATGATTGTTAGGTGTTTGGAGATGGCATCGATTCATGGTGTTGACAGTGTTGAGCTCAGATACTGCCAAGAAATCTATGCATTCTTATGCAGATTTACCTCAACCTTAATTGTGCATATTTATGCAAGTACCACCTATTTTTGCGACAGAAATTCAACCCTTTGCTCCTCCTACATCCTCTCAAATTTATACTCATTTCGACCGCACACATTTCGCACTCCAAAGCCAAATCCTTAGCATTATGGATATCAATTCTTATTCCTATTGTTCGCCCTCTGCTTGTCTTTCCCATCAGCGTGCCGGATCTTAGAAACCCTTCCTGGCGACGAGATACTTACTAGAATTCCGAGTTCATCAACACCACACTAGGTCTCTTTTTCTGGTAATTGCCGTCATTCCTAAAGTCGAGATCTCTTTCTTTATTCCCTGGGACACAAGCGCCACACGGTGTCTTTCTACTGCGATGTTCTGGACTCTGTTCGCTCGAGAGTAAAATTCGCGTGAAGCTGATGATTGCGGGGACTCTGGAACGCATAGATACGGTTCAAGGAATTTTGAAAATGCTGTAAAATCCCTGGCCCATGGGTATGTGTATTGAAGTGTTGGTTTTGCACAAACTTCAGGTCCATCAAAGCTTTCCTAGCGTTCGCTTTTCCCCGTGTGCTTCTAGCCATTGTTCCTTGGCGTCGGATGGATGTCATTGACGCAATCTATGCTCCAGATTCTGTATCGCGAATGCCTTCCCCAATGTTAGTCTTCGCTCTATAATATTAGTATCTTTTTGACACATCTGGCAGGTGCCAGATCTATTTACGTGACGTCAAGTTAGGATTCTAGGCATTTGTTATTCGATTGTTGAATTTTGCTGAGGAAGTTGTGGAGAATAGGAAACTTTAAGGTAGGTACAAGCGTACTTCTAGGACTGACCATGGCTTAGAACGCATGAAGCTGTTTACTCCGGACGGTCTCTGCTTCAACTACTTTCATTCGACTAAAGGCTCTGGACTTTCCCCATTCAAGTGTTAATTATGGGGAAAATTGGTGCTTTTCGACGGTGTGTCTGGATATGATTTGCAAAATGGCTTACAGACGGAGATACTAGTTACTGTCTAGGTCAAAACTTTCAAGAACTGGCTCGATATTCACCAAATAAACTGCCTCGGACAATACCACAGCGAGTATTCAAGCAAAGCCCTAAGCTGGCTCACAGTGTCAAGTTGGTTGAAGAATAATTGGAATCATTTCTTAGATCCTGAAGTATCAGATAAGGAGTCTTGAACATATTATATAGTATTATCACGGCCCTGATACTATCCTGCTGCATTCATACGTAATGAATAAAGCTATCTTTCTGGCCATGAGGCTCAACAGCTTGTCCTCTGAATACCCTCTTCTGGATTCAAAATCGCTCGTCGCCCACCTAAGGCCAAGAACAGGAAGCTGCATGCGAAGTCTCGAGCTGACGGAGAAACCCCAGAAACGAGTCAAGAGAAAACCTTGACCTCAGTGTGGAGTATGAGACAAGTGTCGGCCTTAACTCCCCGGGGTCGTTCAGTTGGCAAAGCTCTTGCGGTCATCCGTGGCTTACAAGATGAAATTTTGACAGTTGATAGACTCGAAACTAGTTACGCTTCGACGACGAGGGCAGAGGAGCTGAAGCCGTCTTCTGATCGCGTTCGGTAATTAGTACCAAAATGTTATTCAGAAACGGAATTATCCAGAATTCTTGCGAGACATGGCTCTAGAAAATTGGGACTCAACAATTATTAGTATGTTCACAACTCCAACCGTTCGAGCTTGATTGTTGACATCCGAAGGCAAAATATTCACAAGTCACAACATCAAGCTTTCGAGAGTCTTCCAAAATGTAGCAACAGCTCAATGTTATGAAAATCCTCGACTCAGATACTCTCATCAAGCTCTTTGAGCTGAGTCACGACAATCAAGATTTCTGTTTCGTATCTAGCTAACGTTACCCACTAGTCACTGCACACACAAGACAAGGCCAGAGCTTTGTGCCGTCTGTCGCTTGTGACATCACAAGGCGTCTCGCAACCAATGGTGTGGCGCATTCGTGCAGGGCACAGGGACGGTTCCTAATAACACGACCTCTCATTGGGTCGTTACACATGCGCAAATTCCATGTTTGTTGCAGGTCGACTTGGGATGGGATTTGCTTTCCCCACTCAGACAATCGCATCTCGTCATGCTGGGGCGCACTGTGGAGAACGTCATCGATTTTCGCGGCTGCCTGAGGCCCCGAGTTGCTCTTTGTTGGGTGTCGGACCTGGAAGCTGGCAAGAACGACACACTAACCTGCAGCGCTTTAGGTTGCTCTTTCTTGCGCTAGATCTTCACGCGTGCACAAGGGGAATTCATAAATAAAGCTGTCCGCTTCCGTTTTGCCATCGCCATTGCTGGGCTTTCATCTCGCAATCGGCCACATGCGACTTCACGAAGCACTTTTAATGTTTTACCCACCAATTATCATAGCTTTACTTCAGGAAACCCTTTTCATCCCCTTAGTATCCATAATTCGATTAAGTTGGTTGTCCTTTCGTACGCTCAAACGCCGCGGCAATTCAAGCAAACAAACGCGATCAATATGTCAGACTCTCCATTTCCATCGCAAGATGGATTCTTCAATTCCTCGATGATGGGCTTCTCCGATGGTAGCTTCGACTCACTGTCAAATCTATGGGGTAGCCAATTTGATGTCGACGTCGATGTTAGAAGCCTTTTCGCACCAGAGACGAAAGATATATCGCAACAGAACAACCAAGTCGTTGCACCAGCAAGTGTTTACAACCATCCTCAAACAATCAACCACCGGAAGTCATGGGAATCTATAAAGATGGGAGAGCTACCGGATCTACCCAAATGGGATATGTCTAGCTTATCGCCACCAGAAGACGACACCAATGAGACCACCTGCAGCAGCAGGAACAATTCCACCTCTCAATCCAGTACACCAAAATCATCCCAATCTCAAATTCGATCGCCTCAGAATGACAGCGACATCAAATTACCTCGCAAGCGTGGTCGCAAGAAAAAGGCACCGAAATCTGCAAATGAACAGGAGCTCGCGCGCAAGAGATTCCTAGAACGAAATCGCCTTGCCGCCAGCAAATGCCGAGAGAAGAAGAAAAAATGGATGGATGAGCTGGAGGAGAAAAGGCTTTCTGAGCAGAAAGACAACGCGCGACTTCAAGAGACAAAAGATAACCTAGTCCACGATATTGGAATGCTGAGGAGGATGGTGATGGCCCATGAAAATTGCCCCGATTTAGGAAAACATGGTTTCCAGGACTTGCTCAAAGATATCAAAATGTTTGGGCCGGATATGCCGAGGACTTTAAGCCACGGCTTTGACTTCAATGGGATGGTTGGGCAAGCTGTTAAAACTAATATGAACGATGATGCAGGCGTGCATGGTGGGCAGATTTGACGGAAGTGTCGGCTCATAGAGGTCGCCAGAGGGCGTATCGCGGCAATCCCACGAGCAGCAAACAGCATGCTTTCAAGCTGCGATAACGTCTCCTCACGTCCTCAAATATATGCCTCAAACTATATGATTATCACGAACATATTTTACGACAGGAGTTTTTTCGGCGTTTTCGCTAGGATAGATTATGGAGGTACATGGCGCCAGGTGCACACAACGGAGACAAGCAAGAAGCATGTCTCTTGCCTTTCGGATTCAGGATTTTCAAAACAACAATACCCGGTGCCAGCAAACAAGCCTGCGAGCATCACTTTCTTCTATTCTTCAGTATCGACTTTTAAAAGTTTGTCGAAAAACACCAATGCGAGTGCGGAGAAATCCGTCTGGAATGTTTTCAGCTTCGCGACCACAAAAACATGCAAAAGGAATACAAAATTTTCCAATCCTTCACTCCATTTGAAATGAGATCGTGAGACGGTACATGTGATGTGTGAAGCCGAGTACGGGAGTCTAAGGCTTTACGGTGGGAATTGAACGACCTTAAAGCTCCTTTTCTTTTTCTAGAAAGTTTGAGCAATTCTAATTATGATTAACAGATCAAATTCCCTCGCAAGAGTCTTATCACCGCTATTTCCCTTGCATCGCAAACAAAATTTCGACTTCACATTCACATGCTGTCTTCACATTCACATGCCACAATCCGAAACAGAGGTTTCTCCGCTGTGCCTTCATAGCTGAAGACTGCGACTCGCCACACAATCTCTTCCAAAATGCTCAGATGAGGACAACTGTCTTATGACTAAGCGCAACGATGCATGCAAACCTCTATACAGTAGATTCCCAATCCTTACCCACGTCGCAAGCGCAAACGAACCAACACACCACCGCTGCCGAATATCGGGTAGGACGGAGACGGAGAAGACCCCGCCGTGGCTGAAAGCTCTGAACCTTGTAGATCTTCACCAGAAGATCCATAATAAAAGATCATCCTTGGCACCGCCTCTATCGCGCACCGACACATTTTAATGTTTTGTGAACATCTCCAGCGTCAACAGGCATCGATTAACACATTCTAGAAACAACCCCTCCATCACAAGCTGTCAAATTGTCCAATCCGGAGCTAGAACCTGGAAACCTGAAGGCGGAACCCCTCACTCTTCCCCCGGCGCGCAAAAGCCCAGAGGCGAATATCTAGAAACCCCTCAAAAACAGGTTTTAACATTATGTTTGTCAGTGGGTGTAAGTTCGTGCATGGTTGCAGATTGCGAAAAGAGGGGTTGTCGCATGCTGCATGGGAGGTAAGCGAGCCACGGAAGGAGAGTTTACGATTGTGTGTGCATGGGTGGATGCATGCTGCCATGCTGCAAGTCTCACCAGATCGTGAAGCTGGGTGCGTGGTGGCGTTTGAGATGTGTTTATGTGCTGGGTTGTGGATTAGGTTATGGATTGCAAGGAGCTGGGTTGAGGGTGAAGAGGAGGGGTAGTGATAAGGTTTGAAGGATAAGGTGGAAGGATAAGACGGATACCCGTGTCGGAGATAGTCCTTAGGGGCAGTCCATAGGGATAGCTTGGTTGAAAGCTTAAGCATGCAAAGACCCTTCGAGCATGGACGCTAGAATAAGGTTTGGTGTCGAAAGTGGGGAAAGGGAGAGTGGATTCGATCAGAACGTTTGTTTGGGTGACGGAACGACATCCGAAAGGACGCTTGAGGTCGGCTTTAGACACGAGACAGGTTTATGATGTTCAAGAGAGACTGTGGCTTTGAGGTGCAACGGAATACTCAAGAAGATGTGAGCGAGAGATTTGAGGAATGCAGGATTTGGGGAGCTCCGTGACATTCAAATGATACCTGACTATGCACTTTGAATTTTGTGGTGAAAGATTTGTGAAGATAGGACGGGGACGGATCTTTCTCCTCGAGTAGAGAGCCTCTATACTTCCATTCTGTCCATGACACCTCACACAGTGGTGTAAAAGTCTTCTTCGCGGAGCGGGACAATTGCAGAATCGTTACGCTTCAAGAGGCATATTTCCTTCCAATATACGACATGAACCAGTCGGGGTAATTCTCGATGTCGAAATCTTTCTGGGCTTCCTTGTTGTCCCAGTCGTACCAGTATGTATGAGGTCTATCGTTATGTCTCTCCAACCACCGTTGCAAATCTGTCCACTTCCTCCGGGTCCTAAGCTCCTGTTCTTCCTCGAAAGCTTGGTGGAGCATGTTTTTTTCATCAATTAGGAACGGATCATCCCCGTACTCAGCCCATTGCTCTTCATTCGTCATGGGTTCCCACCAATTCTTATCGGAGTTGAATTTATAGAAAGCGCGTTCCAAATCGTCATCTTTAATATGTTTATAAACAGTCTTGAAGTATTGTGTGAGCTTTTCCTTTTCCTGTTTCTTGTATTTTCTTGTATGCCATTCACCAGCTCCGGGATCTAGCGAAAATGCTTCAATCTCCTGCTCAATAATGGACAGACCCCATGCGTCCTCTTCCTCCCACTTTGCCACTAGCCTGTCGGCATAGTAGGCATCGAATACCTCAGCTTCGAGGACGTTTATTGTTTCATCGGCTCGATAATATAACCTATGTATCTCATCTATATCGAACTCCCGATCAGGAGAATCTGGTCGAGCTGGCTCGGCAAAATCGCGTATGAGATCCAGGGCATTAGTTTTTGAGTCCTCATATGTGGCTAAAAGTTCCAGGACGCATTTGAGGTGGGCCAATTTCTGGAATTGGTCGGAGCTGAGAATCGATGAGAATGTAACAGTCGGGATCTCGAACGTGGGCTCCCCATTCTCCTCGGCGTCCTCCCTGTATATATACATCTTATCTTCCTCATCAACAGCTAATCCCGTGTACTGTTCTTTGTGTTCGGTTTGATTTCTCAGATAGACTTCTATTCTGCGCGTACTCCAGTGAGGTGAGCTATACTGTTCACCGGCCGAAGCATGCTCGATGTCGATCAAAGCAAGTCTGCTTCTGTCATCTTTGGAAGAGTCACCCCGGACGAGATAAATGTTTTCAAGGCTTCCACACAACTGAGCAACCTTTGTAAGATAGTCGTCTTGATGATGACGTCGGTTGAGTGGAAATTGCAAGGCAAGGTGTCGAATCTTTTGAAGATCGGCTGTATCAAAGCATGACAGGTCCAAGAGCGATTTTTCATGTCTTCCGCTAAAGACACTGCAGAAGTGACTCTCGCAAGTGATATATAGAACATCACTTGAGAACTTGAACCACGTCCGCGCGGGTCCAAAACGATTTGAGAATGCTAGTTCGTAGTTGTCTTTTACGACTCCTCTTGACTCTCTACAAGTTTGTGCCAAAATCTCCACGCTAGTCCGAGAGCGCGAGAACAGCCATCGATCATCAACACAAGCGTGGAAGTACTCGAAGCCCGTGAGAAGATTATAAGAGTCGAGAATGGGCTTTCGCAGAGGAGAGGTAAATCCGAATTCTTCTAATTGACGCTGGACTCGCCAGTTCACATCGATCCCCATATTAAGCAATAGCGTGTTGCTATTCTCATCTTCCCATTCCATTTTTGGTGGCGGCCTAGTATCGTTCCACATATCTCGCAGCACGAGCCTTTGCTCAACATGGACGACGCGCTGGACTGTGGGCAAGGCAAATTGCCAAATCATCCGCCTTAGCTCGCATGGCAGTTTGCGAAATTGATAGAACGAATCCTTTGGTGGGCGAGGCGATGAAGTTTTGTGGACTTTGCAGTTGTTGATGCCCCAAAATGCTGCGCTGCACGTGGTTCGAGGCTGAGTGTCGTTCCCACCTGGACGAAGAATTGCTACCATGATGCACCAATCCAGAGAATAGATTTCGAACCGAAACTTTTATGTAAAGTGAAGCTTGATAAAAGAGCTTCGGTCTGATGATAATGAGGGCTGTAGTGGAATGTTGCGGGATTGAAGAAAGAAAGGAGATGTGAGCCGGAGATTACAGCGCGTAAAGCATGGCAAAGCACGAACCCACGTGACATTCTTTCCTGTCCGGCATTACGTTGCTTCAAGACTTTTGCTTATCTTTTAACGTCTGAAAGCATATCTTCTTTAGATCTGGTTTTAAGTAAGAAATTCTTTGTTTATCTGCTATGTTTCTGCCGGCAAGCCATGGCAAAACAACGATCGAGTTAACCCCGGTTCACGTGACAGAGCCTTGTAACTTTTAGTCGATGCAGGAATTCCCCAGACTGAATACACTTCTCCTTCCAGTATCAGAGCTGAGAGAGAAATCTTGTGACCGAGACATGAGTTGGTTTAGGCTGCCGTAGTGCATCGTTAAACCAGAATCGTGAAGTGTTCCATCCGAGTAGGTCGCTCTTTCCCTCGCTTCACGTTGCCACCTTCTTTTATGGCGACGACGCAATGACCTAGAATCTGACTGTGGCTTTTAGCCCATGAGAATCTCACTTACCTACTTCCTTGAATAGGAAAAATTCATACGGTCGCAGTTGCTGCATAGGCACCTTGAAAGCCCTCCCCGTCGCTTTGGACTCGAACAATTTGATTCCACGTTCCTAATATTCCACTGTAAAATCCATTCAATGGTTCATACATCCAATTCACAAGTCTCAATTATACAATTTCTCCTCATCCTCCAACTCATATAGTGCTATTTCCTCTCTGGTTGCTCTGGAAGGGTTTGGCCGTTCCCGTCCATGCCCTCACAGTTCTCCCAGAACCTTGCTCCCATCTGAGCCACAATTCCCTCCAAGATTCTTTCCTCAACAATCAACTCTTTCTAGGAGAAAAGGCGCTCCAATTCCGAAGCACTCACAGCGGAGACAAGAGCCAGAAATGGGATATTGAAAGGGGCATATCCTTCCAGCTCCCGAGACAAACCTAAATCAAAGAGCCCTGCAAAGAGATCCGTATTTCTCCGTGGGATGTATCCTGTTTCGAAATTTGGGACTTGCAGGGGGTTAAGCATTTAGCTATCCAGTATCCACGAGACTATTATGAGGCGGATAACCATGTCATTCGATTAATAAGTGATTTCGGTAACCTTGAAAACCTGTATCTCGTTGAAGGAGATTCATGTGAGTCCGCACACGAGTCAATACACTTCATCACCTTCGGGTATGCCGCGGAAGGCAAACAATAGATGGACCCTGCTTGGAGCAATGAGAGGCTTGAACAATACCTTAATCATCGCATCCAAGCCCTAGAATGTTTCATTGGGGCGACTGATAACCTCTGGCACGCACTGGACGAAATACAACACGCTAGGGAAGAGACGGCTTTGCCAAGCTTCAAAGTCCCACAACTAAACCATCACTCTATCATCAGTCACCAGATGTTCATGGGACTTATTCGCGTCATGAAAGAGTCATACCTTCTGGAAGAATAAACCCCGAAGAGAAGAAGACCGCTCTGAAACGGAAGTCCTGGGAACGCCGAGTCACCTCCTTACTGGTCCTTCTTGACCTGGTTATCACAGTTCTTGGAGTATCATCCTAGTAGAAATGAAAGTTGGCTCGACTATTCTGGGCAAATCAACCAGCGAGGGAACAAGTGACACAATAGCGAATGATCACTTGTTTGTCGAACATCAAAGCACCGTCAAATCGGTACCCTACACACGTCATTTTAATTTTCTCTTTCCGAAATTCCCAATATAGTTGTACAACAGTGCAGTCAAACATCACTAAGCTCATTGATCCTCCAGTAGAATGTTCTGGGGCTTGCATTTCAGGCTTGCTATTTTCTATTTCTCGGTTCTTCCTGAATTTCCGCCTTAAGAGGACAATAAATATTTCGATCTTCAATTCTTTTCTCCTCATTGCCCTGTGAAAGTTAGTGACAACCTCTCCATTCATCTTACCTTGGAATTCAAGCGTGCCCACAGGCGCCCCAGTGGGCCGAGTCGCTTGTAGGAAGGTTGGGTGATTTTAGAGGATGTTTGTTGGATATAGGGGCCTGAAGGCCTATAGTTGCAGGCAATTATAGGGCACTTAGCACTGGAAGGATTAGCATCGGAGGCCCTGAGGACTCAGCTATTCAGGGCACTCGGAAGCCCCGAATACTCAGCTATTCAGGGTATTCGGAGGCTCCGAAGGATCAGCTGCTCAGGGAATATAGGCCTAGTCTAGCATGTGATTCAGGAGACTTAGGGCCTACGACCCCTATATATATAGCACACTTCTCACTGTAGAAATAGATCATCACTGAAAATCCCAACAATGTTGGAGGGGTTGGTACTTGGTGGTCGCCTAAAGGGTAGGTAGAATTGTGTGAACCTCGTCTTTAGTTGATCCGCAACTATCAACCAGAGCTAAAACTATCAACCCAAGCAACAAACATTTTTAGGTCTATGCAATTAAGCTGACCTATTTGAAAACCGCCGCCATCCACATTTTTTCTTGAAACTTTTGTAAATAGAATCTAGTCTCGTCCTCCCTCTGTCAAATCCTCCCTTACGAACACAGCCGACGACGAAAGTCATCCACTACTCAGCGATGAATGAAGTCAGCCACCACATGACTACAAATAGTCCAGCTCCTTTCGAATGTTAGAAGGGTGCCCGGGATGTACTTCGTCTTCCATATCCTAGTCGAAGACAAGTAGCCGGGGGATCATTTGTTCTGTTCCCTAAATTTCCATTTGAACTACGACGGATGATCTGGACCTTCGTCTTGCCCCAGCATTCAAGAATCGTTCACATCGAGCAGAGCGCCATCATAAAAGACGAATCACAGCAGATCACTGGCCCACCACTTTACACGAAATGCTACTCGGAAGTGGAAATTCTTGCTCAATAATCACGTGAGAGTTTCATGTGATCCCGTGCTTACGCGCATTTCGGAACATCCGACGCGTCTTCTCTTTGAGCACATCGATCTCGTCACTCAAACGAAGTTCCAGACACTGGAGGATATGCGAGGCAGGGCGATAAGTTTCGATTCCTGTGGCTGAACAGAAGTCCTCCATACCTTCTCCCAACCAGCACATGCGAACAAGTATGCGAAAGCAAAACCTCGACAATTCCGCCGAAAATCCCGCTTCCCTGATGATACCAGAGCGAATACGAACGAAAGCGTCGATCGAGACCTATACCAAGCTCATATGTGAGGTTCTTGGGACACAAGCTACGAAGATAATGGATCATACCGCGTTGTTGTCGAAGTCAAATCGAGAGAATTATTGAAGGATATACCAAGACTTGATCAGCGAGATGAAGATAGTGATGATGATGGTGAGGAGGAGTAAATGGAGGTACAAGGTGAGGACAAGGATGACGACGAAGAAGATGAGGAGGAGGAAGTAGACGATGACAACGAGGAAGAAGCCGAGCTGGTGGGACACGATACAGATGGAGCTTCGAATGCTGAGAGCGATGAAATAACGACGGAGAACCACACCAGCCTTAAACCCATGATAAGCCTTTGTCCCATACCGACAACCTACGACAACTTAGAAGACGTCTTCTCCAAGCTGGGCCCTCGAATCGCCTGGGGAAGAAGACATTCGCATTTGTTAGTCGCCCAGAGCCACGGAACCGAAAAGTATTGCTTCAGTTGATTCAACGCCATGGGGTGAAATGGTCATCTCCAATCAACAAGGATACTAACACCAACAACATCACCTTGGGCAGAAATCCCGATCCAAATATTCTGGCTACAGCAGCTAAATTTGGAATTACGAAAATATTTTAGAGTGCCTCATAAGCTTGATAAATGGCCTGCAGAGTGGCAGCCTTAAACGTCTTAGCGATGAAGCAGGAAGCAGTTCCCGTTCACAAGCACACAAAAAGCAGAAGACCTAGGTTCCTATACGGAAAGAGACTCCGCCTCCTCCGCCTTTTCGGCGTCAAGATTTGGAAAATATTGATGAACTCCATGAGGAATGGCCTAACGACAAATTTGAACCCCTTATGGCCCGAAATAATCGAGATCCTGCTGTCGAGCTGCTGAGTTACGCTCTTATTGAACGGCCAAGGCGGTCCACACCGGAGAAGTGTTATGATCGCATGATGGCATATTTGGACTGCCCGAGAGACTGTATTGCTTAAGTTATTAGGGCTTCCATGTACATTTGAGGGGAAAGACTCATAGGGCTAGGGTGCAAGCCAGAATGCTCGAAGAAACTCCCGAAGAAGAGCTTCGTGCAAACATTCGCCATTACCAGGAGATTCTTGCCAGGCGCAGTTGAAGTTGAGGAAGTCATGGAGGCTAGAGGGAGTGTGGTAGGTGTCTTAACTGGCTCTGGATTACTTTAATACCCCTGCGTTTACCTTGAATTCTAGTGAGGAGCTGATGGATGATTGAGTACGTAGTTGCACGAAGTTTAGAATTACTTCCTAGCCACTAATTTCGAGAAATGTGCAAATAGATTGCCTAATCCTCCGCTCCCAGAGATGATGCAACACCAGCGGCAATACTACCACCACTCGACAGAGCTACTGTTGCCACCTTAATCATTGTTCCAGCATCCCCTCCTGCAAAAACGCCAGGCACACTAGTCTCGTTGAAAGGAGGGTTGACCTTGATATCGCCCGTCGCTGTCTTCTCCAGCCCCAACTGTTCAACCCACTGTCCATTTAGCTCCCCTTTTGGCCTATGAGCTAGGAAACCCTCCAGTCTCCTTTCTCCATCATCAAGAACTACTTCTACCTCCGCTTTACGAGATCCTTTGATCAATTTTGCTATCTTCCTATCATCAATGGAAACATTCTTTCGGGTTTTCGACTGCGGTCTCAACTTGGAAAGCGCCTCCTTGATCTCCTGGGTCACTTCCGGGTTCCCATTCGTATAAATGACAACCTTGTCAGCGAGGCGAAGTGCAAATCTTGCGAGATGCACCGCGATGGGAGAGGGAGCGCAATCGTCTATCGCAAGAACACCCGCAGAAAGAGATCCTCGTTCTTCGTAGCCATGACAGAACAGGCAGTGGAATCTTGTACAGTCGTTAGTGTAACCTATTTTTTTTTATCTCACCCCTGCAGTACTTACATTCCATCAACCCAACACTCCTCATAGCCCTCAATATCAGGCATCACATCCCGAATCCCACTCGCAAGCACAATCTTTCTTCCCCACCACTCCTTCCCGTTCACATCAGTGGCCATGAAGAGGGTTCTTCCTTCTTCTCCATCTTGCTTTTCGATTTTATTGATTTTAACATCTTGGAAGGAGACCGTTTCATAATGCTCGAGAATGTCTTTTCTCGCAGCAGCGCGAAAGTCTGCTGCGTCTCGGTGTTCCCAAGTAGGAATGCCGTGCATATGTCCTGATTTTCCGTTTCGAAATTCTTCTGAAGAGAACACAATGCAGGTGTGGAGGAGACGTGACAGGGAAATGCTGCTCGCGAGTCCTGCTGGGCCAGCGCCTATGATTAGGGCGTCGACTGGTGATGTGCGCGTTGTTGTCATGTTGATGGTTTTCGTAGTAGTTCTGATGGCTTTCGATACTGTTCGAATGAAGTGTATCAATTTGACGACAAGTATTTGGTATTAAAACCTTCTTCAACTCTTGATGTCTCTTGTTCAGAATTCTCTTGATGTTTGGAATCCCCTGGTTCTTATATACCCGACTTGCACTGCTTACAGGGGACTTTTCGGCCATAATTGTTTGCTTCAATTCCAACACTCAATTATTGAGTCCAATATGAGCACGTTTTGTTTTTTTTTGGGGGGGGGGGGATATTTATGGGCATTTTCGATCATGATTGGCCATCGCGGAGACTTTTCAGCCTTGTCTAGCTTCGTCGGTGACATTTGAAGTTGGGTTTAGCTTCAAGGGTTTAGCTAGTGGGGATAGCGGAGATGACTTGGTCACCTTATGAATCTTCGGCGTGAAATTATCTTCTACGAATTAAACCTATGATGCTGTGGCCATTCTCGGTTGACCTGCCTTTCAATTAAATGATAGACTGGTTTCCTCCTTGCGCTACTGGATAGGGCGTTGAAGGTGGTCATACCACTAGTCAAATCCCGTGACACTCTTCGGGATCTCTTCGGGTGCGGGCCGGGCCTTCATGCATTTGGTGAAACCTTCGAGTAAGATGGCCACGGATATATCCCACTCTTGCCGAAAGTCATTGCAGATACTGATACCAAAGTCGGAATATCCTGTCTTGGCCATGTGTCAGATGCGGTTATCTTCGGGGAAGTTCTGACTATATACTCTGATTTCTACACTTTTGCCACTGTTTTTGCTTCCACTGAACTAAACGAATTTCCCGAACTTCAACATCTCAATTTAAGTAGGACCTACTATCAGCCAGTCATTGCGAACATGTCGACTGTCTCGCTCCCAGAACCGTTCGCGAGCATCCCAAGAGCTGAGCTCACTTTCAGTCCATCACCAATCCATCATCTCACCAGAATCTCGGAAGCTTTGGGCGGCAAAGTTGAAATATGGGCAAAGAGAGAAGACTGCAATTCAGGTATTGCTTTTGGCGGGAACAAGACTAGAAAGCTGGAGTATGCTTTTGATACTCATCGACGATCACTTAATAAGTGCTAATAAATCAGGTATCTCGTTCCCGAGGCTCTTGAGCAAGGATGTGATACTCTCGTCAGCATCGGTGGTGTACAGTCCAACCACACTCGTCAAGTTGCTGGTGTTGCTGCGAAGATGGGCTTGAAGGTATGCTTGGTCACGTGTTTTGTCGTCCAACATACAATCCTCAAAGCAGACCTAGCTAACAAGCCTTGTGCAGTGTAAACTTATCCAAGAACACTGGGTTCCAGTTGACACTCCTCAATATTCTAAAGTTGGAAACATCCAGCTGTCTCGACTCATGGGCGTGACACCAATCCTTGACCCATCTGAATTTGGCATAGAACACAAATCCACCCTCCTGAATCTCACCCAATCCATCATTGCGTCCGGCGGCAAACCCTACTATATTCCTGCTGGAGCCTCAGATCATCCTCTTGGTGGTCTCGGTTTCGCTAGATGGGCGTTTGAAGTTGCAATGCAGGAGGAAGAAAAGGGGGTTTTCTTTGATACGGTGCTTGTGTGTGCGGTTACGGGAAGTACGTTCGCAGGGATGATTGCGGGGTTTAAGTATTTGGAGTTGAAGATGGGTGGGAAGAAGAGAAGGGTGATTGGAATTGACGCTTCTGC
The DNA here is from genome assembly GCA_020726485.1 of Halenospora varia. Taxonomy (NCBI): domain Eukaryota; kingdom Fungi; phylum Ascomycota; class Leotiomycetes; order Helotiales; family Solenopeziaceae; genus Halenospora; species Halenospora varia. The sequence continues at coordinate 381,730 of JAHEWH010000034.1, read as the reverse complement.
CAAACCCGCCGAAACCCGCGCACAGGTTCTACGTATCGCGAAACTCACAGGTGTTAAAATCGGCTTAAGCGAAGAGCATATCACTGAAAGTGATGTGGAATTAGATGAACGATATCATGAGGGGATTTATGGTATTGCGGGGGAGGGAACGAAGGCCGCGATGAAGTTTGGCGCGAGTATGGAGGGATTTATTACGGATCCGGTGTATGAGGGGAAAAGTTTGGCGGGGTTGTTGAATATGGTTAGGAGGGGGGAGATTGAGGGGGAAGGAGGGTGCTTTATGCGCATCTTGGGGGGCAGCTGGCTTTGAATGCTTATGAGGATGTTGTTTGATTGTAGGTTCCTGGTTCCAACGAATGCAATTCTAACGAGAGCAGCGACGACTGTATATCTGAAGTTTCATTCTGGCCATTACATACAATTGCTAGACAAGATGAATCGTTTGAGCCTTCTGACCTTTAAAAAGTCTATTATTCCAGGGAGAATCATTCGAAAATTCTCCTCCTTTGCCGAAGTAAAAAACGCCCACACGTCGATATTCGTTTTTGTTGCCAGTGGGAAGTAGGACAAGGCCATAAGCACACTTTTTGGTGTGACTCGAGGCTTTACGGGCTTTCTTCCCCCAACTTGCTACGAGTAGCATTACCATTTCATTGCTGTATGGCTCCCAACTTTCCTCGGTGTCGGTGATCCAATCAAAGTTGCAAAGGCCAAGTAGTGCGGCTCCTTTTAAGATCTTCACGTTGGCGAGCAAGATCTTGTGGGCATCCATTGCAGTATTGCAGGAAGGGGTGCCAGTTTTCCAGCTAAAGATAGAACTGCGCTGCTCACTACACCAAATGGGTTACATCCGGGAACATCAACGTTTATGTCGATGATCTTACACTCTTCCGTGATTTTATTCGTGTGAAGTACAGACAATTGATGTCGCTCCGTGCCAAAATCCAAGTAACAATTTCGGCTTGCCCAGCTCCACGAAGGGGCAATATACGGATCGGGTGTAGTCAAGCTGATGAGAAAGTTTTCCCATCTGTCTTCAGGAGTAACGTGCCATAATAATCCGCGGAAAAGGTTTCTACGCCATATCCCAGCAACATATTCATCTTTTGTCGCTATAGCAATTTTCCTAGCCAAAGCTGATATCGCAGGGAATCTATCCTTTGGGTAGCTGAGAAATCGGTTCGCAAACAAAGGTACACCTTCTTCCCACTCTTCATAAAGCGTTAATGGATTAGAAAGGGAGATGTGCTTATCAAAGGATAGCCTGCTTTCATTATATCCGCGGTCATAACTCTCCAAGTGCAGCCAATTGTGGCAGTAGAGAAACACCGTTGCCTCCCCAAAGTAAAGGAGCCGACTACTCAGAGTTTCCTCCTGGAAAGTCCATCCACGCGTGCCCCATGTTGAACTTTGGAGCTCTAACCCGTGAAGAGACGGGAAGTGAAAACTTTGATTAATGTTAAAGCGCGGAACATGTCGTAGGTAGAAGTTTCCGTGTATTTCTGGTCGAATTATAGATTGAAAGCGGACTCTGATGATTTCTTGGGAACGTTGAAGGAAGCCTTCGTGGCACGTGTGTGCGGCAAGGGGAACTATGGTGACAAAAGCACCTTCATACACCTTCCCCATTCGAAACGCCTCCTGCTCCCAATCTAGTTGATCATCTTGCACGATGCAGAGTGCATCTACCCACAAGTAACGGATGGAGAGCTTATGGCACACTGAGATTGCCTCTTGGACGACCCGGGGCATTTCACAGATTGCGATACCGGTAAATCTGTTTTTCAACGAGTGTTTCTCAGTCTTTAACATCGAACTTGCGTCCGATGGAGAACCCCAGCGATAGCTCAAAGCAGCATACTTGATGCCGATGTCCTCTGAGCCATAACTTAGGTCGTAATCTTCCAGTGCGACCAGACGAGGTGTCAGTGGCTCCATCAAGTCGATAAGCCTGGTCGGTAAAAACACCATCTTATCTTTGGTGTCAGAACAACGTTCTATACACTTACTTATTTCTTCTTGAACCATTGAGAGATTCTCTAGGCAAAGAGCATCAGACGATGGTGGTCTACTAATCTTGAGCCAATCTGCACAACATCCTGAAAGTAGTCAGCAAAGACAAATTTCAAGCTTGAAACGAAACAGATCCTTATCAGACGTACCGGGAGGTGCTTCAGTCAATAAACAGAGGCTGTGGGTACCGACAGACTCATCCTCCTCAAAAATCGTTACCTCCACGCTCAAAGCCACTAAAGACTCATTTTCCAGGAGATCACAATTGAACGTTGAGCGTTGTTGATGCCAGACATACCACAGCATAATTCCCACTTCGCAATCACTCCACTCACTTCTCGTACACGATTCCCTGAGTATCGACATTCTGAGGAGCTTACAGAAATGACATCCAGCTTCGGAAGTAGTGGCCAGCCGGGGCAAGTCTGGGAGACTGTCACGGTGTGTTAGAATAACTTGTTTAATTGCACAGATAAAATGGCTTGGTTTGGGAACGATATTGATGGATAAAGATAATGGAATTCTAAGTGCAGAATGAGGGGTTATATGCCTCAGTAGCTGACTCAGCTAAATAAGCAATTATTCTGACACGGTGGTAGTACTTTAGCTGACTCCATTTGACATCACCGAAAACTCTCTTATCTTCGTGATGGCCCAGGACCTTATTACCAAACTCTTCTGCCTCATAACCCCCAATCTCTTTGTCATTGAAACTTAGGACGCTACATGCCTCGCACAAGTTCGTTATCATATTCGTCGATGGAGATTGTGCCATGGTGTTGCTGTTTCTACAAGGCTAGAATAAACGATAGCAAGCTGACTTTGATGTTTATAGAATGAGAAGCTTGTTATATATTGCGAAAGATTGAGGGCAGTCTCTACAGTTTGGAGCCTGATCGGCTCGGCAGGTGTCGTCTCAGCCTCATTCAGCTGTGAGTCACGTGGCGGACCGGGCTCGGGGCATTGATCCGTATATACTTTACGGTATCACTTAATTCAGAGGGTACAAGTACTTGGAGGTAGAAAGCGGTCGTTACAATGTACGAAGCATAATAGTTGCTAGTTGTGTTCAGAAGAAGGTGCGAAGAGCCTCGGTATTTGAGATGTCCAGTCACGTGACTCTTTTGCTTTTTTTTGAGAGTGACTGCATGTGAGAACAAGATCCTACTTCCATACGGTCTCGCAGTATACAGAAATGGCCAAGAGCTTAGCGGTGTTGATGAGAGTGGTGCCCGCAATTAAACATAAGACGATCGGCATGTTTTGTAACTTTGGGATGGAATTGCCTGGCTGTAATAGGCTACTAAGTATACAAGGTAATACCATGAAGGCACAATTGCTTACATTGAGAGTTGTAAAGCATCAGTGATTTATAATTAACAATACAACTTTCAGTTTGGCCCTTGGCCCCCTAGAGATCAGCAATTAAACTCTAGCTTCCGAAAACGAAATCGAACGCCTAACATGAATGCACTCCTCCGACCCCTCTATCAATCTTTAAGGAAATTCGTTCAAAAAGAAAAAATTGATTCGCAAAGCTCTCTATCCGCCAGGTGGTCGTCACTCGCCTCCTCCTAGACTGGTCAGTGAAGTGATTCGCATGAACCAGGAACCTTGGCAAGCTTGAGCTGGAAATATCACAGATATGCCGAGCCTAAACAATGCTCTTCAATTCAACCACAATCCTCCTCACCACATTTTGCAACGCCCATTAGTGCTTGTTACGTATATCTTCTCTGACTGTTCGTCGATCTGGACTCATCGAATACCCTGAGGTGCCCGCTTCCTCGTTCTGTTTCTGAAGCGCGGCGGCCTTCTTCCTCTTACGATAACGAAGACTACCGAAATTCATCAGTTAAATTCTCGAAAGTCGAAGCCGCGAGTAGATCTCCTAGGATAGCACTTACTAGAACCATAATGCAACAAGCTGAATTGGAATAGCCGCAGCACCACCGATGATCAGCGCTTTGTATTTGTCCCAAAAGCTCTTGTCGGCACGCGCTTCAAGGACGGCTCGATTTATGAGATCCATGGTTTCGTCAGAGTGTCCTTGTTGTTTAGAATTATTTGGTACGCGTGTTGACTCTTTCGCACTCTTTCCAACTCAAATTTCCTCTTTTCGATCAAGAGTTGCTATTCTCTTCCGGTAAAGTGTTTGGCGGGTTATCACTTTCTATTTGTTGACACTCTCGACTCGTCTTTTGGAGGCGAATGGAAGGTTTCTCAATCTCCTTGCTGTGTGAGACACTCGAGCTGGAGATGATCTTTGTCGATGTGAAATATGGCTGATGGAAATGTTGATGTCTTGGACTTCTCAAGAGATCTATATAACAATATCCCCCACATCGACTCTACCCGCTTCCTATCCCAAAATACCAAGTACACCTCCGCACGCAACCCGAGCTTGCGTCACCGAAGCATCCGTACGAACAACACATCAAGCCTCCCTGCAGCCCTGCCATGGGAATATTCCGACCTGCAATGGCAGTCTCGGACCCACAAAAAGTTCCAAAAGTCTTCGAGATTTCCACTGTCGATAGGACATTCCCCAGCCTCATCCTAGAATAAACTCCTGCAACCGACACGAGATCCGCGCAATCTTCGACTCGGCAGACTGGATGGCATCGATATGTGGATGAAGCTTAATTTTTCAAGGAGGGAGATAGGGATGAAACGCGCTAAAAGTGCCGAGTGCGAGGAGGTAAATTCGGGTAGTACGTATTCGGATCAGGCCGAACTTCTAAAGCTTGTCTGAAGTTTAGATGACAGGTCTATCGGGCCGAAGGAACGAGTGCTAGTACTACTGATACTACCAAATCGATTATTTAGGGTTTCTGTGGTGGTTAGGCAGGTTCGATGATCAACCAATTGATCTGTTCAGCGGCAAATTCCGTTCCCGTTGCGTAGGTGGAAGGGCGCATTGCTGGGTAGGTTTGAGTTTGTTTTCAAGAGCGAATCTGCGTGAGGGCAACATCGGATGTGTTGATGTGCACTAGGTTGAAAGGCATCTTCAAGTCTTCGACTCAGAATTTTCGATCTCCGTCCTGTCGAATACGCGTCCATGTGGCTGGACGATCAGCACTTCGCCAACATGGTGATCATGGCTTCCAGATGCCGACCAAGGTCCGGGATATTTTATGCCGCTATCCATTATTGCGTCCGCGCATTTCACATTCATTTTCAGTGAAAATGGGGAACTTTTGGTAAGCACTCCCGTCCTATCAAACCTTTCACATAATTCTAGGTCATGACCATAACGCATTATTTGTGAAATCATTCTCAGCGTGACTCGACAGAGGCACGATATTGTGAGGGTCGAATGCGCAATTGCCAAGTGTTCATTCCCTCGTGTTGCATTGCCCTACCTCGTTCACGAAGCTCGCACACTTGCAAAAATGAGAAGTTGCACCGTCCTTTGCAACAAGTGATGTGAGGAGAACTCACAAAAATGATATTCTTCCTCAATATTTGTCTCATTCGGCATTCGCTCACAACAATAGATAATGAAACAGGCGATTTTTCTGTCGCTGTTCGCTTTCTCGTCCTCATTCTTCGACTTCCAACCCATTTTCTCCTTGAATGGTCGCTCATTCTACAACAACAATCTTTGCACCCCGGAATTGCAGTGGACACAATGCTGTTTAGGTAAGTGATCGTGACAGTCCTTTCCAGGAAATACGTGGAAACTAACCAGGACGGAAGGACACTACAAAATCTTGAATTAAACAGCGAATGACCCCACAGTAACAATACACTCCTTCAAAAATCCTTTAGGAAAGACCCAGACAACATCAACTCAAGAAAATCGTTACAACCGCTTCATTTTCTCCACACAATACGATCAATTCTTGTTGCGGTATCTGAGCTACAGTCGCACTTATCCGAGATCCCTCCCACATCGGCCTCAAATTCCAGACCTTCTTCTAAATCATATGTACAACATCAACTCTTGTCTCCGGCCATTTCAGGCACTGGATGTGACCAAAACCGCGCAAATCATCCTACATCCACAGCATTTCCGTCATCAGTCCGTGGAGATCCAAAATCTAAGCACAAGGTGGTGGGAACATCTTCGCAATTGCCGCATTTATCGAGGCAGAATGGCAACCGGGGCATCGACAGAGCTGTTACAGATATTAGTGAGTTTGGGTTCTTCAAGCACTTATTCTCAGTTGCGCATGTTGTTTGTTCGAACTTACTTTGGCCGCTCCTGTTATGTTGCTTCCACCACCCTCATATTCCACACATTTGATCAATTCTGCTTTTGTTGTCGCATTTTGTTCTTTTGTGGCGTTTTGCGAAATACACAGACTGGAATTTATCACATCCAAGCATGCCATTTCGTCCTTTGGGCATTTATCCACCTCCGCCTGGGCATGCATGCCTGCAAGTCCTAAGTAGAGCGCAAGAAGATTGAGATTGAACCTCATGTTTAATAAGTTATGTTTCTCAAGATGATGGGAAAGGCTGCAAAATTCTAGGCCGACAAATTTATGAGGTTTCCGCCGCTATATATCTCCGCTCACCTCAATCAATTTTCGGCTTCCACAACCCAAATATCCTTTCATCTGAAGATTACCGACGTTGAAATAATCCGGTGGTGTTCCATTTCGCCCCACCGGCCCTTTCTATTATCCAGCAGTACAGCAAACGCTGCGGGGCTTGGCACTACATTTCAGCCCCGCGCCGGGTAGATCAGGGGATAATACACCTCGCTAATTCGGGTACAAGATTGACTGTGAAGCACCGATTGCGGGTATGGTCAATTAATTTACGAAAATTGAGAGGTGAGCTGGACGCAGGCTTGCATGCAACTTTATCGCCAGTAATTTACTCTCGACATTGTTTCTGCAACTCCATGCTCATCGAACATTCTATCAGAACATGAATCGTGGGAGTAAAGTCCAAGATATCAGAAATAGATATCACATTCTCTGCGGCGTTACCCTTCCCTCCCTTGGGAATGCAATGAGTACCTTGGGTGGCTGAAATCTCCTGGCGAAGTGGCAACAGATGCAAACTTGACGACTTTGTTTGGCAAAGCCAAGTACCTGTGGGCGAAAACGGTGTGGTACCGACATGCATTCCTACTACTCTTTCACAACTTTTTCTCTCGAGCGTGGGTCGTGGGGGCTTTCGACTAACCACGGCTACACACAAATGGGAAATGGTTTGCCGAAGTGAGCTCAGGGGCAACAAGTCGCAACAAATGGGAATGGGTTCCAACACAATTCATTCACAGCGACCGTCACACTGACGAGATCTCAGATACGTCATCTCTTGCCACCAGTTACATAAATCGACAGCGAACTCAGGACAGCAGCGATGTTCGAGAAGCATACATTGATTACTCTGATGGATGAATCGAATAGCAAGGTTATGATTTTCGGCAGTTGATGACCCCTCACGACAAACAAGTTGAAAACCTAAGAAATCCGTAAGTTGTTAATAAAATTCTTTTTACAGGCTGTTTAAGCATAATTGCCGCGTGACACACAGACTTGGCTCTAATTAATCGAGGATTATCACTTGAGTGTTAGCCTCGCGAGTTGTTCCTTGGAGAGAGGCGATTCGCTGGCAGGCGAATAGGCCAAGGTAAATAGGAGAGCCTATCCGGACGTCCTTGCATATCTACAACGGCCTTGTACAACTTGGCACTTACCGTCCAGATACTGTATACGACGAATTATATTGACGAGCAGCAGGTCCCCCCGAAAATAACTTCTCTTCGGCAATTAAATTACTATACAGGATTCCGATGATCCGAACAAAAGATCCTGATAGGCTCATGGCGGGCATATGATGAACACTTATCCTCCCGCATTCCACATCTGCTTTCACAATCGAACTTGTGAGGAACTTCGAGGCGGCTCAGGAACAACGACATAATTGAGGCTCTTTCAAATAGCTTTATTTACAAGCCAAATTTCCTCCTTGACATCCGTTCTTCGAATTAGGACTTGAGAAACAAGAGACTATGCAGTGGAGTACACTTCTGATCCTGGCGCTCAGTGCGCCGGGAAGTGCTTTGATTCGATTCCAATGCTCTCAACTCGTCAGGCAAAGACTCGACCCTTTGGTCAGCCCAGGCCAGATTCCCTCGCCGCATGTTCACCAAATCGTTGGTGGTGTAAGCCCCACCATTTCGTAGATATTCTTCATCGCAATTACTGACTGGCAGATGTAGAACTCATTCAATGCTAGTATGGATCCAAAGAAAGATATGCCTGGTGAATCAACTTGCACCACCTGCCAGTTCAGCGAAGACTTTTCAAATTACTGGACTGCGATACTGTACTTCCGCGCGAAGAATGGCACCTACCATCGAGTGCCACAACTTGCCAACGCAGGATTTGAAGGAGCTTCAGGAGGTGGAATGACTGTCTATTATATGCAGGATCCTCTTTACGACACCGCACAGAAGTCGAAGGTCACAGCATTCAAGCCAGTAAGTTTACATGCAATGAGACTCGCTTTCATCACCAATTCGGGTGTATCAATATTGACACGCTAGGTAGGGCTTCCGTATGTTCATTGGAGATGTCAATGCAAGAACAAAGGAGGAGAATGCTCGCTTCCGTCAATTAACATACACCTGTCTCGACACTTTCGGAACTCGAGGACCAGAAACTCTTGGTCTCCCCAATCGTGTGTGCAAGGAAGGTATCATGACTTCACTCCGCTTCCCAACATGTTGGGATGGCGTGAACCTCGACAGTCCTGACCATATGGCGCATATGGCCTACCCCGAGACAGGAACATTCGAGTCCGCTGGACCATGCCCTGCCACTCATCCCGTTCGAACCTCACAAGTCATGTTTGAAGTAATCTGGGACACAAAAGCATTCAACAATAAGGAAGATTGGCCTACTGACGGCAAGCAACCCTTCGTTTGGTCATTTGGCGATGCGACTGGGTTTGCGAACCATGGGGATTACGTATTTGGATGGAAGGACGACTCGTTGCAGAAGATCTTGGATACTTCTTGTTATGCGGCGTCTTGTGGTGGGAAGCAGCAGTCGATTGCTAATATGAATAAATGCTCGCAGAAGGTGGTTGTTAATGAGGATATTGAGGGATGTAAGTTGAGAATTTTATCTCTTGTCATTTTTGTGACACAAAAGCGCGAAATCCTTATTCAATACTTTTCGTGCTTTTTCCACTTTGTCTCCCACATGGTGATGCTAATTCTGGAAATTTACAGGGCTCACCGAACTTCCTGGCGGGCACCAGGCGCAATACATATAAGCTATTTCCCCGTGGGATAGAATTTTCGAAGGAATTATCGAGTTGTATCTTCTGGATCTGCTGGAGGAAGAGTTATGTGCTACGACTAGTCAAGATTTTTCTTGGATGGTGCGTGACGGTCCCGAGCTACCACAATTTTGTTCACATTATATTAGATTTCTATCAGCAGAGAATCTGTACGTGGCGGTCGTTGTTTACATGTAGTAGTTCACGATCTATCCGGTATTTTTTGAGGCGCCTCTCATGATCACTTGCCTCTTCCTTAAAATGCAACCCCAGTCAGATGTACTTGAACCATGAAGAATTCCAGGGCACCTGCAGTCTAAACCCCAACACCTGAAGCTATTTTGTGCCGGAAGATATCCGCTCCATACAAGTGCTTGGCTATTCCTAAGTAGTCGTTGGTGGCTGGAAAAGCAGAAAAGATAACCACAACCGAAGTCAAGGCTTGCTTGGACTCGCCCTAATTGACCGCCAGCACCTAGGTCCCGTCACTTAGCATTCGAAATTTATAACTTCGTCTCTTCTCGTTCCTACTACTAATATTTCATTAAAGAAATAATTGAAAAACTTTTTCATTGTGTTTGATCTCCTTGCATTCCTTACTTTGCTCAAGCATCAGGCATCGAGACACCTCAAGTTCTGATTCGCCCTGCACACACGCTTGTCACGACTCTGTCGACATCGGCAACCACGATACTGTGTATTAAAAAGCGGAACCTTCTCTCTCTAGAGAAAGAATTCAAAGTCATGACTGATCTATCCGGAACCAACGAGAAACCTGGACCGTTGAGACTGCCCCAAGAACTGTACACACAAGTTCTTGGCCGTCTCCCATGCTTATACGACATCTGAGCTCTTACAGTGGTGAGTCTCGTTTCTTTACAGAGCCTTAGCTCGAAGGCCGGAAAGAGCTCTCCTCGTTCACAACTACGCAATCGAGCATCTAGATCCGGCTGAAAAGGTGGAGAGACGATTTTCGTTTCCTAGTCTCATTCTTGTTGACACTGATTCGCGGGTTCCTTCTTAGTTTCAGAACTTAAAACATTTGAGTCTATGTGTCCCGATCAATGCTGAATTGGGGAAACGACAGCATCCACTGAAACCACGACTTCCACCTACCTTTAGAATGTTAAATGTTTTTTTCTTACCTCTTGTGAGTCAATATGACAATACCTCAGAAGTATGAAGAATTTGTATTCATGTCAAGAACCAGGCGAGATTAAATTTTGGTCTAATGACGATTGGGACCCTTCCAGAGAAGCTTGGACAAAGCTCATGTCTGACTTGTTCCTCCACCCTACTCTAGGAAAGCTGATACTCCACAACTTTCATATCTCAGACAGCTCAGATCACTAGCATCAGGAGTGGGTACTTTGGTTTACTGAGAAAGCAACAGAGAATCGAACACCCCTTAAAGAGCTTGGAAACGTGGATCCTAATACACCCGCCATACTTCCTCTCGCACCACGAGCGCTAGAGCGGTTGGACATCTCAAAGAACCCACACTGTAACCGCGAAGTGGTCCTAATACATACTAGATCAAGTTATACAAGCATTTCCAAAAACACACCAGGTACATTTTGCAAAACATATAAAGAGCTGAGAGCTCTGTCTTGGTTTGATGAAAGAAGATAACTATTCATGATTAAAGAACGGAGTTCGAGATTTGAGTGGTGCAGTGGCTGGGTTGAGCCAACAGAGGTACAAAGGCAAGATGATATAATACATGAAGCAAGCAGATTGGGTGGGTTTAGGTTTGGCAATAGAGAAGGGAGAATGCTGGAATTGAAGGAAATAGATTGAAGTTCTAATATCAAAGGCAGGAAGGAGGGGTACTTATTTCCATTTATCTTGACAGATACCTCAATAAACCAATCTGGAGGGGATTAAACTGAACATTTATTTCTAAAGCTTGAAAACATAACAGTATTGAGAGAGTCGAAGTATGCTTAATTTAAGAAATTTGATATCTATAAGGTCTTGAATCCACTTGAAATATCAGGAGACCGTAGCCTAACACGGTCACCAGTTGTGCTCGCTTCTGATATTGTTCAGCCGAGTTCATTTGCCTACTAACTACAACCTAGACCCCGAAAATTATGACTATATTCATTTTATTGTGTGCATAATATAGCAATCTATCACTAATAAGGTAGTTAAAAAGTAAACTTAACATACGAATGCTTGCACACAATACGACACTACTCCTAATTCATGAAACAATAGTAAAACCGGAAGAGACCTCTCATCACTGTTCCATATCAAAACAATGTAAAACTATTGAATAAGAATAAAGCACGCAATGTATTTATACGATTCTCTTTGTACATGTTGACATCATGAAAGGGAAAACATCCGGAACAAAAGGAGGTAAAACAAAGAATAAGCGAAGGCTCAAAGAGGTACTGTAATATCAAAACGGAGTGACTTTACAGTCTTGTAAGACGGAACAGCAAGGCAATCGAGAAGAATACGATTGACTTGGGGGTGGGTGAAACTGCTGACTCGCTGTTCTATTTTGATTTCTCCCGTGAAAGAAGCCAAATATTTCTCTATCTAGACAGTCTTAGACAGGAGACGCTGCTTGTAGAGATAGAGCTTATCTCGTCTCTCAATAGACTTGCTTTCTGCATGAATCATTCCACTTCACAGCTCTTCAATACAACTACACTTACATATAACTTTTCCCTAAAACAACAACCATTTTCACTTCTTACCCTGATTCCTGAACGAACCACCCAAACACCCAAATAGTTCTTGCAACTACTACTTGGCCTACTACAGCCCAACCCGCCTGCTACTGGAGACACTACAGCAAGCTCAATCTCACATGATCGTACTTAAGACACTGGAACGACACTGGGAACATGGTCGACTACAAGTTCGAGGATTATAAACAGCCTTCCGACGATGTAGAAGAGTATATCTATGACGACTATGATGATTTTGAAGCAGGTAGCTGCGAGCTAGGACATCACAAACCCAGCAGACCAAAATTCTGGGCAGAAAAAGTACGTGATCATCCAGTAGACAGACTTCGTCAAGAAGCCTTCGATAAGGAAAAGAAAGCCAATACAGAAGGGGCAGCTGAAAGCAGAAAACAAGCATAATCATTCCTGATTCCGAATCATTATGTAGCCTAGTACTTTCAACTCTCTGGGGTATTGATCGATTGGCGGAGCAGACTAAGTACTGAACGGAAGCTGAGATCTCCAAAAAACTGTAGACGCCAAAAAACTGGGGAAAATCAGAAAAGAGATCTTGAAAGGGCGAGCATTTCCAGGTAGGATAACACTCGTCTTGGAAATATTGCCCCAAAACATACAAAAGCAATAAAATTAACAAAAATATCCCCTTTGTTGGCATTTTGCGGCGATATTTAATCAACATACAATACAAAATAAGAAGTCTTCGACGTCCAAATATTCCCTATCAAATTGTGACCAAATTATTTGAAAACGGTGACTTTGTGCTTACGTTATGGTGCTTCTTTCTTCGACTTCGAAGTAGGTAGCTAGATTTGCCTCATCAAACTGGTTGGCTTGTGAACTAACACGACCACCCCCTTACTGTTGCCACGGATGGTCTCACTAACTAGGTGGCAACAGCCCGGGATCAGCTCATCCATCCGACATGATGCTTTATCCTCACATCTATCCTATAATTCAAAAGTTCAAATCATATCCATTCCCCCTCTCCAACCCCCTCTTCCACGCCTCCCTATCCTCAATTCTCTTCCTCCAAGCCCCCAATTTCGGATAGTCTTTCTGGAAATCCACCCACCTCCTCTGCGCAATCGTATCCAACGGCCAACTAAGCATAACATCGCACCTCCCCAATCTGTCCCCATTAAACCAGTCCTTCTCCCCAAGCTCATTCTCCAAATAACTCATAAACTTCCTATACTCCTCCTTCGTGAATATCTTCTCGACTTGTGACTTTATCGCCCGGGTGATGTACACGATGGGCCAGGGTGTGTTGTGCGCGAGGAGCTCGACGAGGAGTTGGGTTGCGTTGAGGGGGCCGAAGGAGGAGCCGGCAAAGGAGGTGAGCTCGATGTCGTGGAGGGGATCAGTTGCAGCAAATTGACCTGATTTGTCGTAGGTCGTGAGAAGATATGTTATTATGGCGGAGGATTCGACGATGGGGTGGTCGTCGGCTGTTACGAGGATGGGAGATTTGCCTAGTGGGTGGATTTTGGAAAGCTCTGGGGGAGCGCGGTGGGCGGGCTTGGTTCGTTCGTATGTTACAAGGTTGTATTCGGTGCCGAGTTCTTCGAGGAGCCAGAGGATGCGTTGGCATTGTGAGTTCTGTCGTGGTTGTTAGCTTATGGGGAGGATAGGGAGGAGTAGTCTGACGTTGAGGTGGTGGAGAGTTGGTAGGGAAGGTTTGGGAGTATTTGCGGGCGGCGCATTGGCTATCTCGGGCGATTGAGCTGCCTCTGTCTTCGCTGGAGCTTCTGCCGAAGCCATTGCGATGTCTCGGGTTGTAATAGTTGTGTTCTGCGCTTGATGGTTGTCGCGAAGCCGAAAGCTCCCGCCTCGAACGTTTATATCTTCATCCCCAGCCAACCTCCATTAGCCGCAGAAGCGACCAAACCCTCCATGTCGCAGTCTCAGCTCGCATCGAGCTACACGTAGATCGGCAGCTCGATGCCATGCCATGTTCGTAAATGCGACGACCAGGATATCTTTGAGGAAGGATGTACAATCGAGCCTCCTATTTCGTTGAAGATCTGGTGGTGCCAGGGCGTAAGCAGACAAGGATTACGCAGCATTTACCCCACACAAACACCACAACTTCACACCACCACACTTCCTACTGGATCGCGTACACGGTACAGCTTGAAAAGAAATATCGACCTCTCATCTCAGCCATTATACGCCCTCGCGAGGTCGCGTGAGAAAGAAGACCACAAGTGGGGAGTCTGTGAAAAGCATTTTGTCCATTCTTCCGAATTCCATCTGAATAATTTTGTTTGAGAGCTATAAATTCGTGCTTTATCTTCAGATATCTCTCTCACCGCTCTTGTACCTTCGTACCATCCCCAACAAACCCCAACATCATGGGTTCAGAAACCAAGCCCATCGTCCTGCACATCGGTGATCCAGTAAAATGGAATCTCGACCTCTATTCTCAATTCGAGAAAGATTTCACTGTCATTCGACCGTCAACTGAAGAGCGCCAACGAGATGAATTCATGAAGGGATTGAAGGAGAAGAGATGGGGAGATTTCAATGCTATTTTCAGACCTTTTTGGAATACTGGAGGTGAGATGGGGAGATGGGATAAAGATATGATTCCGCTGGTTCCGGAAAGTTGCAAGATATTTGCTTCGGCGGGTGCGGGATTTGATTGGGCTGATGTTGATTTGCTTGCTGAGAGAGGTGAGTTGTGTTCCTGAAATGAATGATCTGGTGCTGATCATGGTTGTGTTAGGCATTGTATACTGCAATAGGTATATCTGTTATGACATTCTCAAGATAACTGCTCACAGTGATCTAGTGCAGCTGCTTCTTCAGAAGCTGTTGCTGACTTCGCCATATTCCTCATCCTGGCGACTTTCCGGAACCTGAAATGGTATTTATAGCTCTCTTACTGTTTTTTCTTGAAATCGTTTCCTCCTCACTATCTATTCATACACTCTGCCTTATCTTTCTTCGCCCAACTCAACCTCTCCTATCCTCCGAATTCCCATTTGTCAAGCTCATTTATAAATTCTTTTCATTTCAATTCTCCTCCCTTTGAGGTCCAGATCATTTCCTATTTCACTTCGGTTTATATCTCTTCCCTCCTTACTTCCACCTTCCTTTCTCCCTTCCTCACACTAACTCGCTAACTAACAGGTGTACCACATCTTCTTCCTCCCCCGCAACCTTCACAGAATGCCACGCCCTCGCTCCAGTACTCTCACACAATCCCCGCAATCATAAGCTCGGAGTTATTGGCTTGGGCAACATCGGTTTCGAAATTGCCCGAAAAGCTTATCACGCCTTTCACATGAAGTAAGCATCCCGTTACTCGCTCCTGAGATAAGGTGTTTCTTTTAGATTGAAGATGATTGCTAATGCTCTCAAGAATTATCTATTTCGACGTCATCCGCAAGTCTCCCGCCCGAGAAGCAGAGATTGAAGCACAGTTTGTCGGCAGCATGGAAGAGTAAGTGTAATCAGTCCTTCAACTAAAATTACCACGATTCGTGTTCTTGATGAGTTTTTAATGAGGATCAGCCTTCTACGCTCGGTTGAAAGAATGGCAATCGGGTCTTACCCTTGATTTAATTGAACTTCACTAACACCTCCCCTCCCCAGATTACTAGCCCAATCCGACTGCGTCGTCCTCGCCACACCCGCCACACCCGACGGGAAGAAAGTAATCAACTCCGAACGCCTCAAGCTCATGAAAATGGGCTCGAGATTCGTAAACATCGCCCGTGGGTCACTGGTGGATGAAGAAGCTGTCGCTGACGCCGTCGAATCGGGGCGTTTGGTGGGGGTTGGGTTGGATGTGCATGAGAATGAACCAGTTGTGAATGCGAGATTAAAGGCGTTGAGACAGGTTACGCTGACTGCTCATAATGCCGGGGGGACGCTTCAAACGTGAGTTGATTTTGTTGAGTTAGGGAAAGCGGAGGGAAATGAAGCTAATGAGATGATTTTACAGGCATATCGGGTTTGAAGAGTTGAGTATGAGGAATATTGATGCGGTACTCAAGGGGAACGAACCGTTTACGCCGGTTAATATGCATTTGATTGTTAAGCCGGAGAAGGTGAATCTGTGAGAGCAAGTTTCAACAGTAGTGGGACGACGGGCCACGTACAGGCAAGGGGAATGAAGCTGGCGAAAGTAACAACGATTTCATGAAAAGCACACAGACACGAAAGACGACGGTAAAGGAGAGGGGTAGCATTGACGGCTGCATGCTAGACTAGAGGAAGAGGGTAACAATAGCATGTTGAGAATTTCCTTCCCGAAACCCATAACTATCACTTCTTCAGAACATACTATATCCTTAACAAATAGAGCGAAGTGACGCCTATCACAGGTGAAGCTTCTCACTACTTCATCCAGCAACCACCACGTGACACACCCCCTTTTGCTGCAGATCACATTTTCTGATTTTTCAATAGATTCAACTTGTGTTCACACTGCTTGAAGAAGTCTACTTGATATTTTGATTCAAAAGCTCTCCTTGCAGCCTTCTAGGAATTAGAATTTTGCGGGTTGAATTGCTGAGGGGTTGTGAACACAAACTTTTCACGATTGTGGGAAAACTCAAGGTGCGGATAGGACACACCAGAGTGAATTTCCAAGTTTGTGATCACAAAAACGGTGTCAGATCGGTGCTAACCTTTCTTTCCGCTACAAGAACTTCATAAACCTTTTCAGGTAGATATTTCTTGCCTATTTTCCATCGCCTGGCTAATTCATCAGCTTTAGAACAACGTTGAGCAACCACGTTTGTTTAAGCGCAACATAGATAACTCCCTATATTAATTCCTATAGTGGCGGATAATATCGTCCTAGTCCATGATCCAATAAGCTCTGATAGATGCTTGGTCATATCATTATCCTTTGAATTATCTTTCCCCAAAATTACGCGATCATTATCATGTCTACTGCGCTAGAATATCATATTTCATAAAGATACCCCTGAAAACGCAATCTTAAATGAGAAGGAGCTTCGTCCCAAAACGGACCCTCTAGAGACTAGAACTAGATTGCTGAAAATGTAGACGCAATATCTTGTGTTCACGACGCCGCTCAGGAACTAAGAAGCAAAGGACTCTGCAATAATTTTTCTGAAATATCGAGCTAGCTCTCAATGGAGCCGTGTGAACACAAATGTTCGAAGATCAGAAAATGCGATGTGCAACCAAAGAGGGGGGAGGGATCTTGTGGTGTTCGTTAGAGAAAGTAACGAGGAAGTAGAAAGTTGCTTTTGTTTTAAATCGTTCCTCACAAACCACGATTATTTTCAAGTTAGATTGCCATTACATCATATTTCTGTTCTCTTGAATCTCTTCGTCCCTCAAGCTTCGTCACTCTCCATCCATACGTATATCACCGTCCATACAAGCTTAAAGCATTATCAGCAATCCACTTCATCCCCTCTTCTCGATAGTCATCGACCTCCACATAGCTCCCATTCGCCTCAAAAACCATGTTCTTGCCAACGCCTCCGCCCGTCACGATATCGTAATTAGGCCAGGTTGGTGCACCAGCCACACGACTCTTCGCTGGAGTGCCATCAACGACGAAGCTCACCCAGGATCGGCTCATGAAGGTTGCTAGGGATTGGAAACCTGCAGATTGTGTTGAGGTCAAATTCGCAAAAGGGTCAACGGCGTAGCCTTCCCCGCGCGTATTGTTAAACATGAAAGCAACCTCTTGGAAGTGCGTAGCGCCGATGTAGTTTGGGACGCCATTTACGACGACATTGAAGCGGTAAGAGTATGAGGGGACGCCATATGAAGACCAAGCAACATTGCTCGCCCTCCTTGCAGAATTAACCGTCAAATCACCAAAGAAGCTTGTCTTGCGTCTATACTGTTTCCCTAATGCCAGAGCGAGGGAAGAATTAGGCGCGTAAGGGTAGGTTGAAAAGTCGGGGATGCCAATGGCGGGAATATCGGGGTAGAGAGCTGCGATTGTGGAGGCTGTTGCGGCATCGGGTGAGGCGAAGGTGGCGTTTAGGAGGGAGAGGAATTCGGTGGTTGTGTTGATGGGTGAGGCGGGGGCGAAGGCGGTTCCTTCGTCGGTGTTGGTTCCTATCAGTAATGGCACTTTGACGAAATCTCCTTTGGCGAGTTGAACGCTTGGGTACGTGGCTATGAAGTCGCCATCGATTATGGGGACGAAAGGACCAAGTTCGTTGCCGGATGTTGAGTTTAGGGCGGAGTTGAGTTCAGCGAAGGGGAGAGTACGGAGACAGGCGAGGGAATTGCCACTGGACAGGGTAGATGCGCAGGAAGTGTTGGAGACGAGGGTGTTGTAGGTTGTTTGGTAGGCGGTGCTGTTGTAGCCTCCGACGAGGGTGGAGGGGAAGAAGGAGACGGCGGGTCCGCCGGATTCCGCAATGGCTCCACGGAAGAGTGAGTCGTCTCGTCCTATTGTTTTTGTTAGTATTTTGCATAATGCTGTAAAAGAAGAAAGGAGGAAAACCATTGTAGGCGAGGAGCTGAGAGCCAACGCTCTGTCCACCTGCGCTTTCACCCCAGATGGTCACCTTATCAGGACATCCTCCGAAAGCACCAACATTCTCTCTGATCCACTGCAGGGCCAATCTCTGATCTCTGAATCCTAGATTGGTTGCACCGCCTTCCAAGGCTTCCTTTCCGCCCAAGAAGCCCCAACCAGATAATCTGTACTGAATGGAGATGCCAATCATGGGAGTTCCCATGTCCACAGAATTTTGCACGACGAAGGAAAGGTTGTAACGGGGGTCATTAGTACCACCCATGAAGAGACCACCACCGTGAATCCATACTGCCACCGGGAGTTCACTTGAAGCAGTAGTATCACTGGGTCGGATTACGTTGAGGTAGAGACAATCCTCTGCGAGATCGTGACCGGTGTCATCACCGCCATAGCCGACACAGAATGGTGGGTACGCTGTTGCTGCGCGGGAGTCTGGCCATGATGAGTTGAGGCTCACTGGGTTGCGGAAACGAAGGTCATTGACAGGAGGCTGGAAAAGGTTAGTATATCAGGTGATATAGTTGGCTTCTCTTGTTGAACTTACTTGAGCAAATGGTATTCCAAGGAAGAAGTCCTGGCTATAGGTGGGATTTCGGAGACCGGTGTATGAGCCATTCTTGACAGTTACCACAGGAGATGAGGTTGTTCTAGGAAAGCTTAAAGTCGGAGAACTAATACAAGTTCCCGCCGCGAGTAGAACAGTAGACCAAAGAGACAACATTGTGGGATGAAGACAACACAAAATCAGAACCAGAAAAGAGCACCCAGCTACAGAATAAGTAGTCCATGACATAGTGGGACCTGATTTCTCATCACTTTGCTAATGCATGCAAAGCATGGCTCTCCGAGCCTAGAAAACTCAATCATGGATGTGGTATGCTCATCGCCTTCTCCAACAGCTGCAAAAGATCATCACAAGCACTTAAGATTCCCACTCTACTGGAATACCACTTTCTGGTTTTCAGGCAAAACTTATCCCGGTTGAGCTAATTGAATAAGCTCCACTACCGAAGAAGCTTTCTCCAATAAACGAGCTTAAACGAGTGGGATAATGGGGAAGGTTTAGACTCCCCAGACCGTGACGAGAGTGGACTGAAGTGGAGTGAATATGAGCTTAAGTTGGACTCAGCCCATGGAGCCAATTAAGAGGCTTTAAAGTTGTGTAAAGAAGAACGAGTCAATGACGAAGCTGAGGCGGAAAATGTTGAATCATGTGGGGAAAGAATGCGGGGTAGCGGCGAAACTGCGGAGATCGGAGGTTGAGACGGCCCTTTTCTTTACGGCTCCTGGAGCGGCATTAAGTGAGAAGCGGGATAGCAATAAAGATGGTAGAAAACTCGACAAACCCCAAGTTGAGCGTCGATGTGTTTACTTGCTCTTCATTTGCGACTTTCTGAACAATTGCAGTGAGATTTTCGGATTTTGGCGGAAGGCTGTACTGATTGGTGATCGGAACTCGCTGGAAACAGGGGTAATACATGCAGGTACCCGATAATGATAATCTTCTAGAAAATGGCGATATTCTGACACTTGCTAAAATATGAGAGGGGTATCCTAATATTAATTCTATGTGCCTCGGCATATCGATTTTATTCCAGAACTTCGGCTTCGTCCCAGCTGTCCTCGATGACTGTCTTTAATTTTACTGCTTTAGGTTTCTTCGGCGACGGTTTCCTCTTTGACTGCGTTGATGTCCGAGATGATTTGCTGATAACAGACTCTGCCTCCGAAATATCGGAGTCGTCGATAATATGCCAATTATCGCCCGTATCCAGGTCGAGATTATTGTTAACAATTCGCTTCAAGGCCACATCGTCGTCTAGGTCAGGATCCAAACCATCGCTGTCTGAACTTTCTCCTATATCTGATGATTCAATGACTGGCTGTGAAGTTGTACCAGCCTTTGCCTTTCTTACTCGTTTCGCCTTCAGAAGCTTTTGGACCTCCTTCTGACCCCTGGTTCGTAATGTCAATTCTTTTACGACATCAGTCCATATTAGCTCAGTTTCGCAGCCTGGACATTTCCCAGTGATTGGAACAAGTGCATCTTCATCATCACCCAGGAAGTGCTTGCTCAAGCAAGTTAAGTGGCTGACCGTTTCGCAGCCAGTCTCCGGACAGACGGCGAAGAGTCCTCCACTGTGTTCAAGATCAACACTACATATCTTACACTTGCCTTCTCGCTCGAAGTCGATAATTTCTTTGGCTTTCTCGACGTGTGCCTTCTGGTTGGCGTAGTCGATTGGTAAAGTATCTATGCCATGGTCTAGTTTTCGCTTCTTGCTCTTGGGGCTGCTAATTATATCATCCCCAGATAGTATTTTCCCTGTAGGCGGAAAGTCTTCAACAATAGGGATCGATGTACGAATAGATTCTCGAGTAGCTTTCACCCATTTCAGCCAAGCTGTATGCACTTCTTTCGAGAAAAATCGGATTTCGAGAGGCCATCGTGTGAATGAGGGAGAACGGAGCAAGACGTGCAAGTTGGAGAGAAGTGAGGTAACGGAGTGGCGTGGTCGTTTAGGATGTCCGGATCGCTTCTTATGAGTGGCGTGTTGGATCCGCTCTTCTGAAGCAATGTGCTGTGTGATGTGAGGGTTCTGCCAAGCCCATCTGAGATAGAAATTAGAAACTTGTGGCCTCTCTACAAAGAAGAGACTCGATTGCAAAGAGAAAGAACAAAGAAGCTGCAATAGCCGGAACGAAGACAGCTCACGTGCCGTCCACGTGACGCAAGAGCAACTTACTCGAACTGTAGAGCTGCAACATGACTTGGGAAGCCAGTAACTATACAAGCCATTTCCCATGGCCTTAAGCTTTGTCGCGCTGTTCGCACAGCTCCTCCCTTGGCTAAGCCATTGTGTTGCCGGAGACGCCTCACTGTCAGCGCGTCAGTAATGTTGGTCGCGTAACATAGAATTGCCATACCTGGGTGTGGCGTTGAGCCTACATAGACACTGCTGTGTCGCACCGTCGACCGCAAGAGATAACAGCAATAGAAAGCAGGTATAGGACGTTCCAGCGTCATTTGAGGATTTTATTTCGATGATGGAGTTGTTGATCTCTGGAGGTGTCGTTGCTTCGGTTATCGTATCTCGTCACGTTTTTGAGATTGACCTGATCTGGCTTGACATCAGATGAATGCAAGGATGCGAATCTGAGGCAACACCACCCGGATCTACCGTTCCCGTGGATGAGGGAAGGTGCCGGCCCTGATAACGGGAATATCTTGAAAATTCAATTGTGGATAGAGAATTTGAGAGAAGTATATTTCACCCTTCTGCATTACTCAAGTAGTCGCTCCTATCAGCCACTGGCTTGCAAATCCCCTGAATCAGCTGATGGGCCGTTCGTCATGCAGAAACACGATGTTCCCTCGGATGTCCCGATAGATGGTTCGAAAAAAAGCAAGTGCCTTACGATCAACGTCAAGTCATTCTCATTGGCTGGTAGACGAGATCCAGGCCTGATGGTGGCCTCAGGATCAAAGATTTTGGCGGCGGATATCAATCGCAAAAAGAGCCGGCGAAAGCTAAAGAACTGAATGCGTCGACCTGTAAAAACTGCAATCAGCCTCCCATAGCATAAAAGAGTGCCAAACAATAGTAGATATGCAGAGAGTGTTCTTGCGACTTCATATAAAGCTGCAAGTTCTGCGCCGCTGGCGCTCATATTTATATGTACAGGACAAGGATGACGGTGGTGGTGGCAGAAATGGAGTTGCACCCGCTCATTCACTAGCTCCTCCCATGACTGCCCAGTGTCTGAGCTGATCGTTCGAGCATGCCGTACAGCCCGTCCACAGCACCGCAGCATCCTTTCCTCTCCCAACTCCAATATCGAACTCCTCAATCACCACCACCGACCCCAATCTCACCCACCACCACACCGACGATCCTGCGAGAACGTCGCCTGTCGTTCCAGCACATAGTCGCACACCGAATAATATAATATGCCGTAAATCAGTGTTTTTTGCGCATACGTTTCGGAGTACTGCTCGTGGACTTGCGAGGGGGGACGCCGGCCAACATATCTGCCAGGCTGATTTGTAGTGTCGACAGAACGTTCGATGCCGACACCTAGGGGATCGAGCCTTACGAACACCTAAATACACGACATTCCTTGCATACCTTCATACCGACCTTCAAAATGGTGCAGGTACCATTATCGACCGCTGCGTCGAGCTCGACGATGCGAGCCTCACCGGCCAGTGGTACGAACAGCAATGCGACATCGACTCGAGGAAAGCCAGGCGTAAATGGCAATGCGAATAATCCCGCCACTGCGCCGCAACCTTTGAGCGCAATGCACTCTCTGCCTCTAGATTTGACCAGCGTTGAGAGGAGAGGACAGCCGACTGCGAGTCGGGAGTCGAGCAAGAGGATACGGCCTCATGGCTTACAGGAAGCACCCACATATCGGCCGACTGAGGAGGAATTTAAGGATCCTTTCGAATATATGAAGAAGATTGCTCCGGAGGCTAGGCAATATGGTATCTGCAAGATTATTCCGCCTGATTCTTGGAAGCCAGATTTCGCAATAGACACAGAGGTATGATCCCTGGCCAGGCACACCTCGAATTATCATTCTTTTTATCGGCCATGATAATCATCGAATGCTGTCTCAGCAATTCATGTCAAGTGCAATTCTAACAGCTTGTATAGCGTTTCCATTTTCGAACGAGGAAGCAAGAACTCAATTCTGTCGAAGGGAGTAAGTACCTGAAAATTATCTTCTTGTTCTCAATCTTCGACACATCGCACCAACGAGCTCGTTCCTGACCGATTACATTAGGCACTCGTGCGAACCTTACCTACCTCGATCAACTGGCGAAATTTCACAAGCAGCATGGAACCAATCTCAATCGATTCCCGAGCGTCGACAAACGTCCTCTCGACCTCTATAAACTTAAGAAAGCTGTTGAGACGAGGGGAGGTTTTGAGAAAGTATGCAAGCTTAAGAAGTGGGCGGAAATCGGACGAGACCTAGGATACAGCGGGAAAATCATGTCGTCGCTTTCAACCTCCCTGAAGAATTCCTACCAACGATGGCTATTTCCATACGAGGAGTATCTGAGAATGGCAAAGCCCGGAGTTCATCAACAGCTAGAATTCGAGTACGGAGGACCGCTCACGCCTTCACCAGCGAATTCTCCCTTGAAGAAATCGTACCAAAATACACCATCAAGTCTACGAGGTGAGTCGCCAGCGATGAGGGCTTCTGATGCTCTCAATGCTTCGATGAAGGATGAGTACGAGAAGAGCATGAAGAACATTCCAATGCTAGATGCACCTGTCGCGACACCACAGCAAGCACCTCCGGCAGCCCCAACGGTCACCTCAGGCTTCACTCCTGTCAACACTGGTGGTTTTACGCCAGTAAACGCGGCACCAGCAACTTTCACACCCATAACTATCAATCGACGTGATCGTGAGGAGCGCAGTTTCACTCCGCCACGTCGACCGCCTTTTGATACTCCCATAAGTTCGGCGAAAAATACTCCTGAGTATCGACCTTCGGCTCTGAGTTCAGCTCCTGTTGTCAATGGTTTTACGTCAAACCCATTATTAAAACGACAAATGAGCCATGACAGTCTGGATTCACGATCGCGAAAAGGCAGTCAACCCCTTGAAGACAGTGAAAATTCAGGTCGTCGTAGTAAACGATTGAAAAAAGGTATGTTCGCATAGATTTGTTCATTGTTGCAATGCAAAGTCGCATTTCCGTCGAGTCGCCTTGTTGCGTTCAAGGATACTTTTAATGCATCGACCACTACCCCGTCTTTCATTGATGATTGGTGGGAGTTGCCCCGGCTAATAAATGCCCTGCAGATGCGGTACCAACCGTGGCTGGATCGCACATGACCTTATTCCGACCTACCCCTCCAAGAATTCCTGGCGAGCATCGTTCGTCAGCGCCTGGTGAAGTAAGTAAAACATGTTCTATCTTTTTGAATTTATTCTGATTGATGTGCTAGAAATGTGAGCACTGTGGTAAGAATGAAGATCTGGGTAACCTCCTACTTTGCGATTCGTGCGACCATGGCTACCACATGTATTGCCTTGACCCCCAGGTTACAACGAAGCCAGACTACGATTGGCATTGTCCAAGATGTCTTGTTGGTGATGGCCAGTTCGGATTTGAGGAAGGAGGAATCTACTCGCTCAAACAGTTCCAAGAAAAGGCCGCAGACTTCAAAGAGGGCTATTTCCAGAACAAAATGCCTTTTGATCCTGTTCTGAACTGCCCTCGTCCTGTCACGGAAGACGACATCGAGAGAGAGTTCTGGCGACTTGTCGCTAGCTTAGAAGAGACTGTTGAAGTGGAGTACGGAGCCGACATACACTCCACAACTCATGGTAGCGGTTTCCCCACGATTGAGAAGAATCCGCAGGATCCCTACTCTACAGATCCTTGGAATTTGAACATCATGCCATACCATGCGGAGTCTTTATTCCGACACATCAAATCCGACATATCCGGAATGACAGTTCCCTGGCTTTACGTAGGCATGATCTTTTCAACTTTCTGTTGGCATAATGAGGATCACTACGCATACTCGGCGAATTACCAGCATTTCGGATCGACGAAGACCTGGTATGGCATTCCTGGCGAGGATGCGGAGAAGTTTGAAGAAGCAATGCGAGATGCAGTTCCTGAGCTCTTCGAAACTCAACCCGATCTTCTTTTCCAGCTAGTCACACTTCTAACGCCAGAGCAATTGAAGAAAGCAGGCGTAAGAGTTTACGCTCTTGATCAAAGAGCCGGCCAATTCGTAATCACGTTTCCACAAGCTTACCACGCTGGCTTTAATCATGGATTCAACTTTAATGAAGCAGTCAATTTCGCGCCTAATGACTGGGAGCCCTTTGGTGACACCGGAGTTGAGCGCCTTCAACAATTCCGTCGTCAACCATGTTTCTCTCATGACGAATTATTATGGACCGCAGCTGAAGGATCTAATAGCACAGTGACAATTCAGACAGCCAAATGGCTCACACCAGCACTTGAGCGCATTCGAGATAGGGAAGCTGTCCAAAGAAAGCTTTTCCTAGACAAACATAAAGAGCACGAAGGTCCTTGTGTGGTCACAGATGTTGTTGAAGGTGCTGGACCTCGCTGCCAGATCGGTTTTATCGTCGATGATAAAGATGTACCCGAGGAAGAGTATCAGTGCACGTACTGCAAATCTTATGCTTATCTTTCCAGATTCAAGTGCGATGCAAGTGGCAAGGTCATGTGCATGCTTCATGCAGGCAATTACGATTGCTGTTCCGCACCACAGGAACAACGATATGCAGGCAAAGGCCATACTCTATACTATCGCCAGACCGCTGAGGCTATCGAAGCAATTTACCAGAAAGTTGCAGAGAAGGCAAATCTGCCAGAGCAATGGGAAGAGAAGGTGGAGAAAATACTGGAAGACGATCCGACCCCTCCTCTCAAAACCTTACGAACACTTCTCAATGAGGGAGAGCGCATACCCTATACTTTAAAATCTCTTCCCACGCTTCGCTCGTTCGTGGAACGTTGCAACGAGTGGGTTGAAGAGGCCACGAACTATATTGTCCGAAAGCAACAAAACCGTCGCAAGAACGAAAAGGCTTGGCGGAAGGGCAGTAAAGCAGCTGAAATGGAGGAACGGGATCGCGAACTTCGAAAAATCGAGAACGTCAAGAAGCTCATCAAAGAGGCCGATAAGCTCGGCTTTGATTGTCCAGAGATTACTCAGCTTAGGGAACGTGCTGAAGCAATCGACAATTT
Organism: Halenospora varia; assembly: GCA_020726485.1. Lineage (NCBI taxonomy): Eukaryota > Fungi > Ascomycota > Leotiomycetes > Helotiales > Solenopeziaceae > Halenospora > Halenospora varia. The sequence continues at coordinate 355,501 of JAHEWH010000034.1, read as the reverse complement.
TCAGATTGAGGCAAAGGAGGCCATCAGCAACATTGTTCTCCGCCAAACCAAGGATGTTGAAGAGTTACTCGAAACCGGACGTGGCTTCAATGTCGATATCCCTGAGATTGAGAAACTAGATAATATTCTACAACAAATGAAGTGGAATGATCGTGCTCGTGACAACCGAGGTCAATTTCTCAGCTTGAAGGAGGTCCAGGACTTGATCGAAGAAGGTGTCAAGTTGGAGATCCCGGAATACAATGATTACTTGAACCACTACAAGGAGCAAAGAAATGCTGGAATGGCATGGGAAGCCAAAGCCAAGGAATTGGTAAATGCCGAAGTGGTCCATTACCCACAACTGGAGGCATTGTCAAATCAAGCGCAAGCTGCCGCTCTGCCAGTTTCTCCCGATACTCTAGCTCAGGTCGACCAGATCCTCAATAAGCAGCGAGAAGCACATCGACAAATCGTCTCCCTGTTCGAAAGAAGCCGGAGCGATGACTTCACCAAGCGACCCAAGTATTCTGAAGTTCGTGAAACTATGGAGCATTTGGCCGAGCTCAACAGTAAACCGAATGGCACTTTAGATCTGGAAAAGGAACAAAAGCGCCACGAGGATTGGATGCGGAAAGGCAAGAAGCTGTTCGGAAAGGCCAACGCTCCTTTGCATATTCTCAAGTCACATATGGAATACGTTCTCGAGCGAAATATCGATTGTTTTGACATCAATTCAGACAAGCCACGTTTGCCAGCCGAACCTGCATCACGGGAGCCTAGCCCCTCTGATCCAAAATTACATAGCTGGGAAGATCCTAAGTTCCGGGAGGTATTCTGCATTTGTCGCCGGATTGAGGCTGGTATGATGATTGAGTGCGAACTTTGTCATGAATGGTAAGCTTTTCTATGGTGTCATTTCATCTGTGTACTAACGAACAACAGGTACCACGGCAAGTGCTTGAAAATTGCTCGAGGCAAAGTCAAGGATGATGAGAAGTATACCTGCCCCATTTGCGATTGGCGAGTCAGAATTCCACGAGATGCCGCTCGTCCCAAGCTTGAGGATTTGCAGTCTTGGCAGGATGAGATTCCGGGTCTGCCTTTCCAACCCGACGAAGAGGATATACTGGCCAGAATTATCGACAACGCTCAGGAATTTCGTTCTCATGTCGCTCCGTTCTGCAACCCTGTCATGGCGACAGCTGACGAATCTGAGACCCAACGCTTCTATCTTCGCAAGATCGAGGGTGCCGAAATTCTTTTGGCTTATGAAACCAACTTCTTCAGACAAGAATTACACAAATGGTCTCCTGTTGCTCCCGAACCGCCCCCAGTTCTCGAGGTGTCAAAGTCGACTCGAAAGCCGAGACCTACGAAGCTTCAGAAATTGATGGCTCAACATGGGGTCGATGATCCCGAACAACTCCCCCAAGCTCTACGTACCAAGTCCCATAATTTTAAGCGCAAATTGTCTAATGAGCCGTCGTCCTCCCGTCCGCAACCTCTTCAGCCAGCGCCTGGGCGGTCAGACTCAGGTACACCAACTTCGCATACATTCCCTGTAACAACAGCATCCATGCACCCTCTTGGAGGACCTACGATTTCTGGCATTCCACCTGACCATAGTCACGCTCATCCTTCTCACTTCGGCGGTTTTGCTGGTGTTCAGGATCCTCATTTTAGCATGAGCCCGAGAAGCAGCACTTCGCCGGCATTTGCACCTCATGCATTTATGCATGGAGGAGGGATGCAGAGCCCTCCATTTGGCGCGACCGGTAGTCCCCGCGCCACAGGTATCTTCAATGATGCCGGCTACGGCCGGATTGACTCCGTTGCCCTGGCTGCGGGAGGCGATAGTCCTATGCGAGATGCATTTGTTGGGAGTGTAACAGTAGGGCCCGGGCACGACTTACAGCAAGTCTTCAACGATCTTACACATCAGGCTGATGAGGACGATAAGACTGGAAAAGTTGTTGAGAGGGAACGAGAGCGCGAAAAAGATAGAGAGAACACGAAATGGGAAGAAAACGAAGACATGGAGTTGTTCTTCGACGGACCTTAATTCCATTCTCAATCGATACGAACGGATGCATCTGCATATACACGCGCATATGACCACCTTTTTCAGCATTTCACGACTCAGAAAATATGGATGGCGTTTTTCATCAGCATGCATGGACTTGGGTGGCTGGCGCTGCTTTTGTCTTGTGTTGCTATTACTTTCCTTTGCTTTGACTTGCTTTTTTGGAGTTCTTCTGGTTATGTCATGTCTGTGTTGGCTCACTGGCTGCTCAGATCAGATAAAATTGGCCGCCTGTCATGTTTTGAGGGTGGCGTTCTCGCTGTGTGTATAAATTTGAGGTTTCTTTTGTTGTTTGTACAATTGTTACATATGCATTTGAGAGAAGCACTGGTGGGGAGAGGAGAAGTGACGTGGGAAGGTGGTAGGTGGTAACGAGGGATAGGGTGGAGGTTAGGGGGTATTTGCATATTTGTACTAGCTAGAGCTTTGCTACTCACTTATCTTCATTGGCATGACTAACATGTTGGTAATTAGTGGGGTAATGCAAAAAGAAATATTGTCAAATTGCAGGTGCGATCGCGAGTGACGGTGGGTTTGTACCCTTTCACGCTACTCTCGTCGCTCTCATCACCCTCATCACTACCACCACCCCCACGCAACACTCCCACTCATACAAGCCTCCCCGTTATCAGATCACCGCCCGCTTCACGACACACAAACATCATACAATATCTCAGCCACGTCCAACAAATAGCTGTACTTATATTGCATCATTCCCTAAATGCACATCGAGGGTAATTGAGAAGAGCTGTCGAACCGAACAATGTGGCCACCAAGAAATGTAGTCAGTGGAGAATCTTCGGCAGTGTGGATAACATTAGGATTTAGTACTAAAGGGGTGTAGTTCCGACCGCTGTACATCAGCCTGCAGCTCCAGCCAATCCTCATCGAACACAGCCTTGCGCTTCGTTCTGCACAGCCCAAATCACGCCTCTATGAAAGGCACAAGTATTAGGCATATTTGAGAGGCAGAAATGGGGCGAAGCATTTAAACCTTCCCCACATCATCCTGATATGATTACGATGAAATGAAGAGGATTTGGGAACATTATGAGGGATAAGGACGATGGAATTCAGGTGCGTGCGAGAGGGTCATATGCCTCAAGACACTGACTCAGCCTAGAAAAGCAATTATTTCTGGCACATTCGATGAAAAAGGTAACATCAATTCTCAATAGCCTCTTTTGTCATTTCAGAAAAGAGTGTTACAATGGATCTAGCTCTCGCAGATCCTTGGAAGATCGCACAATCTCGATATCTCGAGACACTTGCGCCAAATGAACGGGTTCTCTTTCACGAGGCTACAATTGAGAATCTATACTACAGCACCTCAAATAGCGAAAGACAGGATGGACAGGCTTCTAAAAGTCGGATAGCCCTACGGCATCTCCAACCTCTAATTGACAAGATTGAGGATTACGGAAAGGCCATGGATGCTTATGCAAATATTGCCCCAGCATTCTTAGCTCCTATTTGGGGGAGTCTTCGAGTACTACTCGTGATTGCAAAGAGTTATGGAAAGTTCTACGACAGAATGATAGAGGTCCTTGGAAGAATCGGTGACATTTTACCAAGATTTCGGGTCAGTAGGCTTCTTACCAATCTTAGGCTATTTGGGCAGGAAATGGTTAGCTGATGCACACAAAATAGGACTATCAACTAATATTCTCTCATGCCAAACATCCAAGGCTAACACAAACCTTGTCCGAAACGTATTTAGATATCATAGAACTATGCATAGATTTCAAACAGGCCATCAAGAAGCAGAGCAAAAATGGGTTCCTAAGAATCATCCAGCCATTGAATTCTAGCCTCGATCAACATTTCGAGGAAGCAGTAACGAGATTCCGCCGCCACAAAAAGAACGTCGAGAGAGAGGCTGAAACATGCCATATGATTGAATGTGCTGAGGAGAGAGCTCTTGTTTTGAGAGAAAGGGGCTTGCAAAAGGCGAATCACCGAGGTAAGTTTGTACACGAGAGTCAAAATAGGCACTAATCTATATTGCGAAATATTCAATCTCAAAATTTGCTGATCATCCGTAGCTGAGACATTAAGAAAGTCTTTGGCCTTACTGTCAAGCTTAAAAATTCAAGAAAAACATAAGAGAGTCTTGCGAGCGAAACATAAAGGTACAGGAAGCTGGATTTTCCCTAGGCCAGAATATATATCATGGGTCAATATTAACACCTCATCGGTCCTATGCTGCTACGGAATTCGTAAGCTCTCTTTATCTCGGACAGGCTTGGCACGTACTGACGGTGTTATATACAGCTGGTTGTGGGAAAACCGTCCTTGCGTCAACTATAATTCATGAGTTGCTTTCGGTCTCGCAAGTAAAGGGGCTAGCATATCATTATTGCGACTACGCCGAGAAGCAGAGTTTAGAGCCTATCACTGTTCTAGGGACCCTGGCTCGAACTCTCCTCGAACAAATTTCAGACTTGCCACCCCAAATTCTAAGTTTAATCGATGAATGCACGCATGATGGAGAACGAGTTCCAGAGACAAGCGATATACTGAAAATCCTTATGCAAGCTATTAGCCTCTCTGACACAGTTTTTCTACTTCTTGATGGTATTGATGAGATGAAAGATGATGACCGTCAAGACGTCTTTTCCGCTCTGAAAAGGATAGTGCGTATTCCTGGCACAACTGTAAAGCTCTTTCTTTCCAGTCGCGAAGATATAACTTCAGAGATATGTTTGGATCACAAGGCAGAGTTTCGGGTCAAGATTTCTACCTCCATGGTCTCATTAGATATCCAACTCTACGTCCAACATGCCGTGGACTCCCTTATTACCGCTGGCGATCTAGCCATACGCAAAGCAGAGTTGAAACTGCAAATTGTGGATGCACTTATCAGTGGTGCGAAAGGAATGTAAGTGTATTCAAGTACTTTGAAGAGAAGATTTGATATGCATATACTAAAGTGTGAACAAGGTTCCTATGGGTTAAGTTCCAATTGGATGAGCTTTGCACAAAAGATTCCGACGATGCAATCAAGCATGCTCTTCGAAACCTACCAAAGGACCTTAGTGAAACGTATAGAAGACTCCTAAGCAGAGTCTTAGATCCTCAGAGACAGTGCCTTGTTCAGAAGATGTTTAAATCCATTGTCTGTGCTCGACGACCGCTGCTGGTTGACGAACTCTGCGAAGCCATTGCATTCTCTATTAGCGACGATTACTGGAATGAGGACAAAATACCTACTGATATTTTTCGCCTGATTCGCGCGTGTGGAAATCTTGTCGTAGTCGAGGAAGATACCGAGGTGGTTAGACTGGCCCACTACACGGTTCAGCAGTATCTTCTCAGCAATGAAACCCGAGAACGAACTTTCTGTTTCAACCTCCAAGAAGCGAATGACCTTCTAGGAGGCATTTGTCTTGCTTACCTGAACTTTTCGGACTTCGAAACTCAGATCACCCCCTTCTCAGACAATAGAGTCACTGCTAACATGGCACTAGTCGAGAGAGCTGTTACTGATCTGTCAATTATTCAAGGCAACTCTTTTGAAGCAGTGAAATTTTTCTATCGCATGTTCTTCAAGACGGAGCAATCTTCAAATATTGATTTCAACCGATACATCTTAAAGAAACCTTCCCCGGTCGAGCATCTCCTGGGAAAATATCAACTTCTACCATACATTCGGCAAAACTGGCTATGGCACACGGCTTCTTTCTTGCCTGACGGTGCTTCACATACGAGACGAAGCACGCTTTTTCACAACCTTATTGTATACAAACAGCTTGCCTTTCCCTTCAAGCCTTGGGGGTCAAATGCAAAGAGCAATCATAAGTATCCTTTACTTGAGCCTCTGGGGTGGGCATTAGTCACCAATCACTGCCCTCTTGTCCAGACCCTAACAGCCATGAATTCCGATTTCAATCCAGAAGATTATTTTATCGGTGCAACGAAATGGGCATTCGACGGATTCAAAGGTACCCACATATCTGAAGATCTATGCCAACGCTTCGAATGCTGCAACCAGGATATTTGGGAGTCGAGATCCATCCCTGGAATCGGATGGCTGTATTCGCGAATCCTTGAAGCATGCCGGAGGGGTAATTTGGAGATCCTAAGGCTCTGTATGCTGTCTAAGAAAGAAGTCCCTGGAACGGTAGAAGGCGAGGCTGGTAAATATCAAGCTCTCTTTCTACGGGGCCATCTTGTTATCGAAGCTGCCATCTCTGGTCATCATGATATGGTTGCCTACCTGACGCAATCATATTGTCCCCAATTCACAATAAGACATCGAGGCGAGACTAGCAACGCTCTGGAGATTGCGGTGATGGGTGGGCATATCAACATTGTGAGAAATCTGTCCGGCAAAGGTTGGATTCCATCCAGACTTCTACTTAACGAGATGAGGATTGGCTATGCAATGCTGATGAAAGCTATGAATGAAGACAATCTTGACATGGTTGGAGCTATACTGGAGGCGCTACGACCCAGCGCCCATGGGGAACACCGGGAAAGCTATGCAAAACTTAAGAAAACCAAACAAGTCGCTCTTTTGAAAGCTGCTTCGACTGGGAACCTATCTATGGTTTGCTTACTCTGCGAGAATGGTGTCGACGCTCTTGAACCCGTTGATGGCAAGTGTGCTTATATGCAAGCAATCAAAAACGGCAAGCTACACGTATTCGAGTACCTGGTCCAAGAATGTGGGCTGCACTCTAATATCGAAGGTCTTCCACTAACCATGGCTGCATCAATGGGACACTTGCAAATTGCCAAGTCAATGGTTGCTCATGCCGGGGGTCTTGCTTCAGCTTCAAACAACGAGTTTACAGATGAGGACGAGCTCATATTTAGGATGGATGAAGATTCTCAAATGAGCCCTAGTCCGCTTTATGCTGCAGCACACAACGGGCAACTTGGTATGGTAAAGTATTTACTGGCAAAGGGTGCTCACTCCGACATGTTAAGCCCCACAAGTGGATCGATGAGATCGGCTTCCAAATTTTACTCAAAGAATGAGGGGAAAGCCGGAAAGGGTTATTACAAGAACCAGCACCAGAATTCATTGACTTCAGCAGTTCCAGTGATGAGAGTGAATGAAACTAGCATGGCAAGATGGCAGAGGCCATTGGCCGGGGCCGCCTCACTCGGGCATTCTGAAGTTGTCAAGCTTCTGCTCAAAACACAAGTCGAAGTTGATGCGCAAGATTCTAACGGGGACACTGCTCTACTTTTAGCAGCCAGTTGGGGTCATACCGGCGTTTACGAGATTCTTGTGAATGCGGGCGCTACCATACAAAATGCTTCCGCAAATGCGACCGTCCACTTCACGGCCTGCGCATCAGATTTCAACAGGCCATCACGCTCTGCGGCGCTGAACCTGCTCTACAGACTCGATGCAAGCAAAAACATGAGTGTTGATGATCATTGGGTGTTCCTCATGCAAGCATCTCGCCGTGATGACATCGAGCTTGTGAAGATTTTGCTTTCCTCCTCTGAAGGTCACTCTACGGTGAACCATGGTGATGCGAGCGGTCTCACTCCTTTGCTATCGGCTTGTAAGTACGGCGCAACTTCCACGGCCAAACTTCTCCTAAAGAATGGAGCGGAAATAGAATGCCAGCTCAAGAGAACGTATTGGGAAGATTGGGCAGTAGGCATTGTTGATCGAAGCTGGCTTCCAGGGGCTACACCATTAAACATAGCGGCTATTCAAGGCGCGTCTGACCTGGTCAGACTCTTGCTCAAGTCTGGAGCGAAGATAGAGTCTCGCAATGCTCGCAACCAAACAAGTCTATTGTTAGCCATTGCCGCTGGAAAGAAAAATGTTGTCCAGACCCTCGTGGCCTCTGACGCATCTTTACGGACGGGGGACATCCAAGGCTTCACCCCTCTCGAATACGCGGTGAAATACCAAAAACTTGATATTTTAATCTATCTGCTCGAGATTGACAGGTCAGGAATGCTGAAGACGCCCCCTCGACTAGAGTTCCTACCAAAAGATTTTGCCAATTCTCTCCTCACAGCGAAGGAAAACTACCATGGGAATTTCGAAATGGATATCTTCATGTCTAAACTTTTGGAACATGTCGTGGAGATGGGCAACAGAGAGACTTTCGATCATTTGCTCAATATACATGAAGGAGAGAGGCCTGTCCCACCAAATCCCTTGTTTTCGATCCTTCATTTAGAGAATGCCCTTTCGATGGCCAAAAGCCGTCTTCAGTCCACGCCCACCATGGACCACTTCGTCCTAAGTATCGAGAAAATTATATCGAAAGGCATTGCCTTGGAAAGAGACGAGTAAAAATGGGTAGAACCGTCCAATCACAGTAGAGGCGAGAGAGACAGAGATGAAGTCGACATTGTTTCCAAAAGCGATGTTCAATATGAACGAGACGGATCCTGGGGAATTATGAAACAATATGGCTTGTTGACTAGGACTGACTCGAATCATATCACTATCCAGAGAGGTGCTGTCATTCGTTACTAAATCCTACCTTTCAAGTCTTTGGAACTCGAAACTTTACTGAGGATTATTTTGCGTTGATCAGGGAAGCCACTGTCATCATGCTCATCAAAGGAATATGCACCAAGCTAATAAGTACATCGCGTCGTCACTGTGTTTCGCTGCTTTTAGGCATCATTCAATCTGCCATCATAAACGCCAGGCTTCATCTACCCCACAACCATCTTAACAAACATCAATGTCAGGAACGTTGACAATGGGAAAGGGTTTTTAAGCTTAGCAGCATACCATCTATTCCAAAATTCCTATCAGCAAATTCTTGTCGTCAGAGTCAACACCAAACGTGTCTCCTTCAGAGCCACCACAGCCAACCACTTAAATTAACCTCGCATTAACAAACCCCACCGCCGCCTCCACCACCCCCTCTCCCTAACCTCCCTCGTCCCAAGTCCCCCGCAACACTTAGGGTCACTCGGATCACACGCACTCCTGACCTTCATGCCAACTCTACACGGCTCCGCAGATCTCGCCTCCACGCCAACACCACCACAACACTTCGGATCACTAGGATCACAGAAAGCCCGGATCTTACTCGGCAACGCACACTTGAAATCCACACTCCTCGCGCCTATACCAAGACCTCCGCAACATTTGGGGTCAGAGGGATCGCACGGTGAGCGTTTGTCTTGGATGCGGCAGCGGCGGAAGAGCGTTTCGGAGGAGGAAGGGGAAGGAGAGCGAGAGCCGAGACCGCCGCAGCATTTGGGATCGGAGGGGTCGCAGGGTGAGCGTTTGGTTGAGATGCGGCAGCGAGGTGTTAGTTCGGCTTCGGCTTCTGGGACGGGGACAGGTGCGCGAGAAGGGTGTGTGTTGTGGCTACCGCAACACCTGGGGTCGGCCGGATCACAAGGAGAGCGTTTGTCCGAGGGGAGACAACGAGTGACTAGTTCCGGTTTAGCTTCTGGAGCGGGTGCTGGTGAGCGAGATGTGACTGTGTTGTGGCTGCCGCAGCATTTGGGGTCGGCTGGGTCGCAGAAAGATTGGATTTTGTTGGCAGAGGGACAGGCAGTGGAGCGGGAGACGAGCTGGTGATATGGTTAATATGACTTTTGGGAAATAGTGGTGGATGTGGGAAAGACTTACGCCTGGGGCTGCGCACTGGAGACCGACGGTGTTGTCTGCACCGGTGACAACTGCGGCTCTGATCATCTTGGAAGCTGATTCGGAGATCTCATCTCCGCAAAGAGCTCTGTCTACTACGGTAGCACCCTATGAGCTTGTCAGTTTCTGTATTCTGCATTCGTGCTGTGGAAATAGAGCGTTCTTATTATGTTGTACATACCTGAGAGTATCCAACCAAGACGATCTGAGTGTGAGGACAATTGATATGGTAGGTATTGACCGCATTGGCAACGGAAGCAGGACTAGCTGACAGACTGATGGATTCAGTAGTAGCGCCTGGATGGGCATCTACTATGAAATCGACGACTGTCCCAGCACCAAAGACATGGAGATCTGGGCAGTCTTTGTGTTCCAATACTGAAGTGGCAATAGCGCCAGTAGCCAAAAGGAGTGTGGTGGCCTTGAATAACATCGTAGAAGAAGAATGCCGCATAGTCTAGAAGTAGAAGAAGACTTTTTGTGTGAAAGGAAACTACTTGGCAATGTTGCAAAAGAAAGGTAAGAAATGACTGCAAGAAATTATGTTCGAAGCGCAGAAAGAGAGTATTTATTCGCTTTCCACTCCCTCTCGTTGCATCCCACACTTTGACTCTGTATATCTGACCTACGGATAGCCGGTGCGGCAAAGTGTATTATCATTGCCTAGGGACAAGGGCAAGGTATCTAGAAGAAGCGAACGTTCTTCCGCCGTGGTTCGGAACTGCCATAAGTATAAGTTGATAGGGCTGCAGTATGAAAGTCCCCGAGCCAGACACATCCCTATAGCCAAGGCATATGGGCTTCCTAGGGTCCAATTCATAGGTTGTGAAAGGCTTAAAGGTCCGAGGCCCAAATATCAGATTCTTGGTTCAGGATGGGTATTATGCGTTGCTGGGTTCTGCATGATCATGTTACACGAAAATATCAGACGAATAATCTCACGTGAAACAACGATCTCGACTGAGAAGGGGTTTGCTTACTGACATCAAAAGAAAACGTCAGCCATACTACAAGTTCTTCGTATAAGTATCTCGGCGGTTCCCTGCCACTTGGCAGGAAGGAAAGACGCTTCGCAAAGTATCAATCGCTCAGGTCGGGATATGCTGCTGTAGTTGATTCTACAGGTGCTTGGTAAAGTCACTTGTTCTAGAAATTCAGATGAGTCGCAAGTGCAATAACCAACAACACAGGTTGTCGAATATGGACCCCAGCAATGATAATTAGAAGTAATGACTTCTGTGCCATTGCCAAAGTGGAATGAGGTCGTTTAATCCTCAAAAAATAAGATTTTCGGGGAATTAAACGGCGATGCATATTCCACGCCGCACTGGTATTACCGTACATTTTGCCAGTATTCTACTGCTTATCAACTTGGCACTCACCAACTTGGCAGCTCACCATGCCTGATAGATGATTATCTTGGTCGCACAACATACACCACGCTAAAATAACATTCTAGAAGGGAAATATCATGCGCTTGCAAGGACCCAAACATCTCAATGGCGGACCACTAGGAATAGGAGTAAGGGTATTTCTAACAGTATCAAGTCCTCACCGACTAGAGTCTGCAAGCTACCGCCAGTGAATTATTCTCCATCTCAGCCGTCCGCGGCTTTGGTGGAAAGACATGTATGAAGAAATGATATTTCGTAAACAAAAATGCATAGCTCTACATTATATTGAAAACTCCACAGGCTAGAAAGCTTCGAATAGAAGTGTAACCAAGGGTGCTCGAAGGAATTTCCAACATCAAGCAATTGCCCTGTCCGCTTTGAGTATGTATAAAACAACCTGGCGAGAGAATATTCCCTGACAATTGTACTGCTGAGGTCAGCTGCGAAGACGACCAGTCGACAAATCTACGAGCTAGGCGGGGAGCAGAGAAGCTAACTGGGAGGAAGTCTGAAGCCAGTCTCGCATCGACTAGCAGAGGATGAAGAGCAGTCTTAGCAATTGTCTTCCAAGCGCACCATGTAAGCTATCAGGTCATTGATCGAATCCCGTTATACCGTGGCAGGGCGAGTGCTCGAATCGGTCTCATATAGTCTGGGCTTTGGGTTCCCGATAGGTGCAGCCTTTCAGTTCGTATGCTAGCTTGCTGTCTTTTTTCTTGACTAGCCAAAACCAAACAGGTACCCCGCGATCCTTAAGTTCCTCGAAGACACAACCCAGGTCTCCAAATGCTCGTCCGTTGACCATAGGCTTGGCCTTGGAGTTTTTAAAGCCATTTTTCTTCCACTTCCAGATGTGCTCGCTGATACCCTTCACGAGATACTCAGAGTCAGTCAAGATCAAGATCTCAAGATCATCTATGACATTGCCGGGGGGATCTCGGCCCTCATCAGTGGCTGTATCACCGGCATATGTCATATGCACCCAAACTATCTGCAGCATGCTCGTCGCTGCTTCTAATATTGCCTTTTCGTTCGACTGGTTGATGCTACTGTGTCGCAAAAGCTGCCTCGCAGAATTCGAATTCGAATTGGGTCCCCCACATATGCCATAAAATCCTTCTGCTTCTGCGTTGCCCGGGTTTGCACATTATGAGGCGACCGAGGTGACGATAATATTGCTGTCGAATGTCTGGTTGCGGTACGGCCCAGTGACAGGCGCGCACTCTGATCTTATTATCGCCGCAGCATTCGCATCAACTGAAGACGTCCGATGGCTGGGTTCAGTGCAATTGATTTCAGGATGGCTCGAAAGCTTGAATTGGATGCCCTTCTGTTTCAATTGGGAGACGAAGCCGTTCGTGGTCTCGATGGCAGAGGGGTTGACATTTTCGTCTTTCGGACTGCAGCACGCTTTCGTTCCTTGAGAGACTTTTAAGTATTCCGTTAAGCTGCGAGAGGGAAAGAGCTGGCGTATAGGAATAGAGGTGATATAATTACAATTGCTGGACAGTCAGGATGCTGTACTCTGCGGGGCGGCGATGTAGTTGAAGAGGAGACGCGACGAGACGCGACGAACTTCGGGTCAAGATCGGATTCTCCACTTGTAAACTGCAGGGCGTAGCACCCCCATTTCTGCACCCCAACAACAGAACGGCCTTATTTTCGTTTGACGGCTTAAGATGAGGAATTACTTGTTTTTCAGATATATATATCTCGAAGAGCCTCCTGACTTCATTGCGTCTGCAACTTAAAATTGTCCATAATGACGTCGACACAACCAGCAATTGAGCTCGAGACGTGGGACAAGAGTACTCGGGATCGTTCCACAGATAGACGACCAGGCATTCCCCCCGGGGCGAGTCCAAGAGAATCAGAGACTGAAGGAGACGATGTTATCATCCAACAATTGGGGCTAGTTGATGGTGGGTTGGCTGCTTGGAAGGTATTGATTGCGGCCTTCGTTTTTGAAGCAATTCTTTGGGGTTAGTCAACTCCTTTGGCCTGTACGAAATAAATACTTACAGCTACTATCAGGTTTTCCAATCTCCTTCGGTGTGTTCCAAGAATACTATTCTACCCTGCCGGAGTTCAAAGGAAATCCCAACATCGCGTTGATTGGAACAATTGCACAAGGACTGAGCTATCTCGGTGCACCTTTCTCTGCTGCCCTTACAAAACGATTTCCCAAATACCAAAGACAACAGATATGGCTTGCATACCCGTTGTGTATAGGAGGACTTGTTGCTGGATCCTTCACGAACACCCTTGGTGGACTGATTGCTACACAAGGAGTCATGTATGGCGTTGGGTTCATCACCTTGACATATCCTATCATCAGTTTCGTCGATGAGTGGTGGATAGCTCGGAAAGGCATGGCTTTTGGCATTATTGCAAGTGCATCTGGCGCCGCTGGTATTGTCATGCCTTTCATTATCAACGCCCTCCTCGACAAATACGGGCATAAAACCACCTTGAGAGCTATCGCAGTTGGTATGGTCATACTCACTGCACCATTGATTCCCAGTCTCAAGGGTAGACTACCACCATCCGAGCATGGTGCTATGGCCAGGACCGACTGGTCATTCTTGAAGAAACCCCTTTTTTACATTTATGGTATTGCCACCCTCATCCAAGGACTCGGTTTCTTCTTTCCACCGCTCTATCTTCCTTCTTATGCCACGAATATCGGCCTTAGCTCCACCCAGGGCGCCTTGATCTTGGCCGTAATGTCAATTGCACAAGTTTTGGGCCAATTCGCTTTTGGCTATATCTCAGACAAGAACTTGTCGGTGAGCGTGCTTGCGATTCTCTGCTTACTCATGGCAACAATTGCAACCTTCGCTTTTTGGGGCACCGCAAAGTCTCTAGCCCTACTCCTTGTTTTCAGTGTTGTCTATGGATTCTTTGGATATGGTTTAGCCGTTATGCGTGTTGCAATGGGGAAGGCGGTCAGCGATGATCCTTCTGCTGTTGTGGCTACCTACTCCATCCTGGTGTTCCTTCAAGGCATAGGAAATGTTCTGGTTGGACCGCTCAGTAATGGGCTGCTCTCTTCAAACATCAGCATCGGTGTATATGGAATTGCCAAGTACAAGGAGCTTGTGATCTTTACTGGATCATGCATGTCCTTGAGTGCAGTCATCATCGCTCTCTGGTATGCAGCTCCCAAGAAGATTCGAATGCTATGATGATCCCGTTATTGGAACCAGCACGGGTCGGGATCTTTGGACTCCAGGAATCTCTGGCAGACCATTCTAACTTGCATCTAGAAGGAATTTGCTTCTAAAAAGACAAAGCTGCCGCATAGTACATAAGTGCTAAATTGCCTTTGGATGGAAACAATCACGGTGTTGCCCTAACTAGCGAGTTGAAGAAATCTAAAGTTTGCCCTGCCCACAACACGGGTCGTTATGCCGGTGCTTACTTTCTCCGTCACCATTTTCGAAATTCTATCTGTTCAAACTGCCAAAGATTGCAGCCCCTCCCCAGAGTCTCCACAGCTCGCCACGTTTTCGTGAATACCCGATTCTTCTCTGATTGGTAGCCTGTTGTCGGCCGACTGAAATTGCTGCAACGCTGGAGTCAGCAAACTTTCCACAAGAGGATGCCAAGGGTGTCTCAGCCATCCTGCCGGCGCCTTTTATGCACCGTTATATCTAGATCTAATCAGATGCGTGGCTATTCCAAACTTCAAAGGAGACTTTTCTAGGGATAGTGCGTATTCAATAAAATTGTTTTCACCATCGTCTGTGAAACCCTACCCCAATATTCTCTAGGCTCCAGATATCTGTTTTCATGCTTGCCAATGTCTAGGCTATACTCTAGTGTCTCACAAGCCACACGTCCAAAACGGTCACGATGTCGGTTTTCAGCGATTCTATTCCAAGATACCAGCAAAACTCAGCTTGCGGAAAGCATTCAGCTACTAGAATGTGTGAGGCTTCCTCTGAAATAGTCTGCTTAAGCAAAGCAAGCTCTTACAATATCCCTTTAACATGTTTCCTATAGATAGGAGTGGGCCAATTCCACTTTTTCTTCCATAATCTTCTCAATCTATCTCAACTCCCGATACACTCTCTCAATCCCGAAAAATGCGGCTCCAACTCTTTCTCCTCCTGGTCGCTGTATCCTTGGCAGCTGCAGAAAATGTCTACAAGCTATGGACACTTACTTGGCTGGACGACGTCACTATCGACCCAGCTACTTTCAATGGCAAAAGAATGATTGCTGTCAACGGAACGTGGCCTCCACCAACTATCACACTTAATGTCAACGATACACTCTATCTGAATGTTGTCAACAATCTCGGCAGTGGATACGTGACAACTTTACATGCGCATGGGTTCCTTCAGATGAATAATAATCCTTATGATGGCCCTGAAGGAGTTACGCAATGGTAAGATCTGAATCAATTCATATCAATCTCATGCTAATTAAATTATTACAGTGGGATTCAGTATTTACAAAGTTTCGAGTAAGTAGCAATTCATTACATTCCACTACAACTGTATTTCTAGTTTTGTGAAACTAAGCGACTCTAGATACATTTGGTCAGCGAAAGAAGCCGGGACGTTCTGGATACACAGTCATCACATCGGGTGAGACTTTCCTATTAACCTAGATGGTCAAGGCAATTCTGATTAGACAAGGCAATATCCACATGGACTTCGATCACCATTGATTGTGAAGCACCCTGAAGATCCAGTGGTCTACAACTACGATGCCGCGAAAGACTTCACTGTCAGTGTGTCCGAATGGGTAAGCATTGCTCTTGCTCTAAATCTAATAACTTAGTTTGTGTATATCTTTCCTTTCAGGACATGATACTAATATTGGCACCCATCTGCAGTTTCGAGATTCGGTAGACTCTGTTGATGATCAGTACAAATCAGGAGCATGTGGTAAAGGTCTAGAGTACCCACCAAGTGGTAAGTTTTTTATCCCATACATGTAATGGCCGCATATTAAGATCGCTCACAGCGGTCATACTGAACGAGAAACTCTCCTCTGAAATTACCGCCGGTAGCTTTACCAAGAAAATGAGGCTCCGATTCGTCAACATGTCAGCTTTTGCTACCGTCATAATCTACCTTACGGGAGGTCTGAGAATGGCAGTCATCGAGATTGATGGAGTCGCTGTTAACATTAATACTCTTCGGTACGCGAGAGCAATTGAGTTGAACGCAGGACAACGAATAAGCGTGTTGGTCGACACCGCTGATGCTGGAGACAACTTCAACATTTATGCCACGATTGGTGAGTTTTCAACACAGTGGATCTGTGATCCAGGCTGACCTTCATGTAGATGAATCTCATTATGGTGGTAACAAATGCGCACCACAAGGGCCCCATCAAGCCTTCCGTGCTGTTGGATATGTCAAATTCGATGGCAAGCCGAATAACCGCGCACTGGATACATTCCCAAGAACAGCAAACACAGCTTCATTCTACGACACCTCCTATCTCTGGATCCAAGATGGCCACTTCGCAAACATTCCCGAATGGGCCGACAAATTTCGCAGCAACGCTACCGTCGTCTCAGACAATTGGTACTACGACAGCCTCAAGCCCGCCACGCCCATCCCCCGCATAAATTTCAAAAACGGCACCACTCCCCTCGACCAGACCCGCCTCATCTACATCGACCTCACCGCCACAGCCGGCAACACCGAATTCGCAAACATGAACAACAACATCTTCAAACAGCAAGATATGCCCGTCCTCCTCCAAGCCCTCCGCCCAGCACCCACAAATTGCCAAGCAGGGAAAACCCCCTCAATAGCCCAAGGCACAAAGGAGTTCTACGGCACAAACAACACCTACAACCTCGTGCCCGGCGAGCAAGTAATCCTCGTAATCTCCTCCTACGTCGGCGCCCACACCTTCCACCTACACGGCCACAACTTCCAAATCCTCTATCTACAACCAGAACGTTCGCCCTCTGAAACAAGTCCTTCAGCCCCTCCTCAACCCGATGCCTGGAAAATACGCAGTAATAAATACAGTATGCCGGAATTTCCAGCAAGGAGAGATACACTTTTTGTGACGAAGAAAACATATGCTATTGTGGCGTTTACGGCTGATAATATTGGGAGTTGGTTCTTTCATTGCCATAATGATTTTCATGCTATGAGTGGGATGGCTGGTGTATTCGTGACTGGACAGGATACATTGAGTACGAAAGGTGGAGTTAGTGGAAATGGACAATGGGGAGGCTTGGTTTATGGGCAGTGTTTTTATGGGAATCCGGGGGGTATAAGCACTTTTCAGAGGCCATGTTTGACTTGAGTTGATAGCGAGGGGGAAACAGGATGTAATGGTCGAGGTTTGAGGAGTTGATCTTTTCGGAAAGAAATTAGCGATGGAGTTTGGTAGAGCGTGGAAAAGAATTATAGATAATCGCCTAGTAAAAGTTTGACACGATTTCGAGATTTAACTTGCTACCTGTCTACAAAATTGGCGGCAAAGTTAGTGAATTGTGAGTCTGCTATATCTGTTGCGAAAGTGGTTGATCTCATTTCTCTTCATTGGCTTGTCGATCCATGACGACTGGATAAAAGTCGATTCAGATACATATAGATGTTTCGAGACTCAAGTGTGGGAAAGGACTGTTCGTGTTGAACTTGATGGTAGGTGGGGTGATTGCGGGGGAAGTGAAGCCTGAAATTTGCAACGCCAACAGATACATAGAGTTAGTGAGAAGTGCCAAATTCTCAATCATACTAAAAGTAATTCTTTGCATAGAAACGATTAATTATGCAGTAATCTGAAATGAAATAGACACATAACGTATGTACGTACGACCTATAGGCGAGCTATCACTGATCGATTAGAGGTTGAGAACTTTTGGGCGGCATTAAGCTTTAATTCAGCACTCACCTCGCTAAATTTCAGCACCGCGTTCACTTGCTCTTTAGCGAGGGCCCCGCTAGAAGGCTTGAAAACCTCAAGCGGGAAAAGAAGCAAACAAAGGCCTCAGCTGTCGCTATATACCAGATCACCATACGCTAAGATTTAATTAGCAGATAACCCTTTCTACACCGCACCTAACTTGTCATTAGGGCTCATCAGCTGTTGATTACAACAACCGAGTGTCCACGGAGTCTCTATGGCGACCACTGAGCAGATGGAGCAGAATGTTGACTGAGCCCTTACAAAAACCACGACGAAATGAAGATTATAATGTCAAAAACTGACTCAAGTATCAAACAAGCAATACTTTTGCTTCTTAAATTTGAAGGACTACTAGCTACTTCACATTTTTAACGAACTCATAATTTTCCGCTATAGCGTCAAAGAGTATCGCCAAATCAAAACCCATCTCATTTCGAAATAACACTTCCTCCACGACCCTCATTCAGCAGTCTGCCTTGTTGTCACTGCTTATTTTCAAGCTTGGCGAGGTGGAAGATCGATCTCAGATGCTGGTCGAGCAATGTTGGCACGCCAATGGTGAGCATTGACTGGGTTCTTCTGGTAGATGTTCAATTCGAAGAACTTGTTGTGAGTTTGACACCTGTAGTTCTTGAAGCTAGACATCAACAGTCAGAACAATGTGCGCAGAATATTCCATACGAGGATGGATACTTCTTACCTGTTGAGCTTCTTGTCAAAATTAGCTTCAATGAGATCTTTCTCATCTATCTCAAAAAACATCACAGATCCATCCTCGGTTTTGGTCGACATGAACCAGCGGATTGACTCAAGTGGGCCGTAGTTGACTTGACGGACGAGTTGGACGGCGTATGCTGAGTTATCGTCGATAGGAATGCTTGGCTTCGGAGATTCGACTGTGGGATCGACTTGGTCGAGCTTCGGGACGTAGACGAGGAAGTCTTTGAATTTCTGTTCGTGGAGGAGAATTTTGGGCATGTAGGGCCTCACGCCGCCAATGCAACAGAAGAGGGAACACGTCGCCATATTACTCGTGAGAGGTAGAAGAAAGTACGGGATACTTGTGTTTGTAATCCTAAGCCTTGAAAATAAAACAATGAGCTCAAGCTTCCCACCATGATTTTTCTCATGTAGCTTAGAGCGGAGCCAACCCCCTTTTATGGATGGTGTATGACGCGACCGAGGGATGATTTTCCACGTGCATTCTCATTGACATGATCCCAGTATGCCTTCAAACACTTTTACAAATCCAATGAAAACCATGCTGCATATTCCTTGATCTTGATTGCAATTTCCCTGCAGTTTCTCTCCCAGAAAAGTCCAGTAACAGTCGTCAGATGCAGATGTGCTGTAAAGTTGAGACCTATGACGGCTATCGAAGCGTAGGTGACATCCAATTGCAAGGTCCTGGTCCAAATGCCGAGACACGAAATTAATTTTGAGGCTTACAATAAAACGCCATGCCATAGGTAAACACCAATTGTTGCGAAAGTGCTGGAGTGGAAGCTAAATTTGAGGCCTACCATTGTTGATCAGCCAATAGTTAACCAAATAGGAAAGCCGCCAAATGTGAGGCCTACGATCGCTTACCTACCAATGACGATTGCATAGTCAGAAGCGATGGTGTTGGTGCTGAGGTTAGAACCCCTACAAAAGAGTCGCTGGGACCTAGCCTTTTTTTCTTCTTCTTTTTCTTTCTCTTCACTGCGCACGAGAGGGGTGTGCACGTCGCCACTCTTTCTATCCTACTGCAGTCACTCTTTTGTACCTCCTCCAGTTCTAGTGGTATTAAAACCCCTTCTCACACTTCGGGCTTTCCTTTGCCCTTGACAGAGGAAAGTCCATCGTCCCAGGCGGATACAGAACCAAACTTTCCAATCCAATCCAGCAGAAGTCGAAACTTATCACACTCTTGACCCACGCTGGCTCGATTCGCGAAGCTTTCCCAACCCTCCTGCCGACGATCACGTGTTTGCGCAAGGAATACCTCCCACTTCTCATCCCCAAACCTTCGAAGAACTGCCGGAATGTTGTCTTTTACCAACTTCTTCCGCTTCTGCTGTAGCAGCCAATTCAATTCACAATGCTCAGCAGCACTCCATCCCTTCGGGCGACCCACTGGCCCAGCAATCTACATCTTTGCCAAACTTGTGCAGCTTCTGCCAGAGAAAATTCGATAAAGTGCACGAGCTGAAGTGAGTACTTTACATTTGCGCCACAAAAATCCTTCAAGTACAGACACGAGACTGACCTGTATAAAATAGTACCCATCTCAAATCCCACACACTTCCATTCAAGTGTGCTATTCCACCATGTGGCAGTCAACGCTTCCGTTACCTGAAGGATCTCGAACGTCATAACCGGGAGAAGCATCCTGAAAGTGTTCCGGGCTCAAACCGGCACTACTGCCCCCATCCTTCTTGCAAGTACTCCAATGGCGGGCTCAAAGATGGGTTTCCTCGTCTTGACAACTATCGAAGACATATGAAGGTGCACGACAAGGAAAAGAAAGCGAAAAGATGACCAGATGCGTCGATCTGAGACAATTGATGAAGCGAATCAACGAGAATAATAAAATCATGCCCTCAATCTCGTGTTCCTAGTCGTGACTCTTTCAAAATTTCATACTTATTACCATCCGTAGCACTTGAACACTCTCTCTCCAATCATGTAGCTTATCCCTATCAATTCAAAATGTATTTTTTTTAGCCATCTAGTCCCTTTTCATGTTTCTTAAAGCAAGCTGCGAGAGTGGTATGTGGTAGTTAAACTATCATGATATTTCATTGAATAAATTATGATGATTGGAGAAAAGTGGTACATACTGAATGTGATGCTTGTGTTCATGACAGGGTACAGCATTAAGGGATAGAAGTATGTCAGAATTTGAATTTAGGCTTGGAAGAATGACAATTAGTAAGCATCGACTTTACGTCTAAGGGACAAGTTCATGAGTTGTGATTCCGTCAAGAGTTTCCAAGTGAAGAACCGGTAAAGGAGGAGCTTTTTATGTCCACAGGACTCAATTGTATTAATCATGACTGTGGATTGCCTATGTTTAGAGTTCCCTGGACCATACAGGAAAATACAAGAAATGACACGATTAGTGTTGTTTTCGAAGCACACCCGGTATTCGGGATTCGGGATTTCTATCCGGCGGGGCTCGGATACCGGATCTTTGTTACGGTGGCCTACATTTCACGGATTCTACGCTTTTTAGGGTTAGGTCGCCGTAGAACCACCTTACTTTTCACGTCCTTCGTTCAAAACCTTTCATGGTTCTTTCCTGCATCTCGCCACAACGAAATTCTTTGTTGCTTATCTCAAGAAGTGGTTCTTAGATCCCTTCTTGAAAGCCATATATACCTTCGTCAGTTCGAATATTGCCCCCATGTCGAACTTAACAACAAATCCTCGACCGCCAGAGGATAACGATGAGTTCTTACATCTACAAGCCACTCTTACCGCGCCAGATCCGCCTTCTCGACATCTCACAGGGTCTCAGTCGCCTACAGATAATTGGGTGTGATCTTGAACTAGCGCCGGCTTATAGTACTGTGTCTTACAGCTGGAACGATGAGCCAACTGACCAAGTTCTTCGCATCGACGGATCCAACTTGAAAGCCATCAGGAATATCATGCTTGGTCTCCCTCACCTAATAGAGAATGCACATACCAACTATTTATGGATTGACGCCATCTGTATCAACCAAAGCAACGACGACGAGAAGGGTTACCAAGTTCCTCTGATGAAAGAAATTTATACCAGATGTGAAGAGTGTCTTGTTTGGCTTGGTGATGGTACACCAGAATCGGATTTTGCCATTGACGCAATTCCAAAGATTGTTCAGCGCTTCTCTACGCAAGATCCCGCAGAGGTCTGGACAGCTGAAGGCATCGGAACCACTTCGGACAATGTCCTCCAGCTGCCTCTATGGAAGGGGCTTACAGAGCTCTTTTCAAGGCCTTGGTTCAAACGACTTTGGACATTCCAAGAGGCTGTGCTTCCGGCCGTTGTTGTGTTTCTTTGTGGATCGAAAACAATCCCATGTTCCGATATGGACGGTATTGCGGTACCACTACTTAACCACCTGACTTCACTTGAACTTGTTTACCCAAAATCCGACTTCGAGGATGCGAGCCTGTTCGTCGGATTCCTGAAATTAATCAGGGTCTTCAGATACCGGACTATTGGCCCAATGTCCAAAACAGCTGCCGACACCATAAAACTGCTGTATACTACTGGACCGTGGCGATCAACCAACAGGCTAGATAAAGTCTACGGTATTCTGGGATTGGCAGACAGTTCTTTACAAGATTTCCTGGTTGTCAACTACCACAAGAGCCAGGTTGACGTTTCTAGGGAGGTGGCTGCCTGGTATCTCCTTCACGGGAAAGACCTCTTTCTGCTTCATCTCGCGAGTGTAGAGAGGAAGAAAAAGACGTTGCCTTCTTGGATCCCAAATTTTGCTGGATTTGGCTCTCATTGGTGTAGAGGCTCTCTTTGGAAAATATATGAAACTGGCATCGAGAAGAATTCTTCATCTCGTCCACTCCCTACAAGACTGTCTGACGAACTCCATGTTCTGGGAATTCGTGTGGACCAAGTTCGGGAAATTGTCCCAAATCGCGCTCAGCCACACAGTCTAGAAATCAACAAATGTATTGGTATCCTAGAGTGGGAAGCCAAGTGCCTGGCTCTCTCCAAGTCGACCACCGGGAGCAACACGAGGGGAGTACCAGATGCCCATTGGAAGACGATTTTAGCTACAATATGGGATCATCATCTTCAAGAGCCGAAAAAGGGTGACTACGACGACCTGATGACTCTCGTGAAAGCTGTGGCTAGTCAAGCTACTGACGTAATGAATCTTGGAATGCCAAAACAGGTATTGGCAGCTCAAATTCGCCGGTTATCCCAGACGCAGAGCAGAGGGAAGTTCTTCAGTACAACTGGAGGACGAGTTGGCCTTGGACCTAGCATGGTACAACCTGGAGATCTGATATGCATCCTTTATCACGGTTTTACGCCATTCATTTTACGACCGACAGCAGGCGATGACCAGATGTTCAGGCTTGTTGGCGACTCCTACGTGAGCGGTATCATGCGTGGTGAGGTATTTGAAGCAGATTCGCGACTCCCAGACGAAACTTTCGTATTGGTGTGAAAATAGATTCATCATTGGGGGTGGCATAGGCCATAGTCTAGAATTATTTGACAACGTTTCCAGGCTTCTGTTCAAGTCCAATTTCCTGGACCATCCTGCAACTCAGCCACAAGTGTCGGCTTCAAGTGGGATGAGATTGATGTGTATGGTTGATTGTTAAAACAATATTTTGATTACACTGTATACCAAATCCACTTGTCATTGTGGTTGTTTGCCCGAACCTTTCGAGCTGTTCTGGAGGTAGTTGTATACCTTCAAGTTTATAGCGGGGTAATGGAGGGGTAATGGAGGAGGTATGTGAGAATATGAAGGGGGTGGCTTTAGAGGGCAGATATGAATGTCACGCTTCAGAATCACGACGCGTCACATCGCACATCGCGTCCGAAAGAGTCGAAAAGACAGTAGAAAAGCACCCATGAGCACCCAAATCATCTGCTTGCAACCAAGGCAGGGCGAAAAGATTTCGAGGAGTTAAGACGACAGCTCGTTCTTCACAATTCCCAATGGACAGAAGCAGGCCCATTCTTTGAGGTACTTCGCAAGCTCAATCAACCTGATCTACTCCCGAACGATTACAGATTCATCAATCATTGTAGATTACGAACACTCTTTGACACATGCGAAGGCCAGGTCTTGGATGAAAAGAGAGCTACAATATGGTTGATACATGGGGTATGAGAATTGGGACGAATTTCAGAAGAAAACATGTTGAAAACCACCATCCAGAAGCAAGGCCCTTCCTCGAAGCTGCATACTACGCGTATGATCCGTACAATATCTACTAGTGCTTGCAACTGGCTCCTTACATCTTATAAATCTACTGGAAAGGGTTCCTCCAACCCTGGGACACTCGCACTTGATCTTCGAAAGCCTGAAATCCGAAAATGCATCATTGATATGATCCATTCTCCTGCGAAGCCTACCTTCCACCAACGCCCTGTAGAGGTTGCTATAAGACGGCAAAATATGAGAGTAAAAAAAAGAACAAACATCTGCTATGGAAGCCAAAATACTATTGGGTTCATCCAATGCAATCGCAATTACTACAGCTATAGAAGGGTTCAAAAATATAGCTCATGTGGAAGGGTGAATGCTTTGGGTGGCCTGACACGTGGTCAATTGTTTGAAAATACGCAACATCTTTGGCTATTCTTCTGCTCTGGCATGAATACTTTCAGGGAACGGATGGGAGTGCACGACAAGTCATTATTTCCACAATGCAGCCAATGTCTTCCGGGTAGGTTCGAAATTCAATGACACACCACAGTGGACAAACAGATCTTGGGCGCAACAACCACACCCACTTCGTGGACGACCCATACTCTCCATAACTCACCGGTTCATCAGAGAAAGCCGGCCAACAGTCCTCCGAGCGGAAATCTCCACCCAGCTTTGCACGCCTCTCTTGCATGGCATAGTCACCGATGCGGTGTTTATCTGGGAAAGCATCATTATCGGGCATTCAAAATGTAATGTTACCTAGCTGCGTTAAGATAATGCAGACATCAAAAAAAGGTTTGGAAAGCGTGCCGTCGGCGATGCCGAAGCAGGACTCTACTCTGAGTTGGAATGGAATGGAATGGAATGGAATGGAATATTCCTTCACTTACATGAAGTGTGATAACCTCAAGGTCTATAGCAAAATCTGGCTAACGATACAATTTCTGCATCATGATGTCATGAATACTGCCTCGAACCGCACGCCGGTATGGTAAAGAATGCTGGAATTAGTCTTGGTAGATTCTTCTTGTCAAATTCCTGGCCATCTGTTGAAGATACTCAAATGTCATCTCTTACTTCAGTCTATTGCTCTGGAAAACCACCACTTGATTCCGGTGATCAGCCTACCACCCTCAATTGGTGCGGCTTCCGTCTTGTGTTGGGTTACGATTTCATGCAAAGAGCTGATGTAATGATGGCGTGACAACAATTCCCAGAAACTCAGTGAACCAACCCAAGCGGGACGAAACTTAGAACCTCAGGCTCAGTCTGCCAGTTTTGAATTCCTTATATCTCAGTACACATCACAACTATTAATGCGACCCATAGCGCCACAGTTCTGGTATCTCCGTCGATTGAGATCGTTCAACTGCTACAGTTCTCTTTTGCTTTCAATTCGGAAACCATAAGGGAATTATACCTCATTGCACTCATAACAATATTACTACGGGAAGGCCAAAAAATTGGAACAAATTTCAAATTTGCTCATAGGAGTTGGGATGAGTTTTGACCAAGTATTGATGTGTTTGTCCCGTAACTCGATGACAATACCTTTTTATGACGGCAACTACCTTCATGACGACAAGTTGGAGGTAGTTGACCTGCTTGGGCGTGACCGGGTTGTTTGGAGAAGACATTACTGATTTTGAGGCTCAAATATAAGTACTTATTGGATAGTCACCTTTCATTCCGATGCTTCCCGCCGGTCATTTTTCAAGATCCCGCTGTCGAATAAATACTCCCATTTTCACGGCACGGCTATGCGAAAACAACGCAGAACCCGGGATACAGGGCAAGCAATTCGAGGCGAATTTCTTCACCGGAAATTCATTGGTATGTAAGCCTTTGCGGCTGTGCCCTACGCGGCCAACCACAACTGATCACGTTGGTAATCAGCCTGCCTTAGATGAGCGACCTCACGTTGTTGTCAGGCATCTCTGCAGATTTCAAGCCTCCATGCCATATTGTCCAATGGTGCGTAAGGCATTCCTCGGAGAACTTCGCCCAGTTAAAGTCTGTCAAATATCGGAACAGCGAAGGTTTATGGATTCGAAGTGCTCGGCCACCGCCATAAAATCCATCGCTTTGTTCGGCTTTACTGGTAGCCTCGTAACAGAAAGGAATGACGATATAGAATTCTGCTCAAATTTATGATCATGAGCAATGTCGCATCCGGTTTTGAAAAGATTCTATGATATTGAGTGTCACAGGGGAGATGCGGAGCTAACACAATTTGACTGTAATTTTCACCGATGGTATCCTTGTTACTCAAAAAGGCGGAAAGGTGGAACGTATGGCTCGTATCCAACTCGCCGATCTGGACCAGCCCAAAATGTAGGACGACATCACGATCATATGTGGAACGGAACCTCCCCTCCACCTCCAAGGCGCTTCCGAGATCATTCTGAATTACCTCATCTTGAGATGACGAATCTTGGCTCGTATGGCGATACCGGTGGCAATCCAGCCTGCAATGAGGCATTTAACGCTACAGCTAGAAGAACCAGCACGATTGAAGACTTAGAATCAGAAATTGCACATCAAGGATGGTCAAAATACAGTCCCGATGGTCCTGAAAGAACGGAGTACTGTTCACACGAGATTGAGAGTTTCCAGCCATTGTTTCCTAGTCCTTTTGCCATAGATGAAAACACGAATGCCTCGAGACTGGAGCTCGAATTTGAAGCTACACACCAGCATTTTGACCACATAAATCTCGACAATGGTGTTTATCAGGGTTCTTGCCACCAATATTGCACAGACGGCCGATCATCAAACACATACGAATCTTCATCTAATGAGCCAGGTGAGTATCATCTCTCTATTGCGATATGTAGTGCTGATTTATTATTGTCTCTCACGTTTCATGCCAAGCACCCACACGTCAACCTGAACTTCAATACCTCTTCCCAGCTGTGCCCTTTAGCCCTGTCCAAGCCAACGTAGTCCCGAGAACAAATACAAACGATGTACATAAGCAATGTTCCAACTCTGAATGGAGTTTCCTGGACGATGAATCATGGAGTGAGGGTTACAGACATAAAAGCGTTAGCCCGCTCGAACGATTTGGGATGGGAAACTCCCAAAATGGAGAGCAATTCTTCGAGCGTGGGGCGGTATACATTCAAGGTGTTTCCCAAGAAGCTATGCCGCCGATTCCAAGTTATCCCGTGGACAGTGTGCCACTGAGTTCTCCGGGAGTGTCAGTTGAAGAATTGATGTACGATTCAATGCTCGTTACCTCATTCGATTTTGGGACACTTCCTGATGCAACAACACTCCGGGAGCCTCAGGACCTATCCGGAACTTTCCCAAGGTATTCGGAGATACTTGATAATTCCACGACCTGTCCTTCGTCAAAGCCATACAAGCCAGCAGATGACATTGAATGGAATCGCCGGCCCATGGTGAAACTTGAATCCACTCCTGCAGAAGGAAAAACAAAGAAACGAACATCTAAGGGTCGCCAGGGTGTTTTGCCTGCCGATAAAGCTAGGAAAGCAAAAGAAATGCGAGATGTTGGGGCATGCCTCCCGTGTTGGCTGTTGAAAGTTCCGGTATGCCTGAAGCTACCTTTGCTTGAAAAGTTAAATTACTAAATCCTTTCTCAGTGTTCAACCGGTAAGGTATGCGACAAATGTAGGAACTCTAAATCTTTTTCTATTGGCTCTCCTATCTGTACAAGAAAGCATCTTGAGGATTACACAGAGCTGTTCTTCCCAGGTGGGCAATCTTTCCCCATCTTTTTGAGTGAAAACTGATATTCCAAAACCTTATTTTAGATGTCTCAACTTCCAAATTTGATATCTGTGTCGCGAAAGGACTTGCCAACCAATTAAGCCATGGTTTTACGACTAACAAACTCGAGATTAGTCTCACTTGCGGTCGTGGGTATCCGGGACTGACATTGCAACTGACTGAGTTCGTCCCAATCTTCGAGAAGCTGGCACCAGTTCCCTTTCTTCGTGTTGGAGATGCACCAGCTTGTTTTGTCAAAAGACATCCTGCCCCAGTGGCACTCCAAGACTTTGATGTCGATCAAATTTTGGATCTTTGCCGTAGACACACAGCAAACATGGTCAAACATGACTCTGATGCCTCGGTGTCTACGCTCCCCACGGACAGCCTTGCTGAGCAGATCCAAGGCGCAATCAACGACTACTATAAGACTCTTACGGTCTGGCCAAATAGCGATGCCACAAATGTAGGTTCATATCCAAAATCTTGGAACTGACAGCTGTTATATTGATCTTAAACGCAGTTAACCCTTTTCCACAAAGCCCAAATGCTACAAGCTGCGTATTATTTCAATTCAAGGACAATCACCTATCATGGCGACTCTGCTACTGCCGTCCTCGAAGCCTGCCGAAGCCCATCAATGCGACGCTGGGATCACAGCCCGATCTCACATCTCTTAAATCGGCAGCTCAAATCAACCATGAATATATTGGTTCGTGATCTGCTCCGCGACGTCTTAGACGAACTTGAGAAGGAATTGAAAAGGAGAACCAAGTCTACATGGGCAGTCTCCTTCTGCGTGATAATGATCTGTTGCTTCTGCATGGAACTTGTCCAGATGAGTGTTACTGGCTCAGTTATGCACAAGAAGGTTAACGCACCCGATGATTACCTACCTTCAACAACCGCAGTTGTCGAGACCTGCAAACAGCTTGATGATCTTCCATATCAGCATATCTGCAGACTTTTCCATGGCGTGTTTCGGTCTCAGAAAAGAACCTCAGCGAAGAAGCCGAAACACGTCTACAATCCGATAAGGGATGATTGCATGCTCGAAGAAGGTTCTCTTCCAGATCCGGGAACAGCACAATTGATTCAGCGGTTCAAAAACATTGTGCAAAATCATGGCAAGTTTGGATGTTTGCATGTCCAGAATGTCCCTGTGTTTTCTAATAAATAATAGGACCAGAATTGAGGCACAATGCTCAACCCCCTACGTTTGGTAGCGGACTTGAAGACGCAGAGCAATACATGAAGTTCCGGGAGAGGAACTCCCTCAGGCTCGTTTCAAAGTTCTTGCTCTCTTTTCAAGAAGTTGGAAGTCGCAGATGACAAAGTATTAGCGCATCATGGGTCCTTTTCTGTCTTTCATGTTCCTTTGATCACCTCGAAAGCTGTTCTTCTTAGATTAACTGAACTTGAAATGACGGGGGAAAAGTATAAATATAGTCTGGCTGTCATTTTGAATTGGTATTATTTCCTTATTTCTCTGGTAGTATTAGTGTATTCGATAGAGGGTTTGGGGGAACCCAGGGTATGGATCTTGAATTAAACGCCTTAACTCTTCTCTCACTCGTGCTTTCTTTGCTCATTCGTACACTCTCGGTAATCCCATCGTCTGATTCAAACCTTTCTGCGGCTGTAAGCTACCACTCAAAGGAGATCAACACTTCGGAATAGCTACCGAATAGAGGTAGCGGAATAATTGTGCGAGTTGACCAAGCGGCTTGATGAGTCACATGGGTGTATTGAAATGGGTCAGCCTTGAGGAAAAGAGTATGTGAGCTATCGTTGACATAGCCATGAGGCGCAAGAAGGCTTCCTATTCAAAATGAATGTTGTGGTGACTGGGGAAATGCGCAGGCTCTTCAGATGTCTACATTCAGTCCAAGCACCGATGGAGTTGCTTCTCGTAGAGGGCTTTATAACTTCCCTGTGCTTCGCCCCAACATAAATATGTATCAAATCTTGGCTGCAGAAAAATGAGGTGTGGTTTCACAACCACCAATGGCGTTTAAGTTGGGTTCCAAAGTTTGTTAGCCTGAATCGGCTGACTTGGGGGCGATTTCCACCGCAGAAGATGAGGCTGTAGGAGGCATCAAGTTGCTTACCGCCTAGGATAGAAGGCAGTTCCAGGCTAAATCGAGCTACAGATTGAAAATCTCCGAAAGGGGCTGGCTGGTACTAGTCACAGCAGGGCTATGCCGTAGATCTTCACTTTTCGGGAATAAGCACCTTAATTGGGTCGTGGAGGAATCATCATCTCATATCTGACCATCTATTGTTGTACTGCTGTAAGTAGGGCAGTGACCAGCCACAATCATTATCGGCAAGGCACACAATGTCTCAACTAGGTACCGAGAGGAGTATTCGAGATTAGCTCCTGCTTTCACCACTTCACAGGCAGGATCATTAGGCTTTGACCAATATCTGCAAGGCTGGGACCAATTTTAAAGTTTACTTATGAACACGATGACATGATCTAAGCCCCGTGGGTCTTGCACCCCACATATGCAGAACGTTTTCAAAAGTTAAAGGACGAGACACTTTTAAGATTTGAGACGTGGCCGTCTTCTAGAGCAAGACTACTACCCTGTAACTCCGCCTTCATCTCTGGGTCGAATCTTACAAGCCAAGAAGCGCGGTGGCGAATATTCTATTATCCGCCTTGCGTATATGGTGTCGTCTCTCATCCAGAGCTAAGAAGCATCACGGCCTCGGATTGCAGCTACAACTCATCAAGCACGAGGGCTACATGATGTTTGGAAAGTTTGATGTTTTACTTGTACTACATACGTGTCGAGGCGTTGACGCACCCAACTTTCATTTAAGCTACTGGACTAGTCAAGACGAAAGCATCATCAAGAATATGCCTTTTTTCGTCCCATAGACTCTTCACTTCATTGTCCTTTGAGCAATTACACCCATCTCGAGGCGCAGATCTAAGGTCTAAGTGTGGCTAGGTTAACATAAGCCTCACGGCTTTTGCTTCTCCTTTTCAAGAGAATTTCCTTATACATTCACCCTACACCAAGTACAACAAGCGTGCGTTGTTGAGCTGTAATTTGTACCAGAAGATGAACTTCGTCATAAGAATACTAGTTTTCCATCATCACATTGATTCAATTAATCGATCAGAAAAGAAGAGAGCTATGAAGCGTCTTTCCTCCTTGAATAAATCCTTCCTAGGTAGTTGATCACCCCTGGCACTCGCTAATCTCTTGGCGTCCCTGGCACGATCTAGGCTCGGCTGCGACTGTAGGTGCAGACCTCTCTCATAGCAATGGTTGTCGAAAGCGAACGTTTCTCTCTTGATATAAGAAGCATCACCTTTTTGTTGCCGTGGATTTTTTGCTTTCTAATTGCACTTCAATATCATTTCACCGCATGCCTTCGCAAACCGCCAACCTTATGAGTCTTGAGAATCGCTCGATGCGTTTCCTAGCAACAAGTCCTTCTGAAACCCAAACAGAAGGTACTCCTTATGGGAAGAACGCCTTGCCGGCCCTTCGGAGAATCTTCTTTCCGCTTCTAAACGTGAAATACGGAAAGTGTTGGACAGAGGCCTACTGCCACTCGGGTGCCACATCCCGGTGGACGGGTATCCAGCCGTTGAATAAGGAGCTTTACTCTGGCCAAGATGAAGCCGATTTCTACCCTCACCGCTGCCTACTACCTCAGGTGCCGCATGCTAGTGGATTTATTTGTGATGTATTCCCTGATGGTGCGAGAGCGTGGTGGCGGAGGCGCTTGCGACAGAGGTGTTTATGGTCATGCTTCCCATATCTCTTCAACCTAATACTGTCTGTACTACATACCTGTTGACCTG
The DNA here is from genome assembly GCA_020726485.1 of Halenospora varia. Taxonomy (NCBI): domain Eukaryota; kingdom Fungi; phylum Ascomycota; class Leotiomycetes; order Helotiales; family Solenopeziaceae; genus Halenospora; species Halenospora varia. The sequence goes on along the minus strand of JAHEWH010000034.1, from coordinate 324,096 downwards.
GTGTTTGATGGTGAGGGGATTAGCAGAGTGAAGTGGAAGATCCTCATCAAACAGGTCGATCAAGAGACCTCATGACTAACACCATACCGATTCGAGCCCTAGTTTTCGAACGAGTAGAACGCCCACACTAACGATATATTCCTGAGTGACCGACTACAACAAACTTACGCAATAGACACAGCCTCAATTTGCTGCCCAAAGTAGGCCTTCGGAACAAAAATTTGTTTGATCGAATTTCCAGTCCGATGAGGCCCGATGAGATAACACTTACAACGTCTATAATACTTCTTTCCTTCCCACGAGACATCTTCGATAACTATCCCACAACTTTTGAGTCCTGAATCATTCGTCTAATATATGTCTATCACAGCTATTAGCCAACATGTTATTATTTCCACATGATCAACAGCAAGTATCAGGCGTCCTACCTGTAATACGAACACCTCCGTTTCAGACCCTTCTGAAACAAATTAACTTCAGGAATTTGGAGATAAAACTGGTAAGTATATTTTACCCTTTGATATTCTTATCCTTCATCTGACCTCAAGTGAAATTTAAGCTTACCTGATGTTGCAAAATTTTAGAATCCCACCACCCTCCGAAGCTTCTTGCAGATATTTTCCACTGTTTCCATCGCGAGTCAATACGGCGGTACCGCACAACACGCAATACCTGTTCTTCCTATCTCCCAAGTCGTCAATCTTTTGCTCTGGTCATCTTCTTTGAAAATATTACATGGCATCACCAGAAATAGAATTGTACGTTTGATTATCTTCCCAGCGTCCGACATGTGTTTAGAGAGCCATCTCCTGCGATGAATTTAGATTAGGGCATCTCCGATCTGGGAATACAGGCTAACGATGGCTTTTTCTTAGTGTTCTACTTCTATGTTAGCTTTTGGACTCCAAGGCATTTGTGAGGAAAGAGGCAAAGCGAGAAACGGTCCACAAGAGAACCCTCCAGACGATGGTAATCCAGCATAAGCATACACAGCTTTGATAGCCGTAACTGACGAATCTCCAGGTAAGAATTCAAGAACAGGATCTATCTCCAAGTGTACACAAGATGTGAGTTTTCGAAGTTCTTATCCAGTCGGCACTTGAGCCTTATATCACATCGCCCCGCTTAGCCCCCAATTCCAAGCCCTGCCCTTGTCTCTGCAACTAAACCTTTTCCCCTCACCGGTTTCAACTATGCCAGACAACACCTCAATTCTATCCAGCCGGACTTCTCATAGACAGCGTGACTTTTCATCAGGGTTCGCACGCTGACATCTTTTTAGATCATCTGGGCGAACTCCGCCGTAGCCCAAGGGCGACTTTAGGCATTGCCGCGGGTATTGTTCTCTCGAGACTACTTCTCACAATTTTTCAGCAAGCATTTTCTTATTTTTGACTTTTTCTTGCGGGTGGTGCGCTGTGGGAATTATGGAGTGGTGACCTGCGAGTATTATACCTTCTCTTTTTGCTTTAATATCACAATGTACCAAGAAGTTTGTACTTCTATAGTTCACTACCAATGCTAAACTTCATTATTTCACCATAAAATCCGAGTCAAGTTCCGAACAGTATCATCTTAGCACGAGACATGTTACTTTCATTCTTTAACGGCTATGTAGTTGGAATTTTAAAGTAAGTATTTGCTAGGCATGCAGCCCCATGATTTACTCTAATTCATTTGGAATCGTGGTGGAGAAATTATCAAAGGCTTTCTCACTCACCATTACCTTGTTGGCTAAACTTGGCCAGAGCAAGGGTTTCAAACATTGGGAGAAGGGTGTTAGACAATTTTAAAACCACCAACCTATTATAATGTTTCTTGAAAGATTTAGAAATTAGATTGCATAGAGAAGTCCCAGTACTTTAAAAATATAAAAAAAAATTGCAGGCTCTGGTGTTCACAGTTCTCATCCGAAAAGTTCTTAGAGCTGACGAAATTATTCTGGAAAATTGCTCTCATTTACATATGGAGAAGCTTGTCAGCTCTGTTCCGAGCCGTTCACCAATTGCCGGTTTCACTAGTCCAATCGACACTTTACTACAACTCTAACCATAAATTAATTCTAAGAAAAGTTTCCTTGTTAGAAAATAGGATATAAGTCTAGCTTTAAGTCTAGCTTTAATTCTAGCTTATGTGCTCGTTTTATCTATCGATACGCATGTTCTTATGTACTATCGTGTAAAAGATGAGACCTTTCCCCGAGGAATAAGTCCGTTTACGTAGGACCAAAAGTCACACTTCCTAGTAAGTGCGATCTTCTCAAAACTAGTAGAGCTATACGTGAAAATAAGCCATTTATTTTTCATAATTTCTATTTAGAAAGCAGGTTGAGTAAAAGCTAAAGTAGTAGGGTTTCGCGAAGGTAAAAATAAAAGTTCCTGCACAGACGAATTTTGTATGTAAAATTAGCGAAAATCGAGTCTTTTTGGTCAATTTGATAATTGGTGAACGACTCGGAACAGCTCACGTGCTTGTGCCTCAACAATTTAAAAACTCGTCACTTTTAGCTTCCCCAATTGAGGTGTAATTGCATTTACGACCCTCAAGTGCTTTCATTTTACTTCCTTAGATATTCAAGTCCAAGTAATAGTTATTGACGATTTTCTAACTTTGAAGTGCTTCGCTGCTTCCCCACCCATATCGCTGATGAGTTGATCGCAAAGACAGAGGGTATTTGTTGGGACGGAGTTTATTGGCTTCAGATGACGGCCAATCGGCCGCTTCTCCGGCGAGTGATCGATTCTGGGGTCATGCCGCTCTGTAATAGGCGTCAAGGTGTGAACGTAATATATCTTAGATTGATGTTATGGGGGTGATGGGGGCTTGTACTCCTCGTGGCTTTCAAGAGAGTCGTCGGACGCTCACGTCGTTTTTTGGCACTCTCGAAGGTATTTACGTAAGGCAGATATTCCGGTTATCTGCATGCCTCGCAAAAGCAAAAAAATAACAATCTTGATTGGACATATTGGACCTGAGGCTCAATTTTTAGGCGGGCGTCACGTTTTTAGTCGGCTGTGTCAGATTCCCAAATTCAGGGTTAGAAAGCAGGATGGTTGGACAAGTAGATTAATGTAGTGATATGATATGCACGCCTTTAGCATCACCTTGTCCGCAAATTCTGTTTACGCTACGTTGTTTACCCTCGCCACAATAATTGACAACAGGGCTTAAACTCGGTGCATGCTCACCGAGACGAGGCTTGAAGATTAGTTTCATGCAGACCTCTGAGAACAAATCCTCGGCCCCACAAAGTACTCACCAACCAAGATCAATCTGTAAACTCTTGCGGTTGACAAGAAACCGCTCACTCGACGGAGAGCCTCATCAGCTCTAGGAGTCCAACCACGCAACTTGATTTTGAACAAACCGTCTCGAATCTTATTAGTGCTCCACTTGATTGCTATCGCGTATCTCTAAGGCACAACATCTACCCCACCCAGCAAGCATATACCTCAAGCTGAAAAATAGTTTTCGGTGTCCACTTTCGTCACTTGACTTACTTGCCGATGTGATTGGTAGTATGAACTTTCAAACAGGGATCATTTCAGAGTTTTCATTCTCCTTTAATGTAACCCATAGAACCAATAGTAAGCGAGGCTTACTATATGATTCCCACTTCCATGGGGCCTTCAAGAACATCTAGACACCAAAGGAAAGCTGACTTGCGTTTCTACAGTCGGTCGTTTAGACATAGTCTAACATGGAGTGAGCTTGAAATATTCTAAGTACCTTGTATCATTGCTAATCCAAGTTTACCAAACGATTCCCAAAATGCTTGGCATCGTCAAATAAGGCTAAGTGGGCAGTGTAGTTCCGCCTGATAGAGAACCTCACGAAATAGACAGTAGGTACGTCTGACAGCAATTTGCAGGGGGAAGAGCCAGAGCCACCAAGTAAAGAATGCCTATCGAGGCTTTGTCTTTTGTGATCCTCCTGTATTGAACTTCCTTGAAAGAAAGGGGAATTCGCTTAGATGTCTCAAATCTTCTTCAACAAGTTTGCCTCATCGCCAGTAATTTCTCTCTTTTCTTATGAGATACCTACTCTCTTTTTAGAAGCCTGTTTTAACTATTGAAATGTAAGCATAAGTCCCGAGGTCCGACTCGCATATTTGCCATTTTGGTGCTGACCACTCCAACTAGACCCATGTCGTGAATGCACAAGTTGTAAGTAATTTTTGATCAAAGAGCCATATTGGGTAGCTGCTTCGAACTCTAGATGCTTTTGTGTGACGAATTTGCATTATCACAGCGCTGAGACACAGGAAGGCGCCGACGGAAAGGGCGACGAACAAGGCGTTGGTACAGATAGTTCGGTACTGCCAAGCTCCTCGCGACAGAGGCGTACTGTCGCCCTTTTCCGTTGCGGTCCAGAGGGACCTCCGAAAACTTGACTTGCGTTCAGCAGCATCCAGGATTCCGAGGGCGGTGGTGGCTCAATGCCAAATGACACAGGCTCTTGTCGTCATTATTCGTCGTTTGTTGCGGTCCAAATCGACCGCGAGCTGTTGGACCTATCAACGGCTGTTAGATTGGTGCTGTGAGTCTGCGACTAGGTCTTCTTGATTTTAGGGCGACACTGAGGGCAAATGCTGACAGGAAGGGCACCCACTGTAACACGCCTCATTTCCATTGATCACCGTACCACTTGACTAATGGCATTGTAGCGGATGATTTGATGGCCACAGAGAACGCCTGTCCTAGTACAATCTTTCAGCAACCAAACTCGCGTTGACAGCACCCAAGAAGTTGCTGCGCCTTGGTTCATTGCTGGGCTATTGCTGTATCATCGACTCATTGCCGATCACGTTGTCCCACTCAAAACCATATATTCGAGCACCTCCAGGTGGAAAAAGCCTTTGTGCAAGGACATCCACCACTTCTCACCACTTCTCTCTTACAATACCAGGCAACGATCCCTACTAGCTCTTTTCACCGCAAACGCATCACTTCCACGTGAAAGTTGAACGACGAACACACTCGGTTGTCTGTGGCCTGCTTTCGAATAGCCACCAGTTATCGGCATCATGAATACGGTATGTATTGAGATAGGTCCAAAGGATCAAACTTTTCCATGGTTTTGCGTATGCGATGGGCTAATTCGATTGCTGTATCGCAGTCCCAGACATCCTCCCCAGCCCTCTTCGAGAAGCTACCCGACCCATCAATGTCTCGAAGAACATCACCAGAACTTGACGATTCCTTCTTCAGTATGCCAGAAAATATGCTCTCGTCCAGTAACGCCACTTTCATGTGCGAGTCCTTGTTTGATTCGGTATGTTGACTCGAGCCAAATGCCCCAGTTCCTGGAAGGACATGAAGTCAACCGATAACTGTGAAGCCGACCAAACATAAAATCTGGTGGTGGTTTTTCGAATGCCAGGGGGAAAAGTGCTGACTTGTCTTCTTTCCAGGACCTGAATAGTGCGTTAGCCTTTTCAAAAACGTGCATGCTTCGCAAAGAAAGAAGAGGAGAGGATCCCAATCCACCAGAGAATAGTGAGCTACCACCCTCATAAAACAGATTCATGTTACAACCACTGACCTTCTTTTAGATTAAACAACGAACCAAAATTCTCAGTGGTGATTTTGAATAGAGGAAGTAAGTCTCCTTTAAGTTTTCTTTCTAGCCCCCAAGTGGTTCCCCGCGCCCCCGTCCGAGCCGCATAATCACTTGCTTGGCTTGTGTAGCCTTCTCCCATCGGGCACAAGACCGGTGGCTCACCGGAATCTTCTTACCCACCATTACTTAGTCTAAACCAATAATCAACCACTCCATTGTCAACTACCATGTCTTATAACGCCCATCTAATTTATTCTTAGATTGCCTGAGCAAGTTGTGGCGCAAGACAAGGGGCTGGTAGAGTCAATCTTTGGCTGTACTTGAGGGGTGAGATTCATGATGCTAGATTTATAGGTTCGATTTAGGCTCCATTGAGGCTCAACGGTTCTTCATGTGTCAGAGTACGGTGGCAGACTGCTTATGTCGAGACTGTGGCGGCGCAAGCCTCTTGAATTTGCATGTACTTTTCTTTTTCTCGCGTTATAGACGGCTCATCTCTATCTTAATCACTCTTACGGTTTCTCTTTCCCACTATACTCAATTGACTTCCAAAGGCACAGGGGATCCATGTGACAATTAAATCTAGTTATTCCGGCTCCAGACATGGCTTTTCAGCCTTCTTGAGTAAGTCAATACCGTCTCATTCGTGTTTCATTATTTCCAACCAAATGAGTCTCTAGGCACTCCTCAAGCATGACTTGATCACGATCACCTGCCCGATGTTGCCGAAGCTAGTCTTAAAATAATTGCCCGAAGAACTTATCCTTGGTGGACGTCGACGGTTCAAAGATGAGTTCCAATGACATGACACATTTAGCCAAGCTTTGTAAGGTTTTCTGATAATTATGGTGCTATCTTTACCTCAAGATGTCTAACTTCTAAAGCGTCACAAGTTGCTGTGAAGGGAGATTCAGCGGTACCTTCGGCGGTGATGTCCCTGGGAGGAAACCTGTAAACTTCGAAATGGATTTTGTACTCAACAGTTGGTCTAATTCTTGACTTAAGAGAATTAGATTCGAATGTTCCACTCTTGAAGTGAATAGTGTGTGACTTTCACGTGACTTCTCCATCATCAGTATCAACTTCACCTCAAATACTTAAATGGACCACGGCAGAGAATGGCTCCACACTCCTTGAAAATAGGGTAACAGGCTGATAAGAATTAATAATATTATTTGTAACTTAAGAAAGAGGCTCAGAGTATTTCCATCGTCAAGTGTTCTCGTGAGGTCAAGGCAGAAACAACGCCATCAACCTCATCAACCGCACAAGAAGGCTATGTTGACTAAATCCGAACACCGAACATTTTGTTGCAATCCCGTATCAGGCCGGCGTATTGCTTACTCCACATTACTTGAAAATCCTCTCACTTATGTTCGGCGGATACAGTAGTGGCCGGTAAATCTCTAGACACCTGCCCCATTGGGTGTGATTCACAACCCCGCCTCGGCATTTGCATTTACATTCTGCAATTCCTCCCATGCAATCATCACCGATAAGAACCACTCTTTATCGAAACATAAAAAATGCTCGATAAAATGGTAATTTAATTGAATAAATACATTGAGAGAAAAGGACGTGATTACACCCACATGGAATGAATTGAACCAAATCTTTAATTCTATGCTTGACGGATCGACCAATATCACATTTCTGGGCCAGAATGTAGATAGTCAACATGCGCGACATTAAGCTCAAGGATCCTGCAGCAACGTTGTGGAGTGACCTCGTGGGGTCTTGCGCCGCGTCTTCCTTATCTCACTTTCCGTCACTTCATATTCTTTTCAAACTCTTTCTGCTATAATGCCTCTTCCTTCCTTTTAATTGCGACTGTCTCCCAGTCTTTCATGGGACATCTGTTAGATATCGCGGACACTTTTTGAACTTCGCAGTTCGAATGTGCCACAATGGACATCGAAAAGAATCTTGATGCCTCCTCGGGAGATATCGAGAAACAACATGCGCCTCTCGCAGCCGTTGGCTCAATTGAGGACTACGCCGAAAAGACATTTCGCCATGTAAATCGCAACGATGGCGACAAAGCCCTCCAAGCATTCGAAGGACATGAGGGCGAAGAAATTATCCTTACACCAGAGATAGAGAAGAAACTGCTCCGTAAAATTGATTTGAACATTATGCCAGTCAGTACCAAACCCCGTATTTACCCCTTATCAATGTCTTAAGCTAACAATTGTATTATTAGATGCTTTGCACAGTCTACGCCCTAAATTACCTCGACAAAGTAACCCTCTCCTACGCCAGCGTAATGGGCATCCAAAAAGCCATCCACCTAACCTCCGATAACTACCAATGGCTTGGCAGCATGTTCTACATAGGCTACCTATTCTGGGAATTCCCTACCGCGCGACTCCTTCAACGCTTCCCTCTTGGCAAATGGTCCGGCATTAATGTTGTCCTGTGGGGAGTAGCAGTTAGTTGTATGGCCGCGACGACAAACTTCAAAGGCGCGGTAGCAGTACGGTTTTTCATGGGAGTTTTTGAGGCGGCGGTTACGCCTGGGTTTGCGCTGTTTACTAGTCAGTGGTATACGAGGGGTGAACAGGGACTTAGGGTGGCGATTTGGTTTAGTTTTAATGGGGTTGCGCAAATTGTGGGTGGTGCGCTTGCTTATGGCATTTCCACTTCTGTTAAACATTATGGTAATGTGTCGGTTCTCCCTGCTTGGAAGATTATTTTTGTTGTTACGGGACCGGTCACGGTTGCTGTGGGACTTTTGTTTATTTGGTTGATGCCGGATAGTCCTTTGAATGCGTGGTTTCTGTCGCCGACGGAGAAATTGCTGGCTGTGGAGAGAATAAGAAAGAATCAGCAGGGTGTGGGGAATACGCATTTCAAGTGGTATCAATTGAAGGAAGCATTCCTTGACCCAATTACTTGGGCACTGTTTTTGTTTGCGGCAATTGGAAATCTGCCAAATGGTAAAGTTTCTCTTAGCCGTACAGAAATCGCGACTAATAATTTCAGGTATCGGAACGTTTTTCAGCCAACTGATTGTTTCGTTCGGCTTCACGGCAGACGAGTCCCTCCTGTACGGAACACCGGGCGGAGCCGTAGAAGTAATCTGGCTCATCGGCTTCGGCTGGCTCGGCATGCGCTTCAACAACCGCCTCTTCTTCGGCTCCCTCGGAATCTTCACCTCCCTCCTCGGCATGCTCCTAATAATCTGCCTCCCAACCTCCCAAAAAGTGGGCCGTCTAATCGGCTACTACCTAACACAAGCCTCCCCAACAGGATTCGTAGCCGTCCTCTCCCTCATCTCCAGCAACGTCGCAGGCTACACGAAAAAGACCACCGTGGGAGCAATAATCTTGATTGGATATTGCACGGGGAATATTATTGCTCCGCAGACTTTTAGACCGAAGGATGCGCCGAATTATCGGCCGGCGGAGATTACGATTGCAGTTGCGTATGTGGTTTGTATTGCGCTCTTGGGTTTATTTATTGGTATTATAGGAGGTTGAATAGGATGAATGAGGGGATTCGTGCGAGGCCGGGATATCAGAAGTTGGACAAGCAGGAGTTTCTTGACTTGACGGATAGAGAGAATCATGAGTTTGTGTACAGTTTGTGATCGGAAAGATATGGAGAGGGGACAGCCGAGAAATGGATTTCATCAGAAAAGACACTACCTTCGACGAAAGATTTTTTGCATTGCTTCTATCCTGTCGGCTTCCGTTCACATTTTCCATTCGCATGGACACGACATTGATGATGGCTAGTCACGGGAGGTCGGGCCGGTGAGTTTCGGCTCGGAAGGTATACCCGAGCCCTTCTCCTTCACTTGCGAGCATGACCGTGAAATGTTGTGATAGAAGAGTCAAAGTTTACTAGCGAAGTCTGGAGGAGAGAGTAGTCCTCTCTGGTATTTTGATGCCGTCTGAGACGTTTCTGCTTCCAAGGTGCAGGTGGTCACATCGCTCTCGCCAGCACTTACCCCGCTGTCAGGCCTCGTTCCCTGTCCATGGTCGTCAGCCTTGCTCCTACATTTGGGTGGCATTCAGAACATATTTGCTTCATGCTTGCGACGATTTCTAAGTGTTTTAGACCTGTGATGTCGACATTGTCTAATTGTGAGAAGGAATGATAGTGATGACGTAGAAAACCTTTTTGCAACGAAGAGAACTAGATCGAATAGCATCGTTGCAGCACATCAGCCCGCGAATCGAGCATCTCAGATCTTCGGATAGGATTTGGGCCGAGAAGAAGCGACGAACATAGGATCAACCATACAAACTACAAGCGATGCTCGATGTGATGTCCGATTAGCAATGTGATCAGCATCAGCCATGGGACCTGGAAACGATCTGAAGTTGTACGAAACAAATTCTCCACTCGAAACTTGGCGCAGAAACAACAAGAAACACACCAAGAAAAAGAAAGCAAGAGAAATACGCAAAAGGAAATGCGTCATGTCACCAATAAAAAAAAACATTACTAAGGTAGGTATACAATATGACAATCATGGTATTCTAGTCCCCAACTCCGCACCAAACTCCCACTTTTCCCGTTGCTTCCCCCTCTTCCCCCATCAAGCCAAACCCCTTCCAACTTTTTTCACCCCACCCCAAACCTCCCCATCCTCACGAATCTAACCCAACAAACTTTTCCGTCCAAGTAGTATTACTCAAACTCCCCATGACCATCCTTCTCCCACTCCTAAAGAAGAATCGTGCCTGGTCCCTCCAGCCCACAGCCCCAATACTCGCACCCGCAAAATCCGCCACGCCCCAAACGTGGTTCCGTCCTGGCTGTGGCGCCCACGTCGTATTGGTAGTTGAGGCTTTGGAGCCGAGGAACTCGTAGGTGCCGGCGTCGAGACCGGTGTAGTAGACGTGTAGTTGGTCTTGGGTGGAAGTGTAGGCGGCACCCAGGCCCGAGGTGGGGTTCCAGTTTGAGATGCGTTCGTTGGAGAGGGGGGTTCCTGGGGTTGGGGCGTTAGTGGTGGGGAGGGTGGGGAGGAAAAGGGAGTGTACCTTGGGTCCAGTCGCCTTTTGTGAATTGTTGGCCGTATAAAACTTGTGTTAACATATCAACATAAAATATGTTGATGTTGTTCGTCGTTGCATTGCAATTCACAGCCGCAATACTCGACCCATTCAGCACCAACCCTCCAACTACAGTCCCACGATCAAAACCCGAGGCATTTCCTTGCAGTTGAGAGAGTTGATTGCTTTGATCTTGGTAGTAGACTCGCCAATCTTGTGCGTTGTCGACGTTCACGGCGGCGAGTCCCGTAGTGTCGGCTATGGGAACGGTGGTTGTGAGGAGGTTGTTGGCGACTGTACTGCAAGATGAAGAACCGGCTGCGCAGGCTAGGGCGGCCATTGCTATCTTCTTTTCTTCGGATACGTAGAAGAGGGTCAACTAAGAGGCGTTAGTTCCAGGGGATCTGAGTTCGTGTTATTGAGACCTACGTAGACGACACCAGTATTGTCCGTTGCAGCCGTGGCTGAGATTGGTGATCCAACCTTTGGTCGTTGATAAAGTGTGACGTTTCGAGTCGAAGAGAAAGTGCTTCCATCTGTGCTCATTTGATAGCTGATTGTCCCATTCGTATTCTGCCAGAACGTCTGAGTATTCCATGTCGTCTTGTCCTTCAAGAATAACCCCGTCGCCGCCACGCTTGCTTTCACGTTATTGGCGACACTGATCTGTTGCCTCTCTGCTGCTCTCTTCGAGATTCTCGGCACCAAAATCCCTATCACTATTCCCGCAACCAGACTAACGATAACTAATAGTCCCACGAGCAAGATCAAATGCCTCTTCCAAAAGGGTTTCCGGGGAGTGGCGGCGAGCTCGTGTTGATATCCTGGAGGTAACGTTCCTGATCGTGCCGTCTGTCCAAATTGTGCCGTGGGCGGTTGCTCATGACTTATCAGAACTATCTTGTCATCTGGAAAGTAGTGTCCTGGCTCCACCGGGGAGGGAACAACATGCTTTTCGTCGCTTCCAGACTGATTCTCGTCAGCAAACCTCAGCCACCGCTTCCTCAAGGATCACTCACCATGGTGCTGATGCTCGACACTGGGGACGCCGTCGAGATCATATCTAGAAGTTGGAAAGTACGTGATTAGGATATAACGAGTGGAAGCGGACGTAAAGAGCCCTGATACAATTGGTCACCAGAAGAACATGGTGAGAAGAGAAGGTGAAGGAGTCTAGTGTTGGAACATCGCAACGTGACCTGTGGGTATAGGAGAGAACAGTATCTGGAGACGAGCCTCATCTCAATATGCTTCGAGAAGCCAATGGCTATCACCTTCACAGGACCGAGCTCTGTTTCGCCCTGTTGCTCGGGTATAGTGGGCAGCATGATTAGCGCCTTAAGGCATAAGAATATTGCCCTATTTGAATGGGACAAGATAAAAGGAAAAGATACCAATTGGTGCAAATCGTTCAGTGGGGATTTAACTTTTCTGAAAGGCCATGACACCATCAGCCTCATGCCCAGAGGCGCTGCACATGCAGCGTTCCGCTGTCACCAAAATCCCACTGTCCGGGTAGTCCCAGCCGAGCTTTCATCTGGCCTTCGAAACATGACATGATCTCTTTAGGAAATACGATGACTCGCGGTGTCGATTGGAAGACCATGGTCCGGACTTCGCGATGTTTAAACTTTGGGCTGAGACGCCGTAGCTATGCCGGGCACCGGAAAATCATTGTGCTTGTTTCGGATTGTATGAGCTAAGACTAAAAAGACGAACACCAAGATCTTTTCAGCATATGAAATCATATCTGCAGCGAAAATATGCTCGACCGCCACGCAACAACTCTCGCTCATACCCGAAGCATGTTTGTGCCGGACTTCCAAGGCCCTGGGGCACCTGACTTCAGGTGGACAAAAGCAACGACACAGGCCCTTTGCGGAACTCCCAACAGAACCAATGATGGATGCACTTGCAACATCTCATTGCATCGAGCTGCATTCGAGGACGTTTAGCATCTTGGGGTTTATTCCTCGTTGCTTGTTCTAGTCTGGAAGATGAGAACGAGGTTGAAAAAAGGTTTATCAAGAGCCCGGTCCATTTCGGCCGGAGCACCTTCCTTAAACGGGACTAGATCTCGGCCCCATCGAAGCTTCCCGGGCCCGGCTCTGAGGGCCCCCTTTCTCGGTTCATCCGGCTAGGACTAGTTGGTCTATCCTCACTTCTGGAGCTATGAAGCTTGTTCTCTTCACGACCCTAGAGAGTTGCAAAGAAATAATCTATCAAGTTTCACAGCCGTTCCAACCTTCGAGAAGATCGGATCGTAGATGAATTATCAAAACGACGTCACAAGGGACAAGAAAATCCGGACGGGCAACATATCTTAGAACTTTCCCGTATCACATTTGCAGGCAAAGTGACAAGGAAGACAGAATGAGAATACCATCTCATCGGGAAAGGTATGTCTGATGTGTTTGTCAGTGTAAAAAGGCATATGCTAGTTAATCCTGCCAGTGAGGATGTAACATGTATTCTGTCTACAACAATAGGATTTCATTGTTGTTAGAATTCGTTTGTGAACCTCTGTTACAAATCAATTTGTTATTCATAGGTTGACACGTAATATTATACACGTCTCGTCGATTGATTCACGGGCATGGATATATGTGCTTGCGATGTTCAAGTGGAAATATTCCTCAAGGTCAACGGTGTGGCTTTGGAGCAACTCAAGTGATTGGTACGTTGTGCTGCCCTCTCCGTTCGAGAGTTAAGTCTGTGTAGGTACAACACCAATCTATCCATTGTCACCAGATGTTCACAAAACCAGTTACGAGAACACATTTCGCTTTTTGCGCAAGTTGATCTTGGACTGCGGTGCTAAACAGTCGCATTGTTGCAATTCAAGAGCGTTTAGAAGCCCGCCACGAAGGCCTAACCGGCTGCTCTATGTTGGTATAGGAGAGATTGATATAAATCTTTGTAAAGATGTGACTGGTGACCTAATCTATGCAACATTGGGTCATTGTTGGGGAAAGGGCCAGCACTTGACCCTTCGTAATGTTAACATTGACGACCTTAAACGCAAAATATATCTGACGTCACTTCCTCGAACATTTGCGGATGCTGTGGATGTATGTCGACATTTGGGTGTTTGGTATCTATGGATTATTTCGTTGTGCATAGTGCAGAACTCCAAAGACGATTGGCAAAGGGAATGCGCGTTGATGGAGTCTGTATATTCTGATGACATTTTAACATTTGTGCAACGTGGGCGCCAGATTCTAGCCATGGCTTATATTCCGAGAGTCGCCCGAGATCATTTCACACAGGACTGTTGCAGATCAATTCCAAGCTTCCGCCAAAAAGCGTCTTTTTGGTCCATATGCTTTGATTATTGATCCTAGTGAGGGCAGCAGCATCCATGGCTGAGCTTGGATTTGCCAAGAACGTCTGCTATCTCGAAGAAATCTCCACTTTACCGAGAATCAAGTAGATTGGGAATATCGCCAGTTGACAACGTGCGAGATCACGCCGCAAGGAATTTGGTCTCACCGTGGAAATCCACCGTGGCCGAATCAGAATCTCGACATTAAATTGCTGATGAACATAATCTCAAATCTGTCTGCAGAAGTGAAGACTGATTGCGCCCTTGATATCTGGAAGAAAATCATCAGCACCTATTCAGAAGGGTGTTTAACCTTTGGGAGTGATAAGCTTGTCGAATAGCTGCGCTTGCGAAACATTGCCAGACAGTTCTGGGACCAACAATATATGTCGCTGGTCTCTGGGATATACTCTTACCGCACCAACTGATGTGGTTCGTACCGCACGCACTCGAGGCCCAATCCACGATGTACAGAGCACCCTCCTAGTCCTGGGTTTCCGTAGAGGGGGTTGTTCGGCCTGGTTGGGCAACTACCTCAGAGAATCGCATCAGAATCACGGTGGAAAAGGTCCACACTGTACTCGATTCCAACGATCCTCTTGGACCTCTCACTAGGGCCTATATCAAGGTCGCAGGCGGCCTCGCCCGTGTACGTGCAATCGTTGACAAGAGGAGAAAGCCCAGATTTTCCTTGTGCGCGAGAATTGATTGCCTAGTACCCACACGTGCAACCTATGCTTATGAAGACCAAGCACCATCTGACGAACAGTTACTGGAACAGGGTGTAGACATGTTTTTTATTCCTGTCCCCGAACGGAATAATGTGGCTGGCCCTCTTCCAAGATTCCATAACCCTCTCCCAAGAGTCCAGGGCCTTCTGCTGAGAGGGGTAGAGGGATATGAGGGTATCTTCACACGCGTTGGTAGTGTCCGTGTGATGAGGCACTCCCCTGCTGATACCCAGCATGATGAATTGTTGTTTGAACAAGCTTTTGCATTATTCGACATGTATGCTGATGAAAGTGGCTTGGTATATTCAAGGAACAATGCCAATGAAATAGTGTATACGATAATAATTATATGATTGATGGCATCGGATATCGCTTTTGCAGTGGTGATTGCGCAGGCGGAAGGAGGCGATGAGATTTATGTTTTCGTGTTGGGTGGATGAGGTCCTGGTGCTCAATTAGCGCCCGCTCCTGTACTCCGCAGATCGTCCTCGTACCTGCCGAAAAGCTTCTCAGTGCCTAAAATAGGCTCACCACTGCACCTAATTCTTACTATCCGTAGCGTCTTGTAGACCACGGAATTCGGGAAGCAAGCTGACCGCGGCCGCGATTGAAGACGACCTGCACTTCTCACCCTCGACCGCGGCAAACTGAATCAGGTACAGAACACGCACCATGAAACCTCCATGTCAGCTCATCACCATCAAATTGCCGAGCTGAGAATAACATGCCCGCAGCATCCTGCATCGTTCGCCGTTGGTCACCAACAGTTGGTGGCAGAAGCAGCCATCTGAATGGCTAAAATGCGCCCTGGGCTCCAGGTTGTTTCTGGCTGCGGAACAAACTACCGCCGCGACTGAGAGCAGTCGCGACCCCTTATGTTTTGCCAGAATGTCTTCCTTGGCACCTTTCCTCCCCTCTTCATTGAATATTTACAAATGACCAGATGGGCTATAAGGACAAGGAAAGCCTCAGCATTCATGTGCGAGGGTTCGATGAGTCGTATGTGGTGAGTTCTTGGGACATCTCGGAGGTTTAAAGTGGCATGTCTAACGTGGTGACAGGGGGGCATGATGCGCCAGGCTCCGGCGAAGAAGATCACTCGAGGCATTGGACTGGCTGGCCTTTTACTGATGCTCATATATTACTTCCACGACAACTTCTTTAATTCGCAAGTACAGCTTAATTATGTCCCGAAACCAATCCGACCGGAGCTTCACCCTGTCTCTACCCTCCTTCGAGTTCCCAGGAACAGCGCAAAGAAGCTTCCAAAGATACAGCATGCACCAGTCCCCGAAACAGCCAGCGCGAAGGCAATTCGATTACGTAGGTTGAAGGAGGTGCGCAAGGAGTTTCTTCATGCTTGGAATGGCTACAAGAGGGAGGCATGGGGGAAGGACGAGTTGAGGCCCATCAATGGCGGGTACAAAACTCCGTTCTGTGGATGGGCAGCATCATTAGTGGACACATTGGACACTTTATGGATAATGGAGTTGTACGATGAGTTTAATGCTGCTCTACTGGAGCTGGAGAAAATCGATTTTACACACACGGAGGGGTGCCAGATCAACCTGTTTGAGACCACGATTCGACATCTAGGAGGAATGCTTTCAGCGTTTGATCTTAGCGGATCAAAGCATCCCATATTGGTTCAAAAGGCTGTAGAATTGGGTGAAATGCTCTTCAGTGCTTTCGACACGCCAAATCGAATGCCTGCCCCGCATTACACATGGTCTGCGTGAGTCTCTATTTTCATTTTTTGATGCAACCAATTCTGACTATTCCACAGAACAGATCCAGATGCATTTGACCATATGCCAAGTAGAAGTGTTGTGCTAGCTGTACTTGGCTCCTTGACACTCGAATTTACTCGACTTTCGCAAATTACTGGTAATGACAAGTACTATGATGGCGTTACTCGCATTATGCTCGAGTTGGAGAAATGGCAAGACAAGACGAGTTTGCCGGGCATGTGGCCTGCCACGGTTGACTCGACCAGAGTGAACCAGACCATTGCTCTCGGCTCGCCATTCGAAGGAGGAGACGAACTGTATACCCTGGGTGCTTTGGCAGACTCCACCTATGAGTACTTGCCCAAGGTAATTAATTTCCGCTTTTCGGTCATGAAGATGCTGATCATTTTAGACCTATATGCTTCTTGGTGGCCGTGACAAGTCCTACCGCACCATGTATGAGAAATTCATTAAGGTAGCTAAAGAGCACCTCTTCTTTCGCCCAATGACCGTCACGGAAGAAGATATCTTGATCTCCGGAGCGGTGAATCGCGTCGCAGGCGAGCCTACACGATTGAGTCCTGAGCTCCAACATCTCGCGTGCTTTACGGGAGGCATGCTCGCAATCGCAGGAAAAATCTTCAAGAGACCAGAGGATGTCGAAGATGGAGCAAAGCTCACAGAAGGTTGCGTATGGGCTTATCGAAGCACGAATACTGGCATCATGCCCGAAACTTTCACGACTGTTCCATGCAAGAATCGGACGAATTGTCCATGGGACACCAAGGCATGGATGAGAGCTATCGACCCATCTGCGACTGAGGATGTTATTCGAGATAGAGTGGCTTACAACAAACTCGCACCTGGAATGGTACAAATTCTGGATGGGCGATATCTTTTAAGGTATGTGGATTTTTGCTCATTTGTTGACCGCTCTTCTGTTTGTCATCACGATCCTTCCGAGTCATAAATTTTCGTTGCACATCGCAGATTTTGTCATGTGATGATCCTTCAAGGATATCACGACGTTGGGAAGCTTCATAATGTGTTGAATTTCTTGTTCTCAAATCTAGGCGCTACGTAGTGAGCTCAGGCAGTCGGCATGGCATGTACTAGGTTGTGAGACCTGGCTGCCGACGCCCAACTCATCTGCTTGGCATCACTTTTTTGAC
The DNA here is from genome assembly GCA_020726485.1 of Halenospora varia. NCBI lineage: Eukaryota > Fungi > Ascomycota > Leotiomycetes > Helotiales > Solenopeziaceae > Halenospora > Halenospora varia. The sequence goes on along the minus strand of JAHEWH010000034.1, from coordinate 306,570 downwards.
ATACCCCCCACTTTCCACTACCATATCCTGACTTCTATCTAGACCAGAAGCCATAGAATCCGTCTTCATCATGTGGCGCATAACTGGTGATTCACACTGGACCGACAGCGGATGGAATATGTTCAAATCCATTATGGCTCATACTAAGACGGACATCGCTCACTCGGCAATCGACAATGTTATGGACGGTGTTCCGGTCAAAGTGGATGAGATGGAGTCTTTCTGGTTGGCAGAGACGCTAAAGTACTTCTATCTTTTGTTCAGTGAGCCGAACGTGGTTAATTTGGATGAATATGTGCTGTAAGTCTCGCCTTCTACCACCATCAGTGACTTCAGAGATTAGGATGTGGGCTAATCATAGGAACAGGAACACCGAAGCTCATCCTTTGCGAAGGCCACGGTAGTTTCAACCTCAATGGAGAATTGCAATTGCGAGAAAAAGCATTACAGGACTGCATGGCAGGTATTCATGGGAAGGCATTTCATTCATTCGACTTGAATTCGTGGGCGTAGAGGCGTTGCATTGCATTGCATGGGCTGCGCATACCTAGGATAAACCCTCCTAAATAGAATCAGAAAAGCATAGGCATTTCATTCTTGGTCAGTAGTCTCTCGTGATAACTTGTTGAAACTGTCCCACAAATATCCACAAAGCCAAAAGTCCATCTCCAACTACCGAGACCCTCTCATTTTCGCCCCTTTCCACGTCTTCCAAATTAACCTGTCCCACAACCACACGTACCCCACATCCTCGACCTTTCGCCCTCTCGCCCTGTACAACCACACCCACATCCACCCACCACTCAAAAAACCTCACACATGATAACTCCATCCCGCCCCCAACTTCACAACCACCAATCATCACCAACCATTCTCAACCCGCATATTTTGTTGCACATCGCAGTGAAAAGGGCGATAAACGCCCCTTTCGCCCTCTTCGCCCTTTACGCCCTGCCCCACTAAACCCTACCAATTGGGGTGCTTGTTGATGGTCGGCTCCCCATTTTGGTTTCTCGTTTTTGGCATCACGTGAATTTTGGGTGCAAATGTGCCATGGTAACAGCACAAGGTCTGAGCCGTCATTGAGAAGTGAGATGGCGGGAACACTGCTCCCGCCTTGTACGCCCTGTCCCCCTGAATCCATGCATCTAACCCGCGTCCAAAATAGGCGAGACGAATCGAGGGGGCTGCTGTTGATAGGCTCCCCATTTTCGCTTCTCGCTTTTTGCGCCACTTGTTTTTATCACCAGGCTTCACGGATAGTGTATCTGCCACCATACTCACCCGATTTGAATCCCATTGAGGAGTTTTTCGCTGAGTTGAAAGCCTTTATCAAGCATAGCTGGCATAATTATAAGGAAAATCCACAGCAAGGCTTTGATACCTTTTTGGAATGGTGCATTGATGCGGTTGGTGGAAAGAAGAACAGTGCTAGAGGGCATTTTAGGCATGCAGGATTGAATATTGAAGAGCTGTAGCTCGGCATGTGGACGACAGAATTGGAAAATCCTAATAGAGCAAACTACTGAACTAAGCAATGCACTCCCTTTGATTCCCGTTATTCCTCAGTCTCGGCTCGCTTGTACTTCTTGACCCAGTAGTCGATGTCACCTACGACATGCTCGGCAATCCCTCTTTTTACGCCTCTCTTGATCAAAAGGTCAGGGTTTGGATCCCGGCGGATTAATTACAGATCCATACCGTCTTCTTTTATCACATCGCAAGCCTTTTGATACTCCACCTTGAGTGCTGGCTTCTTGACTTGCGATTTCTGCCAAGTACAGTAATCTTCTACTGCTTCATCTCAAGGGCCAGAGATATTGAGACGATCAATTTGAGCAGATTTTGAAAGCATGTCCGGAGCCGGAGATCCAGCTGGTAAAGACGCCAAGTGGGATGTCTGATAAGACGGTGCCGGTAGCACATTTGTGATAGTAATAGGAGGATGGCTTGCTGTAGACGTTCTAGTCGCCTTTTGATGCATCTCGAGCGACTGCTGTTCTTCTGCGTACAGCTACTCACGAATGTCCTTGGGAACATCATCGTGTGTCTTTAACGTAAGACCGTCTTGCACATGCATAATGAGGCTCCTTAGGTGGTGCGATTTCAGTTTGTAGTGCTTTTTACCAACGGGGTCGCGCCAGCAGTGTGGTCCCAAATTACATGGAGGGCCAGTACAACGCATAAGATTATATACCTCCTGCCAAATAGATGGGTGTCCAGAAGATGCCTGTTCTGCGTCCAGTTGCGCAGCTCCTTCAGCAAGCATCTGCCGAGTTGTGGACGAGGAGCCTCTTTTATCTGCCCTCCCTAATGACGTAGTCAACGAGTGACTAGTGTTTACGTAGTTGAATGAAAGGTTCAGTCCGAGTTTCCTACCTGCGCGATATAGTTCGCCCCACGAAACGGGTTAGCTTTCTATAGCTGCCCAGTCAATACTAGTGTTATCAAATCGTTTTGTAAGATCAGGCTCTTTGTGTTGTGTGACCGAAACTATAACACTTGTAAAGTCGGATTTGAGGGATCTGTTCGTTATATGCAAAATTTCTCTAATTTGGGCTAGAGGAAGTGTTGCCAGTAGGCAGCAGGTGCTAGAACCATATCCTGCTCCGTGTCTTTTGGCATTATTGCCCTATTGTTCACCGTAATCTTCCACTCGATTGAGTAATGTTTGTAGCCGTCATTGTATGTTCTCTCGCTATCCTAGTTAGGAAGCTGACATAACCTGAGCTCGTTCGTCTGTGTTTGTCGCTGACTGGAATCGTCGTATGGATCCCATTGGTCGTATGAGTTTAATGCAAATGAGTCGTGGGAAGGGGCAGGGCTGCTCATGGCTGCCTTTTGGGGAAACGCCTTCTGGAGCCGGGGGTCCCACAGGAAGCACGCAGGCGCCTGCTGTCCAATCCTGTGTCATCAGAAGTAGGTCGCTAGAAACGTTATCTTCGCAAGCCGCGCCTTGCCAATGAAACCCACGCCCTGAGTCAATGGCTTTACAGTAATATTAGGGTGGGGGATAGCCGGAGTCGATGGTATGAGGGCAATGTTCAGGAGAGTAGAACCAGTGCTTGGGGAAAACACAACGGGGAGGATGCAGTTCAGCGCGAGATTGCTAGAATGCTCTCTGGGACCAATATAAATCCTCAGGCAGAAGTTCATTTCTTCCACGTGATATGCCACCTCACAAATTCCAGCTAAAGGTTAGCACGATACGATATGCAGTGTTATGCGCAACCTTTCTATTGAGAATGGCTTGGTTACTGTAATACTCTATGTTCTTTCCCCATGTCTTTCCTTTATCAGTCGCAGTCAACAGGCAGGGGCAATTCTATTCCTGGTGTTCAGCTTGGTTGTGGTATTTGCAACCAACCGTATTGCCATTCGTTGGCAAGCGCCGCGAGGCTCTGGCATTTCAACCACATCTCTCTCTACAACGTCCGCGATGCTCCTTAGATCCTGTTCCTCGAGAAATATCGAGCCCTTGAATTCTTTTTGAACAAGTTAAAGCTACCGAACTCCACAGTAGACCCTGCGACCGAACCCATCCGATCCAGTCCAAAACCGTCCTCTGAAGCTCTTGCGTCCGATCTGTCTCCATTCCTCTGCCAGTCAGTATGGCAGATCCTAAGGACTATACTGTTGGCTGGATCTGCGCCATAAGCACGGAGTACGTTGCCGCACAGGCTTTTCTCGATGAAAAGGACGACGGACCCGACTACGTGTCCCCGAATGACAATAACATCTACACATTGGGAAGAGTTGGGAAACACAAAGTCGTCATAGCTGTCTTGCCTGACGGCGAGTACGGCATAGCCGCTGCGGCAGGCGTAGCGAGAGACATGCTGCACAGCTTTCCTAATATCAGGATTGGCTTAATGGTCGGCATTGGTGGAGGGGCGCCGAGTCGAAAGCATGATATCCGTCTAGGGGACATTGTGGTTAGCGCTCCTCGAGATGGGAAGGGTGGTGTGTTTCAGTATGACTTTGGCAAGACGATACAAGATCAGAGCTTTCGAACAACGGGTTTCCTAAACCAACCTCCGACGCTCCTGCGCGCCGCAGTGAGCGATATTAAAGCGGAGCACGAGGGCGATGGCCATCAACTTGAAGATGCTATTAATAGCGTTCTCGAGAGAAAGCCAAAGCTTCGAAGGAAGTATAAGCGACCGGATAGAGGGAGCGACAGGCTATATCAAAGCAGAGACATCCATCCTCTAAACGACGAATCAGGTTGTTTAGTAGCCTGTGGTGAAGGTCCATCACACCAGATATTGCGAGCCGAACGGACTGACGAGGACGATAACCCGGCAATTCACTACGGCCTGATTGCTTCCGCAAATCAGTTGATGAAGGATGCTTTGATTCGGGACAAGCTTGCAGCGGAAAAGGACGTTTTATGTTTTGAGATGGAAGCGGCAGGGCTAATGAATCACTTTCCCTGTTTAGTAATCCGCGGGATATGCGACTACTCAGACTCGCACAAGAACAAGGAGTGGCAGGGGTATGCAGCAATGACGGCGGCTGCATATGCAAAGGATCTGCTTCGTCGGATTCCCCCTAACAAGGTGGAGGCTGAAAAGAGGATTGGAGAGATTATTTCTGGTTAGTCTAAGGGAGTTAATTATTTAATTGATATAATTTTAATTATTTACAATTATATCAGATGTTCAAGAAGGCGTTGGCAACCTTCTCCGCGCTCAGTTTAATCGAGACGATGAAGCTATTCTTCAGTGGCTAACGGAGCTCGAATATGCTCCCCAACAAAACGACTATATTAAGAGGCGACAAGAAGGAACCGGTCAATGGCTCTTGGCTTCAACAGAATTTCAGACATTCCTAGATTTTGATAAGCAAACATTGTTCTGTCCAGGTATTCCAGGAGCAGGAAAGACAATCCTCGCATCAATCGTAATTGACGACCTTGGCAAAAGATACTCCAGCAATACCACAATCGGGATCGCTTATGTCTATTGCAACTTCCGGCGGCAAGGAGAACAGAAAGCAGACGACTTACTCGCCAATCTACTAAAACAGCTAGCTCAACGCCAGCCTTCTTTGCCAAACAGCGTGAAAGATCTCTATAACCAACACCAAGTAAGGAAGACGCGGCCATCACTAGAAGAAATCTCGAGAGCCCTACAATCTGTAGCTGCTATGTATTCAAGAGTCTTTGTTATTGTTGATGCCCTTGATGAGTGTCAAGTATCCGATAATAGCCGATCGAGACTCCTTTCGGAGCTTTTTAGCCTTCAGGCGAAAACAAAGGCAAATCTCTTTGCGACCTCGCGACCAAACCACTATATCGAGAGGGAATTCAAAGGGTGTATTTCACTCGAGATCCTTGCTAGCGATGAAGATGTGCGTAGATATCTTGATGGACATATGTCGCAACTCCCGGCGTTTGTCTTAAAGAGACCAGACCTACAGGAAGAAATCAAGGCGAAAATTACAAAGGCCGTTGAGGGGATGTACGTTCCTTGCTAAGCCTTAAAGACGCGGAGCCTTGACTAACATCTATCTAGGTTTCTCTTAGCACAGCTCTATTTCGACTCGCTTCAAGACAAGACTTCAGCAAGAGAATTGAAAAATGCATTAAAAGAGCTCCAAAAACAAAATCAGAGCAAATCGACCGAAGATAAGAGACTTGATGTATTATCTGAAGCATATAAGCACGCAATGGAGAGGATCGACGGGCAGAAACCAGGCTTTCAACGGCTTGCAAAGATGATTTTATCTTGGATCACCTGTACAAAGCGACCTCTCACTACGTTGGAACTACAGCACGCTCTTGCAGTTAAAATTGGCGACCATCAGCTTGATAAGGAAAATCTTCGAGAGATTGAAGACATGGTCTCTGTGTGCGCTGGATTAGTCACAGTTGATGAGGAAAGCAGCATTATCCGGTTAGTCCACTATACGACTCAAGAATACTTCGACCGGACACAGGAAAAGTGGTTTCCAAATTCAGAGACTAATATTGCGACAATTTGTGTTATATACCTCTCATTTGACGAGTTTGAAAGCGGATTTTGCCAAACAGAGAACGAGTTTGAGAGGCGGCTTCAATCAAATAAGCTATACGACTACGCCTCACATAATTGGGGACATCATGCTCGAGTGGCTTCTAAGTTAATCCCCGAAGTCAATAGCTTTTTAGAGAGAAAAGCTCAAGTAGAGTCATCGATCCAAGCACTACTGGCCGTAAAGAAGTACCCATTCGATTTGGAGTATAGCCAAAGATTCCCAAAGGAAATGACAGGATTGCATTTGGTAGCATACTTTGGGGTTAAGGCTGTCGTCAAGCTACTACTCGACCAGGGCGCCGACGTCAACTTAAAGGATAACTACAAGAGGACGCCGCTGCACCAGGCTTCTGTGAACGGGCATACCAAGGTCGTCCAGCTGCTGCTTGACCAGGGCGCCGACGTCAACTCAAAGGATAGCGACGGCAAGACGCCGCTGGACTTGGCCTCTGCGAGCGGGCATGCCGAGGTCGTCCAGCTGCTGCTTGACCAGGGCGCCGACGTCAACTCAAAGGATAGCTACGGCAGGATGCCGCTGGACTTGGCCTCTGTGAACGGGCATGCCGAGGTCGTCCAGCTGCTGCTCGAGCAGGGCGCCGACGTCAACTCAAAGGATAGCTACGGCAGGATGCCGCTGGACTTGGCCTCTGCGAGCGGGCATGCCGAGGTCGTCCAGCTGCTGCTTGAGCAGGGCGCCGACGTCAACTCAAAGGATAGCGACGGCGGGACGCCGCTAGACTTGGCCTCTGCGAGCGGGCATGCCAAGGTCGTCCAGCTGCTGCTTGACCAGGGCGCCGACGTCGACTCAAAGGATAGCGACGGCAAGACGCCGCTATACTGGGCCTCTGTGAACGGGCATACCAAGGTCATCCAGCTGCTGCTTGAGCAGGGCGCCGACGTCAACTCAAAGGATAGCTACGGCAGGATGCCGCTGGACTTGGCCTCTGCGAGCGGGCATGCCGAGGTCGTCCAGCTGCTGCTTGACCAGGGCGCCGACGTCAACTCAAAGGATAGCGACGGCGGGACGCCGCTGGACTTGGCCTCTGCGAGCGGGCATGCCAAGGTCGTCCAGCTTCTGCTTGACCAGGGCGCCGACGTCAACTCAAAGGATAGCTACGGCGAGACGCCGCTGTACCAGGCCTCTATAGGAGGGCATGCCGAGGTCGTCCAGCTGCTGCTCAAGCAGGGGGCCGATGTCAACTCAAAGGATAGCAACGGCAGGACGCCGCTGCACCGGGCCTCTGTGAACGGGGATGCTGAGGTCGTCCAGCTACTGCTTGATAATAACGCAGATATTAGTATAGAGAACAAAAGTGGCTGGACTGCCTTACAACTAGCGGCACTTAGTGGACATGAAGGAGTAGAACGGTTCTTGGTAACACATGGGGCACCTGATCCCGAAGACTTTTATGGGCTTCAAAAGCTGTTTTCGTAAAGCAGCCTTTAAAGTGTATTATATATTATTTTTATAACTTTGATAGAGGGGCTTGGGGAAGGTGATGTTTATATGCTATACATCTGGTGCTAAATGACTATTACTAAATGATTTCACAGCATAAATAGATTATTCAAGCTAGAATATTCCAGAAGCTTCATTTCTCTCCTGACCACATAATCAAGACGCTCCTCATGTACTTAACATAATTCAAAGAGTAGTCAATTTAAAGTTTCCTAAGCAGTCCTAACACAGGTGATCTGCGACTTATGGTGCAAGGGTCTCGGGTATCGCTTAAAATTTGATTGGGCTTAAAATACAGCTAGCCATGATACTGCTAGCGCCCAAAAAATGTGGAGCCAAATAAAAAATCATTGAGTGTTCCGACTGACACCGATTTCGACTTTTACTATAGCCGTAAGCCTGATATTATTTGACTTCCCGTGAAAACCTGAGCGAGGCGAATAGGTGAGGAGAAGTTGATGCTCTCCCGATTTTCCTTTTTCGGTTTTTACGCCACTCGGGTTGGGTGGGAGTCAGGACATCTTCAACGTGTGATAGTGTCTGTGCCGTCGTTGAGCCGGCGAGGGTGAGATTGTGCCAATAAGAGGGAGCATCGTACGCCCTGCTCCGTTTAAGATGTGCATGAAACTTTTTATCTTTGAGACAATAAATAAGCGAAACGAATGGAGGAACCTAAAGAGGGTGCCCTCCCCATTTTCGTTTCTTGTTTTTTGCGCCACTTGATTTTTTGCTGTAAGCCATATATATATTTTTCATATCTGTCTGAGCCGTCGATAGAGCTAGGTTGAGATGGTGTAAGGATACTGCAGGAGATGCAGCCGCCTTTTACGCCCTACTCGAGTAAGCGAGACGAACCGAGGACATTACTGTTAATGCCCTCCCCATTTTCGTTTCTTGTTCTTTGCGTCACTTGGATTTTGGCCGCAAATGATCTCAGGTCGTGATGATAATGTCTGAGCCGTCATTGAGCGTTTGAGAGCGAGATAGAGAGATTGGCCGAATAGTATTTTCGGCCTGTACGTCTTGTCATGCATGTAATCTATAGCCAAATATGGCGACGCCAATAGAGGGACTTGATGATAATGCCCTCTGCACATTGGTTTCTCGTTTTTTACGCCACTTTATCTTTTGCTATAAAGACGTCTTGAACGGAGTGCAGACGTGTCGGAGCCGTTAGCGGGATGAGATGGTGAGAACTCGCCAATTGAAGGGAAGAACGAACGGCAGGTTGCAGTTTGGCCTGGATTCGCCCTTTACGAGTTTACTACCTCCCACGCCCTCTTCTTTTCAAGTCGTCCAACCTGCATGTTACAGAAGCGAAACGAATAGTAGAAGCAGGACTTGATGGGCTAATTGTTTCGTTTCTTGGTTTTTGCGCCACTTGGATTTTGCTATGAGGGGAGGTGAGTTTTTCCCACTTGAGTCTGAGCCGATGTCTGTGGTGCGAGGGATGGCGAGACTGGGCATATGATGCCCACGATTTGACGCTTGCCCTCTTACTAAAACAAGTGACTCTGTGGAACTACAAGCGATACGAATCAAGGCATTCATCGTTAGCGGGCTCCCCGTTTTTAGTTTTCAATTTTGAGGGGGCAGGGGATTATCTATCATATGTCTGAGCCGTTGTTCGAGAAGCTGAGGCGAACCTTAACCTCGTCAACAGCCTACAATAATGTCTTGCTGCTCCGCCCTGCTCCGCCCTCTTCCACGAACGTCGTGCATCTGAACCTGCACCTACGAAGAATAAGCGAGACGAATGGGAGGAGTAGCAGTTGAGGGGTCCTGTTTTCGTCTCTTATTCTCGAAGTCAGGTGGCTTTTACACCAAAAATTCCTGAGCAAAGTGAGAATAGTCTGAGCTGTCACTTTTTAAGCTTTTCGAGCGGTGGGATAAGATTGGATCAAGAGCTGCCACCCTTTACGCCCCGTCTTATCACCTCACGGGACGAATAGAGGGACCTGTTGATAATAACCTCCCAGATTTTGGTTCTCCTTTTCGGCGACACTTGGAATTTACACCTAACAAGCTCGGACGTGAGAGCCAGGAGTCTAAGTCGTCGTCCAGGCTGAGACGATGAGGCTGGTCCGAAAGTTCGCTTTCCGCCCTTTCCCTACCAAATCCGTCCTCTTTCTATCCTTCGGTAGCTTTCATGTCATATAAGTGAGACAAACCGAAAGACTTATTGATGATACACTCCCAATTTTTGTTTATTTTTATTTTATTTTTATAGCAAGAGCGTAAGGACGGTGTGAGCCATTGGCCGGCCATGCGAAGTACTGATTCGCTCTTTGTTTCTTGCGTGCCGTATTCACCGAATTTCGTGCATGGTACTGTATTGCATACTCGTATAGAATAGACGAGACGAATTGAAAGGGCTGTTGTTAATGGGCACCTGTTTTTGATTTCTCGTTTTTGGCCCCAATATGACACGGGTTGCATTAAGATACCTGGGTAAGTCTAAGCCATTGACTGGGGAAATGTTGAGATGTTGAGCAAATAGGAAGTCGTTCCCATGGATCTTTACGCCCTATTCCACGAAAGTCGTGCATGGCATTGCCTGCGAGAGAGACGAGGCCAATCGAGGGGGTTTCGGTTGACGGCCGCCCCATTTTCGTTTTTCATTTTGACGTTACACGTACTTTCACACTATGAAGTGCAGGACTACCGGTCTAAGCCGTGGCCGGAGTTGAAGTGGGAGGGTGTAAGGACGAGATCGCGCCGAGGAAGGAGGAAATCCAGAGCCTTTCCGCCCTGCCCGCTGAAGCATGACATTGCATATAAGATGGACGAGACGAATCAGGGCACTTGTTGTTGATGCCCTCCCGAATTTCGATTCTCATTTTCGACGCTATGTAATTTATACACTGTGCAAACCCCCTCTGAGCACACAAGTCTGAGCCGTCTCTGAGGAATTGATGCCAATGGCGGTTTCGCCTTTTACCCCCTACTGCACGAGAAATATCAAAAACCGCAAGACATGCAGGGACTTGATAAATCTGAGTTGACTCTCAGTATTTCAACGAAGGCAATAGCTCTTGGTTTTAACAGTAAGGACATGCACAAAACTTGAATCCACATTCAGCAAAATAAGCGAAGCGAGTCAAGACCCCTCTCTCCCCATTTTCAGTTTTCGTTTTCTCGCCACGTGATTTGTACCGGGGAAAACAATTTTCAACGGTCTGAGTCGTCAGCAGACTACATACTTGGTGGGGTACGGACTGTGAGTGGATTTTCACTAGAGTGGATAGGGATGTGCCGGATGGTTGAGAAGAGATTAGAGGTTGGGAGATAGGATGTGTGTGGGTTGATTGTTTGCAATGTGATGTGTTTGATTCTTTTAGATGTCCTTCCTGACATGGCTAGGATTGATGCTTTGCTCCAGCTGTCGAAGACGCCAATACGCCTTTCTCATCTACTTATACTTACAAATTCTCCCCTGTCACCGTCACTTCAAGTCCACCAACCCCTTCTCCCTCAACTCTAATATCGCCTTAATCAACTTATGATTTCCCAATGCAACCACTCGTCTGCCAATTACCGGTCCTAAAAATTCCTCAATAACTCCCGCATCAGCGCTCGCCCCATTCGTTCCATTCGTCAACGTCGACGATGATGACTCAGTGATGCTCGTCACCGCTTTCATAATCGCAGCGACAACCATACGTACACTTTCGTCGTTTTCGCCACGCTCAGAAGACGCTTTGTTTAGGACATATTCGAAGGGCTTAATGTTTGGGATGAGGATCGAGCGAATTGCTTCTGGACCGCCGATGGTTGAAAGGCCATTTATAGCGCCGTAGTGTTCGCCAAGGGAGCGGGAGGGGTCGAGGAAGTATTTGAGACATGTTCGTGCCAATCTTGGACGAAGCTGCATGCTTGATTCTGCGTACTTCCGTGATATTTGTCCGATTAGTGAAGCGGCTAAATCTCGGAGTTGGAATTGATCTTTTAAGTTGTCGACGTTTTCGGGTCCGAGATTGCGGCCCACGAGACAGGTGAGGACTGGAGGAACGAGAGCGGCGACGTAGGGGTCTATGAAGAGGGATTTGTTGGCGATCATGGCAGCTGTGAGTTCCATCATTTGGCGGAGGACAAAGGTGTTGTTTAGAGAGTGGGTGACTTTTTCGGCAACGAATTGGACGAAGTAGGGGACTAATTGGTGGAGACCTGGATCTGATCGGACGCTTTCGAGGGCGGATTCTCGAAGGGAGACGACTTCTGCGTCTGGCTCTTCGTCTAATATTGCACCCCGGATCTTGTCGAAGAAGAGTATAAGTTCTTTCGACACAACGTGTTTGACCAATGGCTTGAATGAGACATGGTCGTTTCCTGCAAGAGCTGCTAGACTTGGGTTTGCGCCAGGTCCTTTGGGTACTAATTCTGTTGCTCTTGCTTCGACTGTTGTAGGGTTCTGTGGTATCGATGGTTGAACGCCTTCAACTGCGAGCCAATGTGCTAGGTATTATTAGCAGAAATCCATGCTCCATGGTCAGCATTGTAGCTTACCTGTAAACGACATATCTCGAGGAACCTTCGGTAATGGCGCATTTATGAGCTTCTCGAAATCGACCTCCTCATCCTCAATATAGAACAACGGCTGGCCCGGACCCAGTGACGCCTCTCCAAACCGTAGAGGTCTCGTAGATTCGTAACCATATAGCGGCTCAACATCCAGCACTTTTAAAGCTTGGGAAATATCCTGTGTACCTAAAACCGTCCTCTTCCCCGCATGCATGAATCGCATTGCCTCCACTATGACCTGTCCCACCCGGTATTCAACCTCTTGTGATAGCGACCGTACCGCTTCTTCGTTCAGTGATGATATGCCGACTGATTCTGCGACATCTCGAACGTTGTCTGGATTCCAGACCAGCTTCGTGCCGGGCGCACCTTCTGCCATCTTCGTGTTTGGTCGAGCTGGCGTGCTCCGCTACAAACCCAGGGTGAATACCTCGACCGATGTAATTAGCGCGAGAACCCGTCGCCGCGACAAAGGTGGTAGTGTGTCAACCTCTGACTTGATAAAGGGCATGCGATTTCGAGGTTGAAGGGGGTCGTCGCAATGCGGGGGCCGAACCGTTTGTCGCACAAAACGTAGTGGCTCCCAGGGCTTGTGATTGTTCTGGGACGGGGAATATTCTAGATTTGAAGAGGTGACTGTGGCTGGAAAATTGTAGTCGTGATGTCGCAGGTCTTTGGTGATGGGTGTAGGTCTTTCAAAGTTGCAAGGCTGAAGAAGTCCTGCCTCGCTAAACCAGTCGCGTCTTCCAGTGACGCGCTTTCATAGGATTTCCAGACTTTCGAACACATCAAAGAGTCAATTCATTACCATAAGCTAATTGCTTGTCAAGATATCGCTGAGAACAAGCATCATGGCAGAAAATCCTTACCCTCACAGGATTCCATCAAAGCCTGTGAAGAGAGGCGCATTCATTGTGATGGAGGGGTTGGATAGAGCGGGCAAAACTACGCAAGTCAAGAAATTATGCGATTCACTTTATGAAGAAGGTCACAATGTAAAGACTATTAGATTTCCTGGTGAGCCCTAAATGGGAACCTTTTTACTTTTAATTTCTTACTAAGGATTTTATAGATAGAACTTCTCCAATTGGTAAAATGATAGATGGTTATTTGCAGAGCAAAACTGAGATGGATGACCATGCAATTCATTTGTTGTTTTCCGCAAACCGGTGGGAGAAAGCGTCAGTTCCCTTCCATTTTATTATCTTCAATTGCTCAAGTATCACTAGGGCATGGATCAAGGAACAAATAGCTCAAGGTTACACGATTGTCTGTGATCGGTACTACTATTCAGGAATGGTCTACAGTGCCGCAAAACACAACCCCGCTTTATCTCTAGAATGGGCAAGGACGCCAGACGTCGGTCTGCCCCGACCTGACAGAGTGATCTTCCTCAATCTTGATGCCGCAGAGGCGGAAAGAAGAGGTGGCTATGGAGAGGAGAAGTATGAGAAGAGGGAAATGCAGGAACGAGTAAGGGATTTGTTCCTTAACTTGCAGTCCAGGCGTGAAGAGGAAGCTACAGATATGATCCTCTTTGATGCAGGAGACTCGGTGGACAACGTTGCATCTGCTATCTGGACCGAGGTTTCTCAGGTTGTCAATGCCGTGGAAGGTAGTTCGGGGGGAGAACTAGGTGTGGTTGGGGCTTGGTCAGAAAAGCGGTGAGACTTTTGAGAGAGCGGACGAGTCTTTGTAATGATCTATTGTAAGACAACTAGAATCCTCTGATGTGGGACAGTTGTATCCAGAATGATGGACTGAGTGTAGATACCCTAAACAAACACATATAGCTTGATATGGCGTTAAGACCAAATTATGACCCTAGTAACGCCTTCCCTGTGCTGGTGTTGAAGACCGCGGTTGCCCCCACCTATAGATCCAACGCCAGGAAATGCAGCAAAAGAACCTCCGGTATATATCACCTTCTGTTCAACCCTACCAGGCTAAAGAACTCATTTCTAGTCTTCTCTCTCTTCTCTATACAGCCTAACACGCAGCTGGTGATTGTAGTAGAGCTCGTTTTTTCGACACCACGCATGACCATACAAAGGTGGCTTGATTCCATGACAACTGCAACACCTTGTGGTTTGAGAACTTCCATTACCGCGTGAGCAACATCCTTTGTAAGTCTTTCTTGGATCTGAAGTCGGCGGGAGAACATATCTGCGATCCGAGGAAGCTTAGAAATTCCGATGACATCTCTATCTGGTATATACCCAATATGCATCTGCCAAGAATGTCAGCAAGTTCCAGGTATCAATGGGGGAATGTAGGTGATGTACCTTTCCGGTAAATGGGACCAAATGATGCTCGCAGAGGCTGAAGACCTCGATATCCTTTACGATCACGAGCTCATTATGCCCCTCATGGAAAATGGCGTCATTTACAATATCTCGCACATTCTCCTGGTAACCCTTTGTAAAGAATAGCATGGCTTTGGCATAACGTTCTGGTGTTCCGAGCAACCCCTCTCGATTCGGGTCTTCGCCAAGGCACTCGAGAATTGTTCGAACAGCACCAGATAGCTTATCCAAACGCGCTACAGCTTGTTCGGCAGTCTCCGACTTTCGCTCTCGGGTTCCTGCGCCTGCATATTGTGAGTAGGTTTCAAATTGGAGCAGATTGAGAACGTACTGGGTCTGCTCAATCCATCGAAATCTATGACTGGACTTGGTGACCTGGTCTCCGTTTCGTCCTCGGAGGGTCTAGCAGGAGATGGATCGTCTCGCGGATCTCTTGCGGGCTTACTGATACTGTGACGTCTCTTGGAAAGCGATCCGTTCATTTTAGAGCTCCTTTCTGTCTTAGACGTTCTCTTCTTTTTCTTGCTGTCATGCCCCTCCTCTTCGGATTTTCTCTTCGATGTGCCATTGGGAAGCTCGTGGTCGTCTGAGCTGGATCCGGGCATCTTGTCTATATCCTCCTCACTTCCCGCCTTACCTGGAGAAGGCAGATTGGCAAATTTTACCATTTGTGGTGGTCGTTTCGGGATCTTGGAGAGTCAAAAAGTAGAACGCGGAAGTAAGAATTTCCAGCCGATGCGATGCGATGACGCTAGAAGGCAACCCTGCAGGTTCGCTTATTCCCGGCGCGGTGGTTTCGGCGTGGGCGTGGTGGTTTGTCGCGATGGTTCCGCCTCAGCCTTGTCTTTCACCAACCTCAGCTTTAAATCAACTGCTCGTGAATATCACCAGCATAGAGTGCGTAGCATCAATTCAATCACAGTTGCGCACATCTTGCACATACTACGCTGCCGTGTCAGCCTCGTAAAATCTCCCTCTTTCCCACCGCCACCATGGCTTCTCCGCACAGCTACACCTCCGCAACCTCACCCCCCTACCCTTCCAACGCGCAACTTCCTCAACCACCAAAGCGACGCCAATCAGATATGCCATCCTCTGCGCCTGCAATAAAACGAAGAAAAGCCTCCATGTTGTCAACGACTTCGACATCTTCCGCCCATCCTCTTCGTCAGACCTCATTCCCTCCCGAAAACGCGCAAACACCAAACTATTCGAGATCGCCCAGCGCAGACACTATGGTTTCCGGCAGCGCAGTAGGCCCTACAAAGAAAAAACGCGGTCGAAAGTCAAAGGCTGCGAAAGATGATGAGGCCTCCGTAGTTGGTGAGAAGTCACAGTCGATAGTGTCGGGTCCTTCAGGCAGAAAGCGGAAAGCAACGAGCCAGGAACCAAATGGGGAAGAAGATGAGGATGACGAGGGCGGCGACACCACAGTCGTAGCTTCTGCTGGCAAGACAACGGAGGAGCAGCAACAGGAGCTAGAGCATAGGGCCATGCTCGTAGGATCCTTCGATCCTGACCAGATGCTTAGGTATGAGGGATACAGATCGGTTCGATTGCCAGATGCTACCACTAGAAGAGTGAGAATATTACATTCCGATAGCCTGTAATTTGTGCTAATTGCTTCCAGATCGTCAATCAAACGCTCTCCCAGTCCGCACCTGCCAGTGTTATTCTCGCTGTCAGATCAGTCGCGAAAATGTTTGCGGGAGAAATAATCGAAGGAGCAAGAAGGGTACAAACACAATGGCTCGAAGCATCAGGTGAGGACCAAACGACCGGTCTTCCAAGTCCACCTGCGGAGGGTGGTGAGTCTAAGGAAAAAGAGTTGCGACGTGGGCCTCTACTTCCGGATCATCTAAGAGAATCTATTCGGCGATACAAGCTTACTCGAGAAGGTGGTCTCGTTGGACATCTGGGATTATGGCAGTTACAACAACAAAATGGCGTGGAGAGATTCGGGTCTAAGGTCCATGGGAAGCGACTTTTCAAGTGAACCTTGGACGGTTGTTTCTACTTTAATCTAGTGTAAAATATGGTGCAGAAAATTGCATTTGGTGGCGTTTGGGGGCCATATCCATCATAGCTCTGTGGCAAGCTAACAGGGGTTACTGCAAATCACGGCGGCATTTAGAGGAAGCCATATGTAAATTCCATGCACTTTGATATTACAAAACCTCATAGAACTGCATTTGATTTCCTGTGCATCCCTTCTGTGTCGCTAAATTCTATACCAACATTACAGAACACTGCCTTTTCAATATAGGGAAATCCTGGGACTCAAAGAACAACTCGCTTGAATAGCTTCACTATTACAGATTAGTAGACGGTTGTTTTTCCTTTCATTTATTACATTCAGAAGTTCTATACCTACCTAGATACTCATCTTCCAGCAATCGATTTCCTTCCGAATTGCAGACTCATAAAGGGGTGAATAAATCGTCGATCTTGGTCTTACAAGGCAGCATTTGATGATAGCATTCACCTAGCCTACTTGGAGGGGAGTTGCTAAAGCATCCGAGAGATAAGATTATGGATTTCATTGAGCCCCAGGGTATTCGTTAGACGTTATCTTGCAACGACACTTCAGCCAATTCACAGGAAGTGGTTGCGGAAGGTGTATTGGGAGTGGTCGTAGATGTCCATGGCGTCGATCTCAAATGTCTTGCCGTCTTTGGTAATGCAATTGGTGGCTTGCTTCACGTTGTGTTCGATATTCGTTAAAGTAATGATCAAGTCTTTTTGGATCGATCGCGACGGATGTTGAAAGTACGTGTGCTGGTGATGAAAGTAGTAAGTTCGTAGGCTTGAGCGTTGATGATGTTGGTGTTGGAAGAGAAGGCCCATGCTAGAGGGGGGTAGCTGGGTTTAGCTAGCCAGGCGGAACTGAGTTTCTGGGGAGTGGTGGTTGGGGCTATGTAATATGTTAGTGGTTAATTTTGGGAACGAGACTTGAGGTCGATTTACCTGCATTGGGTTTTGTGCGGGTGGCGCTTGATGGGGAAGTGTTATTCATGTCTTCGATGAACTTGGTGGGTGAGTGGGTATCCTCAGTAATGTCTTTGAATTAGTGAAGTGATGAGAGTTCTCTGAGGGTCTTGGAGACTGAAAGTGTGGATGGAGAGGAGGGAGAGTTTGAAGTAGCAGTAGAACTTATAGAAGATGCATAATCTCGCGCTGGGGTAACAAATGCTAATTCAATCGGCTTTAGGATAGAAATTGAGATTCAGGAAAGGGCACAAGCGACAAACGCCAACTGACAGTACACTACCTATGCTAGTTAATGAGACCAAATAGCGTCTGAAATGTTGATATTCAATTTTTATATATGTGGCATTTTAGACATCACAATTTATAACAACTTCATTCACTCTTGGAGAGAATGAGGAGATGTAGGGGTTCACTTAGTTGTGGAGTTTGACAAGCGAGCCGAGTTGAAAGTAGGAAGATACACTTCACAACACTGTGCTACGGCATCATAAGTCACGACTTTAGGAAGGGTTGTCTGCCAGAAAAATTTATAATTAAGGCTTTCCTCATGATCTGCTACTGTCTGAATGCATTGTGTACTCCTGCATTCCTATTTGACGCTAGTAGAGCCAAGCGCTATTTTGGACATCGTTATATTGTTCGTAATCCCAATTCGTACTCAGCTTTCCCTCACTAGACCCATCTTATCATCTCGTCGTGTTTTCTACTTCAAACCTCCTTAATGGCGCTCTTACGGGAGATGTAAAATTGCGCTGGCCCTCTCGTAGCTCTTGCATCCTGCCGTTGCTGGGCCACAGCCGCCTTCTGTTCCTGCATTGTCTTCCTACGCTCACCCTCGACAAAAGAATACGGTGGCCCATTCAAATGTTCAGGTCTTGGCATATACGATTGCTGCCACTTCATATTCCACTTTCTAAATTTCAGCTCGTAGAAAGGGAGGAAGTGGATGAGCTGTGTATTGGTGACCGGGGTCGCTTCGGTCGCCGGGGTTCGAACGATAATGTCCAGACTATCGATCTTCTGGAACTCGTTAATCTTGTTGACAAGGTTCTTGAGATAATTAAAAGCTGGTGTCTTCTTCGCGTCAGGCATCGCGAGTCTGTCTGCCAGGGTATCGCTACTTGCGGCTTGCAGTGGGAAATCGAGGTAAATGGTCAACTTAGGTAGACAAGCTGCAAATTCAGGACCCAGATCTCCGATGACAGCAATAATGCCCTTCTTCTCGTTGCTCACCGCGTTCAGAGATTCGATATCCACAACCACTTCTGCGAAATTGGCTGCGAAAAACTTCTTCTTGTCCTCAGAACCCATATTCGACAAGCGAGCTTGAAAGTCGTAAACCAAGGGGTCATATGGATCTGGTGCAGCGATCTCATATGGCCTACCATGTGTCGGGATTCGTTGGATGAGCTGCTTGATATTATGCTCCACCCCCGATTCCTGAACGATCAAATTCTTCTTTGATCTATTGCGTCGGACGTCATTGACTTGAATTGGAGGGTCTCGGGCAGGAGGAATGACTACTGCGTGCGAGTGGAACGGAACGGTGGTGTATGTGGCTTGCCATCCAAATACCAAGGGCTCTGATAGAGGTGGTAGAGCCATATTACCTTGGTTGGTAGTGCTTTGTTGTTCTTCTATTGCATGTCAGTAATTGCACAAATGTTTAAATTTGGAGCATCTGCTTACCAGCATCCGAGGTAGTATCCTTAGCAGGCAGATGAATGATGGTTGACATATTGTCGAAGTTGTTTATGCCGCCGTGGAAGTATGGTTGATTCTTCTTCTCGAAGTATTGCCGTGCTGAGTAAAAGCTGTGATGAGGAAAAGCTCTGGGACGTTCAAGATGTTGGTTGTGAGGATCGTGAACAGGTTGCAGAAGTCGAAGGAGAGGAGGCATAAGAAATCATGGACGGACTTATATGCAGGTTCTAGGCTAGCTTACCCGGTAGAAACTCGGAAGGGTAATAAATGGTGATCCAACAAGCTTTAGTATTACAAGTTGAGATTTAATGAGAGCGTGTTGTAAGTGTTGATTCAAGTCCACCGCATTTGCCAGTGAGTACGGAGCTACAGTCTTTGAATTCCTACAATTTTATCCTCGTATACACGAAAATCGTCGAGTCAACGTCTTGCAATACTGTGGAACTATATACAATAGAAAGCCAATTGAATCACCTTGACTTAGCGGTGTACGTGAACTTCTTTATTTGTTTGTCAAATTCAAAAACTACTTCCATTATTCAGATTGTTGGATCCCTTTCAATACCTTGACTCAGTATCCGTAGACCATGTAGATTTCTAGAAATATGAACAATTCGTTTCTTCCTAAGCTTGAAGTGTGGTCAATTTGTCAATGCCGCTTAGCACCCATCGTGGTCAACATGTCCATACGATCAATTGAGGGAAATTCAAAAGGTGTGAGGACATGCACTTACCAATAAGACGCAAATCTTTTTCTTTCTCTTGAGGTTTCATTAGAGCTCCTCATAGTTCTGAAAATGAAATATATATTCGTGCTTTCTAAGTGTTTGAAGAATTTCCACGTGATATGCCGATTGTCGACATCGACTGATTGTAGGTAGCCACATCATCGTCAAGCGTTGGAGTAGATGACTGATCCTGTAACGTGTAGTCTTGATTGCAATTTCATCTGAATATGGCCACCACGGCGGACGATCCCTGTGACGGTGACAAACGGCATACACCAGACGAAGACACAACTTGTCGGCTTTGCTTTAATTTTGACTTTAAAGCACAGTTCGAGATATTTAGGCGACACGGTGCAACACTAGACATGGTAGGATTCCATGCACCCATCGAGCTTCATGATGCCCGGGAATCTGCACAGCAAGGTTGCTAATTCCATGGTTTAATTTGTCAAACAAACCCGCTTTTCGCTAAAGAGCGCATTTATTTGCTATTCATCCTGCATAAGGAGGAAAACATGCCAATCGAAATAAACTTCCGGTTCTCCATGAGCAATGGTCAGGCTAATAGAGTGGTGTATATTTATCCAGGAAATCTGCGCCGAATCTTAACCTGCGTAGCTTCCAACGCGGTTAGTCAGCGTCGCCACTTTGCTCAGGGGCTACTCGCCCTCGTTTCAACCTCTGCTCAGGTTGCTCAGTCACGTTCCTGCTCTCCCTTCTAGCAACCAATCATGATTTACTTACTATTCGGTTCTGCCATACGAAAGTTGTCAACTCTACACGACTGTGTTCGGGGGGGCCAAGTCGGCTCCTAGGGAGCCCAAATAAGATCCCCCAAAAATATTTTCTTTTATCTCTTAAGGTAGATTCTTCTTGTAACATAGCGTGGGCCTAGCCATCTCCAAAGGAGAATGCTTAGCCATGGTTTTCATATTTATTTCGTCTTCTAGCCATTCGTCCTTTCTTCCACTAGACTACTTAACTACTTTCATCCTCTTCGTTCCTCGCTCCTCTGCTTTATAGTATTACGAGCGTATCTTCCTCTTCTTACCTCTCCCGGAAGGAGCTTACGTAACCGTTAGAGGTACTTATATAAGCTATATCACATAATACTCATAGAATAAGCACTTCGTATTTTCGATATTAATATCAAGTAATAGCCTTTAATAAGTAGTTTATTAATATACTCTAAGTGGCGTTATAATATCAGAGAACAGTACTCTATAGTATCGTGTCGCGACTATCTAGTGTGGGTTTAAAGAGTAAGAACAGAGTTAGTTCTTAAAATAGAGGTTGTAGAGCACACTTATATGTGAAGTTCTTAAACTAGCTAATAAATAGCACGTGGTATCACGTATACCCACCAGCGCGAGCAAGTCACGTGGCAACGTTCTTCGGTTATAGCTGTACTATACTATTCTATAAAGCTTTGATAGCAAACCGCGATCTCGACTGCGAGCTGCTTTCTTACTATAGTTGCACAGTAGAGTCTTTTAGAGCAGCCATTAGTGGTACTCACTTAGAAAGGGTGGCATGCAGCGCCAAGAATATGCAACCTGTATCTCGCTCGCCCAGCTTCTATGGGGCTCGTGAAGTTGCTCGTTGTCTCACAAAGAAAGCGTTGCAGTACATGCGCCAGCCTCAGGGAGCTGAATTTTGCAATAGAGCGCCGGGGAGCCGAATTATTATTTTCAACGCCAGCGCAATAGAGGCGCTGGGCCATCGAGATACACGGAGCTGTCGGAATTCACAGGGCGGAATCTTGCACTATTTTCCTTTCATCGAAGTATCATAAAGCTCAGAATTGCTACAACTACCCGACAAAACACGTGATAATGAAAACACACCCCTTTTCCCTCCGCTCGATCCATGCAACCAAACTATAATCACATCATTCTCACACTTCCTACATCTACCTATTTTAAATTCACCTCCAAAAAACCCAAAGTCTATTTTGATATAATATCGCAACCAAGTTGTATCAGTGTTCCCCTGCCTCGTCAGCACAGAAACGCCGCATCCCTGTCCATTCTACATCGGATGATTAATCCGCTATCACGATTGGGCGCAACCTGTTGCAAGCGCTCTAGAAGGGATAAGGGTACAAAATGAGGTAATAAGATGTCAAGTATACGAAAGAAACGCCCCTGATATTTCTGGATTATGGTTTGATATAATAGTAATCTATTAGGTTAATAATTCCGAAACGCAACTGGTAATAATATATCCTTGTGTCTAATATCTATGTACAAGAACAAAAATCAACCCAAAAACTCAGACGACCTCCTAGCAGACCCATTTAACAACTCTGTTACCACACGACAAATCATGTCAACCATCATCTTATCAACATCACTGAGCTGAGCGTCTCGGAGCCAGGTGCACCTTCTATCAGGATGCCACTTCAAGCACTCCTTCCGCATAAGTTTCGCCATATCTTCATCCCTTGACACCGCCTTTTGGAAGAACTCCTTAACGTTCGAATCCTTCGCATCACGATATAAACCTGACTTGACCGGCCAAGGAATGGCATCTCGAATATTCCCCTCTCTGATATCAGAAGCAGAGGCTTTGAATTGCGCCCACCGTTCCTGATACTTTGCCCACAGTTGATCCCATTCCTTTCTCTCTTTCTGCTCCTTTTTTCGCTTCTCTCGCTCGCGTTCTTCACGTACCTTTTGGGCTCGCTGGCGAATGCGCTCGTTCGCGGCTGCTTCCTCGCGCTCTCGTCGTTGCTTTTCTTCTTTTTCTCTTTTCTCTTTCGCCAAACATTCCTTCTCCAAGCGCTCCTTCTCTAAGCGCCCCTTCTCTAAGCGCTCGCTCTCCTTCCTCCTTGCCTCCCTTTTCCTCTCCTCGCTCCTCCGTTGTTTGCGTTCTTCTTCTTGGAGGTCCTTGACAGCTCGCTCTTCTGGCCCTTCACATTCTTGACTTTGGTGCCGTGGGCTGTCAATCTCTTCTCGCAGCTTCGCTATAGCATCCCTCATTTCCTTCAATTGATCCCGAAGATCCTCTACCCTTCGATCCCGCGCAGGCTCTTGCAGTCTACTACTCTGGACCGGCTTGGCAGGTTTCTGTTCCCCAATCTGTGGTTTCAACAGCGGAATCTTCCTCTGCCACTGCATCACGACCGTTTCAGCTTGACCCTGATGATACCTAACACACAGCGCAGGTCCAGCAATACCTCGCAATCTTGACATCACAGCAGGGCTATTAGGAGGCAGATATGCAATCTCGTCTAGAGTCCTCGTAATAAGTGCTCGATTGTCTGCTCGGATCGGATTTCGACAGCGTCGACCTCGTGAGGGGGCATAGCCGACGCATGTGAGGCAATCGTAATCGGGGTTGATAATTTCTAGGGTCTTGGATGGATTCCATAGCTTCGCTTTTTCGGTGGATATTGTGCGGGGAGAAAATTGAGTATAATTAACCATTGTTAATGATTCCTTTGATTTCGTTTTGGAACGGTCTATAGATAGAGAAAGGCGAATTGGCGAGACAGATTGTCATGACCTATAGAGTATTGATATATATATCTACAAAGTGATCTTAGAAGCTGAAGCAAAGTAGTAAAGAGATGCATACAGGGATGCCACACAGCCATTAATGCGGGTGGCATTAGCCACAGCACTTCGTCAAGGAACGTATGGTCGATGCAGGGCTCAGGATGCAACAATTCGCTGTCAGTGAGGCTGTGACCCCAACTTCCAACATCACAGCCACGATAGATGGTGGAGATCGGGCGCTAACGTGACGAAAAACTGTTTGAAGCACGCACAGTGCCACATTTCTATCAAGCGATATCAGACGAGTTCATGTGGACCAGTCGATACCGAAGGAGAAACGAAGCAAGTCGCATCCCCGGCAGATCTTGGGGCCGCCCAGACCAGACTCTCCTCTAGTCCTCTATCCTGTAGAGGGCAACCGGTACATATGTGCACTGCGTTTTACGCACTACGCAAGTGAGAAAGTTTAGCTAAACGGAGCTATTTGCTGCATCCGCTGAGTTAGCTCGGCAAGTGAAGCTATTTGTAAATTTTGACCGACAGCTGTACCGCATTATACCAATTCAACTATGCAATCAACTGAATCACGATTTAATTCGCGATCTAATTGGTTGCACGCTAAGACGACGCGAAGGCGGAATTGATAAAAAGCGATATATTGATCTAACTAGCGCAAAATGAAACCCCTCAGAAAATAGATGTCAAAGCCTCAAGTTTCCATGGTATTTCGTTCGGTGTCGATCAAGATAATAGTCGGACTTAACGTCGAACTTCTGCGGCACGGTGGCCTTAGTCGGCGAAAGCGAAATGTCCAACGAAAGCGAAATGTCCAACGAAAGCGAACATGTCCACTGTTTTTGTATGGGAAAATGTCACGAAAATCGCGATTTCTCACGACTAAAAGACACATAACTCTACACATTTAAAAGTAATTTACATGCACTAAACTAGAGATTAAAATAGAAGTATAGGCCTTTAATTTCTAAGCTTTAAATATAATTTTATCACATGCGTGACTAGAATATCATTAAAATAGAGATTTTTTGCCGTCAAATTTGGCGGGGAAATTGTTTGATTTTCCTCGCTTTTGATTTTTGGTGCAAAATCCCATACAAATCGAGAATGGACACGTTCGCTTTCGCCGACTAAGGCCCCGTGCCGCAGAAGTTCGACGTTAAGTCCGACTATTATAAGCGTATGGCGTCGATCCAAAGGACCCTGACTTTGTCCTCTCGACGCAGGTGTTTCAGGGCAATGAATAGATTCTCGCCAATAGCCAATGTCCGGGCATCCTTCGGGCCGTGTTTTTTCTTCTGGGGTGACTGAACATCTTCGAGATATGCTCGTCAAAGCGTGCCCTGCGAGATCTTCCTATTACTAGAGTTCGAGCCAGCAGAGCATGATTCAGCTAACTAATTAGCGTGCTCAGGACTCAGGGTTCAGCTCAGGTCTAAGGACAGAAATAGGCTTTGGTAAGCTCAACATTCGTCGCAGATTATCGTGGTAATACGGTGGAATGTGATCCACATGTTCCATATGTCCATACTAATAGGTAGCAATCCAATAATCAAAAGGATATGAGTAGAAGATGAGGAAATATTCCAATTGCTCGATCGTAAGTATCTCTGTATCGCTCGGAGGTCTTCGAATGACGATAGCAAGGCGTTTAAGGTGTGTAAACTTCTCCACGTAATTCACAAAATCTCTCACCTCAAGGTGCGCTGTGTACTGCACGCCTGTTGGCTAGGTGGTAGCTGTACCAATTCTAGGGAGAACCACAATATTACCAGCTGCGTCTGTCAAATTCCAGCATGGGTGGACCCCATAGGGCGGAAACAGAAATATTATGACTTACTATTCTTGCCCTCTGCGGTACGTGCGCCTCTGTTTCCAATGGTGTCTAGGTATGGAGCGTCTTCGCCCGATAGCCTAGAAAGCTAGGTCTAATGGCAAGAAACCCTAGAAGGGTAACGTTGTGTTGGACGGTGCCGAAGAGTATGCACCTTGTTGAAGGCGAGGCGGATAAACATTTAGTCTGGTTCGTGACTCATGATTGATAGAAAAATCAAGATGGGCGAAATTGTGAATCAGAGGAAGTCAAAATGGTGGAAAGTCTACCCAATTTTGTAGGAAGTATTGCAAGGTTCATGCTCCGGATGCTTATTCAATACCGCTTCGATGGTCAGGATCGAGGCAATTCAATAGTCCATCGCTTAATTGTAGATGGAACACTTCAACCTTAAAAGCGGTAAATCATACCCACGTTATAACAAATGGCCACAGAGTGATCAACTGGTATAGACATTTAGCATGATTGTCCAAAGCTCAATTGAGTTTCTTTGTGATTTTGAAATTTTGAAGTGTTTGTGGTGACACAACAAGTGATTTTTAAAACAAAGTGGACGTAAAGTTAAGACCCTTTCATATACAGTTTACACCACAAACTAAAGTTAACTTATTACTCTCTGCGGAACAAATAATTATACCACTTACTTAACTTACTGCATTCTCAATAGTAGCTCTGGTAAATGCCATTACCTTGGATTATGCTACCAGAAAGAACCCCCTACGACCACAAAGAAAAAGAACAAGCAACATTTTGCTTTTCCGCTTCCCACGAAATCTTTTCCCCAAAAGAATTTCCTTGGTCATGACGGTTGGTAAATCAAGAAGCCTTTGCGCCGGTAGTATGTTGCGGCAACCATGGCAAACATTTTGACAGTGCGAGAACTCCAGTCTACTCTGCATGCAGATCCCAAACACCTTGTAGGAATTTCCCCTTCTGAATGCCCCAGGGGAAAATGCAGCCCTTGTTCCGTCCCAGCCAGTCCTTATTCCCAGTTAGCAGACTGAATCTTCACGCGCTCGGCGGTGAGCTCCTCGACGTAATCTGCAGATACCTTCATAGGTTTCTCCATTGAAGGAGTGACGAACCAAATACCCCAGCGGCTGAACCACAAATCGTAAAATTGCAGACAGTGTGACATCTGGTCGAGCATAATTGTCGTAGGACCGTTGCTGTTGGAGACTTTCAAGGTGACCTCAACGCGACGAAGTGACTCAAACTCATTCAACTTCTGGACGAGTTGAGAGACCATCTTGAGGGTGGGCGTAGATAAGAGATCCAGAGGGGGAGCATCTTTCTGAAAGACTGGAATGAGCTGCTTGCTCTCAGGTTGGATGGCTTTTTCTGGACGCTTCTGGAAAGAGAGGTTGATGAAAATCGTCTCTGCGTACTTGACAAAACCAGGACCCAACGACTCAATAGTGTCAATGATGCTGTATTCGTTGACGAAAAGTCACTTTCCCTTGTTAGTCAGATAAACGTTGATATCGACAGCGCTCTTGGAAAAGAACTCCCTCTGTTGGTCATCGCTCATGTTCTGAACTACAGTTGGAAGGTCGAAATCGCCGTTGTAATAGTCAAAGACAGTCATATATCGTCCATTGCGGGCTCTCATTCTGGAAAGAAAGATTGCATTTCACTTTGCACCTGCGGTGGTCAAGATCAAATCCTTCGAAAACTTCTCTGCTCGAACAAAGAAAGTATCGGGCTTCGAATCACTTCGAGAGTCGCTTCTGCGAGAGAAGGAGACGGAAGTCTGATTTATGGAACCAGTAGCTTCACCTTGGCGGGAGAGAGCACGGCTGGTGGCACCACTATTAGGAGGAGAAAGTGATGCAGAAGCTGTGGCGGTGACTGGGTTTGTTGTATTTGATGTAGATGCTGTAGGAGGCTTGGGCGCCTTTGACCGAGCGTTCTTATTACTCATCTTGAATAGGTTCGTGTGTTGGGAAGAGCTTGATAATAAAGAGCAAGTCGAAACGTAGCTGAGGCTCAGTATGAAAGTGTGGATAAGGTGTGGAGGTAGATTGAGGCTGGAGGTCTGTGGAAGAAGAATTAGAACCCAGGAAGATGGGAAAGTTGGAGGCTCTTATAGTATTAGACATAGACTAGCGGCTAGCTGCCCATCAACAAAGGGAACCAGTTCCAGGTGACTCATTGCCGAGACTTAATTGAAGTACGCTTTGCTCCTTGTCGTTGATGGATTTGGGCAGAAGGTAAACACCGCCTCCTAAGCGATCAATAACATATTGAATTAGTCAGAGGTACGAATGCAAACATTACCTAGCTGGAGAATTTTACCTCAAATATTTGGAACGATGGAATAAGTGTAGTTTTCGTACTTTTATTTTTCCTCTTTTATGTTTATAGCCTTTATCATGTATGTGCGTTGAGAACTAAACGAATTTGGGAACGTTCGCAGAATACTTCGAAAGTTGAGCCTGAGGGGCGAAGCCCGAAATGTTTTACCAAGTCAAACGACAATATCTCTTCATTATTAAGGATTCACACCCTCAATAATACGCGAAAGCCTTCGCAATCAAATTCTAAATTTGGAGCCTTCAACATTGTCACGTGATATGCTTTGCTTTCCTGGGCATTATGTCTTTGGCATCAGTGGGAGACAATGTGAGAAGGCTTCTCCGAGAGTAGCTGTATACTCTGGAACCCTTGAACACCAGTTCTGGATTCGCCTTGGTTTGGTCAAACGAAGGCTTTTGAGGAGATGATCATGTTTGTCAACAATATACGGGGGAGAGTGTTTGTAAGCAGTTTTATTGGCATATCAACTAGAGAGCTCTTTGCCGTGCGCCCTAATATACTCCAAGCAGTTGTCCCAGTCAATGAGACTTTTGTCGGCGTCCGAAAGAGCACTCTCCGCTGCCTTGAGAAT
Organism: Halenospora varia; assembly: GCA_020726485.1. Classification (NCBI taxonomy): domain Eukaryota; kingdom Fungi; phylum Ascomycota; class Leotiomycetes; order Helotiales; family Solenopeziaceae; genus Halenospora; species Halenospora varia. The sequence continues at coordinate 278,599 of JAHEWH010000034.1, read as the reverse complement.
TCTCTCTGACCATCCTGCCATCATCCACCAGCGGTTTTCGTAGTGTTGTAGAAGCATAGCATAATGCGCGAATATGAGCACCGTAAAGGGCTCATGACTTCTGAGCCTCAACCAAAAGGAGTCCCCGACAATTGCTGGCCACGCCGCTGCTATTTTTGCATCGTCATGTCTAACCATAGCCTTCCGTATTAAGCGTTCAAGCTGCTCTATAGCTGAGAGTTGTGTTGAGTCGATTGCTCTCGACCTCAGTGTCTGAAAAACTTGTTTCACCAACGGAGATAGTTCGGTATGCGGTATTTCCATTTCCCGGTGCATCTCGATAAGTGCGCTAATCGGAGTATCCATGATGCTGTGCATATGAAGCCGGAATACTGTATGACATCCACGGGCAAGATCCAGAAGTGTCAAAACATCATCAAGTCCTAAAATATCCTTGCTTACTGCTGGTGAAGCATAAACCCAAATGACAAGCATGAGCGCGAAGGCGAACAAAATATGAGACTCTTCTGCAGACACGTTTTTCAAGAGATGGTTGAAGCTCTGAACCCCGAGGTCATGATGATAGAGCGCTCGTACGCGATACGCGGGCATATTATTTGGCTCAACAAAGGCTAGATGTAGTGCGGCTACGGATAACAATCCGTGCATAAGTAGGGGATATGATCGTGCTTGAAAAGGGATGTCCCTTTGCCATAACTTCTGTTGCCTTTCCCCCGCGAATATGTTGAAACAAGTCGCAGCGGTAAATTGATTCATTAGTGTTAAATCTAGCATGTCGAATGCTGGCTGATTGGCTGAATTTGGTGAAGGAGAATTGGGGACCGAACAGCTGGATGACGCTGCCGATACAACGCGTAACGCTGATGTAGATGGGCCACCGGGATAGTAGATACAGGTAACGCCTCCTCTTGTACAGGATGAGCATGAGGGGCGCACCTCGTCACACTGTTACGACCAGAATGTTAAATATGCGGCTAAAAGATGTTGGCGGCCAGGTGTGGATGCATACCTTCACTTTCCGAATCTTACAATGACTGCATCCAAAACGTGATTTCTTGTGAGCACGTCTGGAAGGCATGGCGTTACCACGTTGGGTGGAGGGAGCACCTCGCTTACGTTTGCGAACCCGAATTTGCTGAATCCGTGCTTTGACGTGACAGGAGGATGAGGGCTAGTCTTAATTTGAGAAGAACGGAGAAGAGGCTGGCCACTGTTTAATGTTCTGGGAATGTATACGACGTCCGATGTGGACAAACATATATTCGCCTCTACTGGCTGTCGTAACAGCGAGCTAATCCTTATTTGTGTTAGTGTACGATAGTGTACGAAGGGCTTAAGCGACGTTTCACGGACTCAAACCTTGTGTGGTGGGCTAAACCAAGAACACTCTAGTGTTTAGTCGTTTATAAGAATGAGCCTCAGAATGTTGAAAACAAGAAGAATATATACAGTTGCAAGAATCCTTCGGCACTTTTCATATATCCAAGCTTTCCGCGCTGTCAAAGCCACAGACCGATACCGTTCTTGCGCCGCAGAGCTTGCGTACCCCGATTAGAGTTTTAGATGATTACCGTGGCCAGTAACCAACCAGGAGAACTTTCCAAGGCGTGCGGGTCGGAAAAGCAGAATGAAGTCGCCGTCTTATCATCTGATAAAGTATTGCGGAGGTTGTCGATGAGTTCTCAGCCATTAAGAACGTTTTAAATACGCACTGCCAAGGATAAATTTCGCCAATAGTGGCGATGCAAGAACCACTGCCATGGTACCACAATGAAATGATGACGGCAATGAAGGCCTGCTCTGCCATGTAGCAGCACCAATTACTGACCTTTTAATCCGTTCAAAGATTCAGGATTCATAGTGACTGCGCTTTCGTATTTCGCATCGATTATGAATGCCAAGACACTGGAAGACGAAGCCGATATCTGCTGCCTTAACCACCGGTAAGTGTCGTTCAATCGAATTGTTAAGTACCATACCCCATACCTAAATGTGGTTTTCTGGTTTCTTATATAGTTGCACGGGACAGGTTCTTCTTTCTCGCTGAACTTCTTGGTGTATTCCCCGTTACTTTAACTTGTTGAATCATCACATTTGCGCACCTTTATTTATCTCCACACACTCAGCAAGATGGATTGCTCGAAAATTACACCGGAATGTCCAGTCGAGGACACAGTATATGGCTATTATCCCAGCCTGGGTGGAAACATCGTCTTCGCCGTTATCTTCGCGATCTGTGCCATTGGCCAAGTCGTGCTTGGCATCAAATATCGTCTTCGATTTTACACAATCGTCGTGGGGCTTGGCTGTGTTGGAGAAACCGTTGGGTACATTGGCCGAATTATGTTGCATTCCAATCCTTGGGGTAACGGAGGTTTTATCATCCAAGTCCTGCTTCTCATCGTTTCTCCATCTCTTCTGGCAGCTGGGCTATACCTCACACTCAAACATCTTGTCCTACATTACGGTCCACAATATTCCAGACTTCGACCAAAATTCTATACGTGGCTCTTCGTCACCTGCGATGCAATCGGCTTCCTCACGCAGTTGGTCGGCGGAGGAGTTCAGGCCTCTGCCAGTAATGGGAATGGTTCAAAGAAAACTCGAGATGTCGGTAATGTAATCATGGTCATCGGCATTACGTTTCAGGCAGTAGTTATGGGAGTATGCGGCCTGGTGGCTCTCGACTTTACATACTCTTTATACAAACATCGAGCCGAGCGCGACCCATCTCAGAGAGTCCCATCGCCCAAGGGTCCCAAAGCCTTCAAATTCTACATGGCCTGTACGATCACCGCCTTCATAACAATTTTCGTGCGGTGCATCTACCGGTATGTCATATCATAAATCTTTGCCAGTTTATTGTTCACATATTAATAAATGAGACAGAATTCCAGAGATGGCGGGTGGATGGGGTAATAAATTGATGAGAAATGAAGTTGAATTCATGATTCTTGACGGAGCGTAAGCATCCATCACCTCCTTTACTACCTGGAAGCATTAGCTAATCACTCACACAGAATGGTCGCAATCGCTGCAATTCTAATGACCATCGGATTTCCTGGCGCATACTTTCCATCGATCAGCAGCCGTGCTGCAACAGGTAATCGAAAGACAAATTCCACCGACGATGAACTACAGCTCAGCGATATACCATCGCCAAGCTTCCAGCATACCACGACAGTTCAGAAGTAACTTTCCAAGCATGACAAAGGCGACCGAGGAATGAGACCGGGAATTTGGCCAAGGTGCCAAGAATTCAAGGAACAAGAGGAGGGCGTGATGAATTGATAATTATTGTATAATGGTGATAATTTGAGACCTGATTTGGAAAGCTTTGGGTGTCAGGCGATCTACTAAAGGTAACTGCGGAAGAATTATGTATTATTTAAAGTGCAATCAACTTTGACGTGCAAAAATTTCATTTTTCAACAGTGCCAACACTTCTCAAATACCAAAATTATGGAATGTTTGAAGCATGCAAATTAAACCAAGATGAATGTTCTGTTGTTAAAATCAGTCATTTTGGGTGAGCTCCCTATGGAGGGAAGAAGACCCTAAGCCTAACAATCGTTGGTGGGATCATGGAAAAAGCAGTCTATTTGATCCATATTTTCATCTTATCTGACTCTACCTTTTCCTTCCTTTGTTTGGTTTTTATAGGATGGCTTTGGAATCCGCATCCGGTCGGCATTTTTCTGTCTACTGGAAGGTGAGCTCTTCGACGGCGTCTAAGCAAATCGATGGGCGTTATGTGCTTAACCAACGCCAAGGAAATGACTCAATTAATGATCTCTATTTGGTAAAACTACTTTGGGCCGAAGTGTGTTGTTGTGTATGGTGCAGCGCTGTAAAGCCATGTTGCGATGGGTGACGCCTGAAATTCATGGGGCACTCGCTAAAGAATTTAGAGTCGAGCGATTGAAAGACCTGCTTTTCACTACCACACCCCATATGTACGATAAAAAAGGTCCATATAAATTAGGGTTTCTAGCAATAATCTAAACAAAACTCGCCATCTTCCTAACACCAAAGCGCTTAGATAACAAGAGCAACTCTCATCCGCCCATTCTATGATATACTTCGTCTTTAGTCCATGAAACATTTCCCATTCCCAAACTTATTTCATCGTATACAGTAAACCTTTCTACATGCTCTTCATTACAGTCTTTGGTGTAATCCGATATCCGAGTCGCTCTGGTCAGAAAGTTTCCCCATATTTGCATTCTTGGGGAAAATATCCCCAGCATGCACAAAATGAAACATAACTTGAACAAGGAACATTGGCAAAGCATCGAAAATATACAAGAACACCTCGTGGGAGACCAAATAGCCATTATGACCCTGCGCGAATTCGATGACCCGGAAGATACATCTGAAGATAATCAACGCAGCTGCGCAGTACAGTAATTTGAGAAGGGTGATCCAAGTATGTTTGCCATAAACCGGTACAGTGTGGTCCGTGGGATGTGCCCGCATTCGTTTCCAAAATATCAAGGCGACGATGAGAAAGAATCCGAAGAAACTGAGTTGTGTGAAGAGTCCTATGAGCATGATGGTCTGGCCGAGTTTTGCACTGCTTGCTTGTGCCATCATTCCACCTCCGCCGGCCTGCATAAAAAATGCGATGACATCGCCGACAACAAAGATCTTGGTTACACGGGTTGGTCTGATGAGGGAGGCTTCTGGTGCGTTGACGAAGAGAGTGATTCGGCCATAGATCATATATATCGTAGCTGCGTAAAGGGATGGCGGCAGGATGATAAAAAGAGCTTGTAGAATGTACAGCATCTTGCTAGATGTGTTTTTCGAAGAGAGGTATCTTGCGACGTAACCTATCGTCATCACTGGCTATGGTTAGCATAGTCCAAGAGAAGGTTGCAAGCAGAGTCATTCTTACTTATAGATCCTACAACCATGGATGTATAAAACCAAGTCTTCTTTCTGGACATTTGAAAGACATGGTAGCCTGCGCTCGCACCGAAGAGCAATAAAGTTGCAATACAAGCTTTTTGACTGGGCATGTAAGGGTAACTTCCATTTTGGCCATCCCCCGCCATAGTTACTGAAAATTGCCGGTGGTATTCCAAGTCCTTCAAATCTGATGTTGAGTCCTGAGGCGACTTTGATGATTGCGAAAAGTCGATTTGATATGAGGAATAACCACCAAGGGAATTAATGATGCAAGTATATTGTGAGGGAAGTCGATGGATTTCTTTGAGGAGTGGTACTGCTTAATGATGGATTGGATTAGCATGGACAACAGGAAGGAGATGGGAAGATATATGTTTGATGGCTGAGAAATTCGAAAGGACGAAGTAAGCTCAACATTTTACGTCTATGAGATTTTTCAACCTATGTTCCTGTCTCGCTTACTCATTGCGACGAAGTGTACGAAAGCGTATCCGAACAGGAGGCTCAGCCTTTATCGGTCGTGGGCCTTTTCGTCTGAAGGCAACGCATATGTTCTTGGCAGCCTTCAATCTTGCCTGATCATGAACCCAAATCTGCCTTTCCAAGCCAATCTTTACCCGCCAGCTTCCTGGCCAACGTAAATTTGGTACTGATGACGATGCAATTGACAGCAACCAAGTTTCTGCCATTGACAGGTGTCTGTTTGGTAGGCAGAGAATTGTTGCACGCAGAACTCTAAAATATGAGCTGAAGGATCCGAAGTTACAAGGTAAAAGTGTTAATTTGATGCTCTGTTGTTGTTGCTTGGCATCACTAGTGTACGAAGTACGAGACGCGAAAGCCCCCTAGAAATGAAACATCAGGCGTAAGCGAGAGCGAGGAACAGGATGGAGGATACAATAAAGAACACCGATCTCCTTTGGGATCATGGAAATAGATAACGACATATATTATATATGTTCACTCCTCCACCAAGAGAAAAATATTTATGTGGTCAATGGATGGTGGCAGAACCCTCTTTAGTATTGTGCTTTCCAGCTTGGCTAGGAGTGTAACCGGGTTACACTCAAATTCACACAAGCTAGCAGAACACCATTAGTTTGAAAATTGCTTAATTTGATATTGCAATAGCAACTGCTATCATGCTAATGAAAAGAATCGCAATCATCTCCATGCTCACCACAAATGAAACAATTCCAAAGAAACCAGTATCCATTGCGCCAGATGCTCCATCGGCACGAAGAAACCAAATCGGGACCGGAATACGCCTATCTATCCTCCCTCTGAACAGCTATCTGCAACCACTAAATCATTTCCAATAAAAAAGCGAAAACCAATGGACAATTCTTCTGCCCTTCCACAGCCATGATATTGAAGTAACCATGCAGCGTCAAGCAGTCCCCAATCCAATACACGACCTAAGAGAACACATCTCAGGTTGCCATGGCCAAGTCTTTATTATCATTTAGCTCTGTCCTTTGAGGCTTCTCCATCATTCTCTGGGGAGCTCTCTTCTGCCTGAATGATCTTGGTGGCTTCAGCGTCAAGATATCGAACAGACTTGCCAATGATCTTCGCTGGGCTCTTCATCGTCGCATTAAACCACCAAGCGCCCCACTTCGTGAAGTCCAAGAAATAGAACGGTAGAAGATGGTGCAACTGGTCCAAGGTGACGCAGGCCGGACCGTTGTTGGTGGATACACGAAAGGTGACGTCTAGTCTCTTGAGGGACTTCAAAGAGTTTAATCGGTGGATCAACCTGGTGAGCATGATGACTGTGGCATTAGAAGACAGATCGACGATTGGCGAGTTCTTGGGTAACTCAGGAGCGAAAGGTTTATTGAAAGTTGCATGCTTGGGAACAGGCGACTGGTCATCTTCTAGGAAAACGAGATTGACGAAGACAGACTCTACGCACTCTACAAACTCCGGACCCAACTTGTCGATGGTGTCATTGACAGTCGTCTTAGCCGAGCCAGCTGTAGCAAGATTGACATTGATATCAATATATCTGCCAGCCCACATCTCTTTCTTTCGCAGTTCAGACATCTTGCCAATGCTTTGAACGAGGTCGTAATCTCCTTCAAAGTAATTGATCAAAAGCTTGCTTCGTAGTTTTCCGTCACGACCAGTCTCGCGAGCAAATCTCTTGGCGTTTCTCTTAGCACCTCCTGCAGAGATGATGAAGTCCTTTTGAGACTTGTCTGCGCGGATAAGATATGTCTCTGGAGGCCCTGAAGCTGGTGGCTTAGCTTGGGCGGTTCCAGCAACCGATGATGCCTGAGGTGATTTCTGAGGCACAGCTGGTTGAACAGTCGGAGTTGCTGAATTGGTTGTTAGATAGGTGACTGTATTCGTAGCCGGAAGTGGTACAACTGGCATGTGGGCCACAGGTGCTGCATTGAGGTTGCCCAACTTCGCCGAGCGAAACGCAAGACTCTTCTTCACGACCATTTTACTCGTGACACCAATCGTAACCAGCTCGGGGCCGCTTAGTGTTGGGCTTGGAGCCATTGCAGATTTGCAATTTGCCTTCGAAGCCTTTGCATCGGATGCAGAATTTGGATTGGCTTTGGATGCTTGTTTGGCCGTGACAGGTTTTGGCTTGCTGCATTTCCCTGATTTCTTGTTTACCATGTTTGGTTTGTAAGGGGAACCTTGAGTTTGGACTGATGTGGTATGGAAGTTTGATATGTTGCAATCTTCGCAATTTCAAAAAGTGACACTAGACGGCTTGGTGCAAGATGTAAGAACTGAAAGCTGACTGTTAGCAGATGTTCTACATGCGATTACCTAGCGACTCACAATATTCAAAGGCAAAGCAAGATATGGTCGGATCATGTGACGCTGAAAGTCTGATCAGTTCTGAATGAAGCCGATGTCGAATTGAAGTGGGTGTTGAGGCACAAGATGTGGTGGGTGATGCAAAGGAGAGGAAGTTGGAATGAGTGAGGAGGTTGTTTATATCATTAAGCGAGGAAACAAAGTCATTCCCTACACGCTGAAGGCCAGACGTTGATCAGCAATTCAATGCGAAATGCACCTCCTCATATGGCTCGACCAGGAAAAATTTTTGATTGTTTTTGATAGCTCACCAGTGAATCACAGTCGGCTCCAGATTTTCTTCATTGAACTTTAAGGGGAAGGATGTGGTTAACACCAAAGTCCAGCTTCAATTTCCAAATATACCAAAATTCCGCTGCGTGCAGGACGTCCCAAAATAGCCAAAAAACAATTATCTATGATCCGATTCCTTTGATGGCCTTGCATAAGAGAATAGCTTCATGCTACCCTCGTGTGACATGTCAGAGTTTGTTTGCAAACACACCTACAGCCTCGTTACAAACATCATGCGAAGACTTCAAAATTCCAGAGTAGACAAACATTCTTATCATCTAAAGGCACACCTAGACCCTTTAGAAATTTTAAATGATAATATGATCCTCTTTTGTCAAGTAATGCTCTCGACCTAGTTTGAGATTTGAATCGCGATAGCGCCGCCTCACGAGCGACCTGCTAGGGAGATCTATCAGGAGTAGCTGATGAAATTTGAAAGTGACACACTCACAGTTCGAAAGCCACCAGATATATTTGAGGCCTGAAGGAGTTATAAAAGGTTCAGGTGAATCATGATGTCGAGCGGCATCGCATATTCATCTGGTGTCCCCTTAAGATAGCCGAGTTCGCTAAGAACATCTACGCTTCACCGCAGATCAGGAGCCATAATGACAGAGTTCGGAAGCTACCACTGTCCTTGGAAATGGTGGAGAATTAGTCACTTAGTATATTGATGTCCATACAGGCAGAGGTCTCCTTGGCTTTTATAGCACCAAAAGTATCGCAAAAGTATTGGTCATCTTCGATCACGTGATGTTGATGATTCTACACTTCAAAAAAAGTGTTAGCACTAGTGCACGGTAGTTATTTTGGCTCATTGAGGGTTTAAGAGATCACCAAAGTCATGGGAAGACTTGAGAAATTCATGGAGATAATTTATTGAGGAGCCATGCATGCTAGAATTATTCCCCAATTATGTTTACCCCACTCGCGGCAGCACAAATAGGAAACCTCAGCCACCTATGTTCCCCCCTGAGGAAGAACCCACTCCTTGACTGCAATTTACCGTTGGTGTTACTAGGTTAGCACAGAAAATGACTCCCACTTCGCTCGCCATGAAAAGGTAAAATGTAAAAATCAAGAGTGATTCCCAAGACCACAAATTACAAAAGAAGTCTCTCCCCGACCCGTCCGCATCTACCGCTGAATCCCCATCCCTGATATTCTATTAAAAATACTTCAGTCACCGTTCTTCTTTTTCTTCTTAGTAATGGCAACGTGGGTGCCATTAGCCTCGGGATTCTTCTTCCGATAATCATTGATCTCGCGAGTCTTCAAGTTCAGGTGATGAATTACCTCTCCACGGAGAATAACGGGCTTGCCATCCATGCCATTTTGTTGGAAGAGCATGAGACTTTGTGGTGCCTCCAGAAGACTCTTGAAAGGAGTGGCGTAGTTGACGTGAGACTTCTTCACAATCGGGACACCCTTCCTAACGTCGTCTGGATTTTGACGAAATTGTGGAACGATGAGCTTGACCACGATAGTTTGCAAAGCTTCACATGCCTTCAGCTCGTCGACGATGTCTTGAATAAGCCAAATAATCGGATTGCTGGCGAGATCGGAAGTTTCCACGGCTCCCACGGTGGCAGTCTCGGCTGGGAATCGAATGCTGACAGAAATATTCTTACAATACTTCTTGAATTCAACGCCGAGATTCTTGATTTGTCGCAAGATATTCTTCTGATCTTCTGCAACGATTTGCGACTTTTCGGAGTTACTCAAATCCTCCTTGGCATGAGCCTCTAAAGCCTTGAAGTGGAGCAAGATCTCCACCGAGTTCTTAGACCAAAACTCTTGCCTCTTATTAGCCCATTTGTTTCTCAACTCCTGCACGAGATTGTAATCGCTCTTGTACTTCTCGGTTTCGCTCTTTTCAGTATGACCGTCCGAATACTTGTGGATAACGAACTCGGTGATATTGTGCGAGATGAATTGGGATGTGATCGTTACATCCGGGCGGTAACGCTTCTTTCGCGTCTCGTATTGCTTGATCTTGCGAGGAGGTCGAGGTCGAAGGTAATCTGTTGTGGTTTGAAAGGTAGTTTGAGGGGTAGTTTGAGGGGTGGTATTAGACATATTGGATTGCGAATCTGAAGACATTGTCTGACTACGATCTAGGATGAACTGCATATTAGAATCATAAACGAAGAGTACAAAACAAGGAACTGGACTTACGTGTTATGGGAGATTGTGGTCGGCGAAGTCCCAATAGCTTGAACGTATTTCAAAAAGCAGGAAGATTTCGTCAATGGTTGACAAGGTTTAATGGATGAATGGAGTGGAAGTGACTTTTTTGTAAGACTGAAGATCTGGAATCGTGGTCGTGGTCGTGGTCTTGAGTGTGAGGAAGAAGAAGATGGACTAGTGGGTCTTTTTATGATCGCTAGTCGCGGTGGGGATACGAGGCTAGCGCGAGGTTGCCATGACAGTACTACAGTAGGCAATTGAATCCGCACCCATGTCAGCCTATTGTTGAAGATGAGGTCCATAGCGCATTTGCGTACCTTGGCGGTCAATAGCATAGCTTGTAGAACCCTCAACAGATTGATTGATAGTTGACATGAGTGTGCGTCTATTTTCATGGAAATAGTTATATAGGTATTGAATGAACTTTTTTGCTGCAAAATATATAGAAATCGGCTTCACAATAGTCTTCGAACCCGTGTATTCAACATGACTTTGTCAAATTGTTTAAGGGCCATTAGTTACATAAGCGAGACCAGTTGAAAGCACTTTAAAGTATTAAAATGACCTAATTATCTCTTCTTTAAGTTTAGGCAAGTAATTATAATTTAATCACAGAATTCTATCATACGCTTCACTAGCCTTGTTATTAGATTTATACAGACACGTGAAGTGTTGAGCAGGTAATCACGTGATTCACGACTTTCCATTACACAAACTTCACTTTTCGCTTTGGCATTGAAGTCAGGTAGACTTAGAAGGTAGTTTCTAGGATATTGTTAAGGAAAAACACAATTTGAATTTGATTGTGGTATGAAGAATGTAGGTATTCGGAGCAAAATCAATCTATCAAAGGCAACTAGAGAAGGCAAGTAAAAGCACCCAAGTTGTCAAAAGTTTGAGAACGTGGTTTATTATGGAACTCCTGCCAGCCTATTCTACCGCTTACTACTTCCCCGGGAATCCACTTGCCGCGCGTACCAAAGAGAAAAAGAAATTACCGTATCTACCTGCTCTCCCATCTCAGATGTTGCCCACCATGAGAATCCACAATCTCCCAAAATGACTAACCTCATAAACAGAGCCCCATTTCATGACACCAAAGAGACCCATGATAACAAAGAATGAACACGATACCCTTGAACGAACCCGAGAAACAACCTCCAAAACCCACCATATGCGCCTTAAGAGTATGAAAACCAAGCATCCATCTTACTTGTTTGACTTCTTTTCCGCCTTGCTTAAAACTCGATGGCTTCCATCGGCCTCGGGATGCGCCTTTCAATGGTCGTTCACCTCCTTATCCGATGTCTTGATATAGTGGGTCGCGCTTCCACTAAGTCGAATGGGCTTGCCGCTCACTCCGTTTTGCTCAAACAAGCTCAAGCTTTTTGTACCAATGAGACTGCTAAATGGAACCAGATGATGAATGTGATTCTTGTTCACAAACTTAGATTTGCATTGAAGGATTCGGCAGACATTCTAGCCTTTCAATCTTCCTTTGAGCCAATTTTCTAGTAGAACAATGAGCGCAACGGTTGTGCTTTTGCTTAGGGTTGTTTTTGACGTGAAATGGGTTGTTTTCTTTGTGGTGCTGAACAACGATGGAATAGAGAACAATAGACACAAGACAATTACTGAATTAAGCGAGATGGGCTGGAGGCGGTCGGTGTTTGGCGGTGGCTTTACAGCGTTATTTTCTAGAAGTTCAAAGACTCTGTGCACTTCCGTAATTGGATTAGATGTAATTGAAATATCACAGTTGTATTATCATTATAGTAGCCAATATATAGAGTTGATCTGTGTATGGACTTGTGTGGAAGGGTTACCACCATGAAATCGCAACTAGAAGAGGCGACGCCAGAGTAGGTATTTTCACTGCTTACCTCAGTATATACATCAGATGCATGTTAGGATTACAGTCGCCACTATAGTCAATCAAAAGGACCATTTCAGTAATAAAGAATTAGATGAAGTAATTCACCGGTAAAAACTAACGGAGTATGAGAAATTATTTTTCATTGACGAGGCAATACATGCCAAACGCTCAAAGGGTATCTACTACCTAGTCGAATCCGCCGTGGATGACATAAACTCCATGCGCCGCTCCTACGCTCGCTCTATGTACGCCATGATCAGGTCCCTCCTTAAACCTGGAGATATTGCACCGTTCATCGCAGTAAGCCCTATGTGGACTCGGGGACCCCATTTCGGAAGAGGCACCGCCAAGAGAGATCAGGACTAATGCAATGCCATACCCCACCTCAGCCAAGGAAGACAATACAGAATGAGAAGCGCCGATCGTCTCGGCGCCATCACAGCCCACGAACACCGCTCAGATATGCTATTTATGCCTTTCCCTTCTTGTCTCCTTCAGTGTTCGAGACAGCTTTCGCGGCTGCAACTTTTGCCGCCTCCTGCTTGTTCTTCTCTCTACAAAGCTCAGTCCACGCCCGATTAAGATGGTGCTTGACCTCCCCACGAAGCTGCTTCGGTGAACCCAACATGCCATTCTGTTGAAAAATCTTGTAATTAGGCATCTTATCCTTCATAGCATAGAAGGGAAGGGCGTAGTACAATTGCTCGTAAGTGATGAAAAGACCGTTTGTTTCAGGGGTGAAGGTTGCCTCGTCGTATTGTGGGACGATCAACTTCACGTCGAAAGTCTTCATGTTCTCGAAGGTTTTCAGATGGTCGATTATGCTGCCGATGAGGTCGTGAACGGGATTTGCCGCGCATCCGGCCCATGAGGGCTGAGTGTCATCATTGGTGAATGAGTCGTCGAACTTGATGCTGACTGAGATGTGTTTTGCGTACTTCGCACACTCAGGGCCGAGGTTTTTGAGTTGGCGAAGGGCAGAACACTGGTCATTGGCGACGACTCGCTCCTTGGCGGTGATGCTCACTCCTTGGAGACTGATCTTGTTGAGGGCGGCGAACGAGACGACAATGTCGATGGTATTGTGTAGCCAAAATCCCTTCTTCTTGGCTGGCCACATAGATAACAATGCCTCCACGAATTTGTAGTTCGCACCATCAAACTTGTCGGTCTTGGCTTTAGTAATCTCACCATCAGCGGTTTCACGTTCTTCAATCTCCTCAACGTTGTGGACCACGCCGCTGCTCGTAACAATGACATCGCTTCTTAGCTGATTCTGGCGTCTCTTGAAGAATCGAACGTTTTCTGAGGCTTGTGATTCAGTGGAGACACCCTCTTGGGATGTGGTTGATGCCATCCCCAGCGGCTGAGGTATTGATATAATGAGAGAACCGGGGTGAGTCGAGATGGTTGTTATTCGTCTGCAAAATAATGTAAGCGATTATCAGAAAGAGGGGCAAACAATTAAAATAGGTCCCTATCTTAATTGTTGGAAAGGGGGGGGCCAAAGAATAGACTCACCCCATTCGAGAACGAACGTAAAAGGGTATGCGAAAATCAATGCCAAAACTTTTCTGTACTGACTGCGAGTAGAAACCAGGCGAGGGTCCATGATGCGAAAATAATGTGGGGTCGTGAAGTGGTGCCATGGGAAAGGAGGATGAAGAGGAAGTGAATGGGCAGCAAGAGGGGAAATACAGGATTTTATATCCACAGGATATCGAAGAACTTTGAGGCGGCAGGGATTTTAAAAAATGGTTGTATGGAAATGAATCCGTGTCCGAAAAGGGTCGCCGAACGAGGGTCCAATGCGGTGAACTCGGTAAAGATTCCCTAAGTAGTCAGGCTGCCCATGCAAAAGCCAATACGAAAGCTTCGAAGTGATGGATTGGCTTGACAATAGAAGAGTAAAGGAGCAGGGAATTTCACCGAGTAGCTGCTGGAATGAGGGGCATTATTGCAAATTGAATATGTTTTGAATATATGTACGTATCGCGGATGAGGCTATGCGCAACCAACACCCTCCGGTATGACTCAATTCTCCGAAAAAGAAATTGAAAAAGAAATGAGGGGGAGGATAATTGAAACATGCACATAACATGATTGGGTAGAAAGGAATTAGTATTCATCAAGGCCGTTGCTTCTATTCTTCGCCTGGGCCAAGTACATGCCTACTAGGGCAGCGCCAAGAGATGGGTTTTCCTCCAAGCCTCTACCCAAATCTATTCTACAGAATCCAAAACTCCATGTTGCAAATAATGGCCGTCAGATTCTCAATAAATCTACATCATACATGCTCTTTCCTACCTTAATCCATGATAAGGTTTTATTAACCCCATAAGGCATTTTTACTCCATGACTTGCCGGAAACAGTGGGAGGAGAGAGGAGTACGGAAGACCATGCCTCAGCACCATCAACATACAGTCGGAATTTGAGAATACTCTGATCGCTAGCGGTGTTCTCGATCGTGACAGCACCGAGCTTGGAATTGCCAGAGGGAATGTATCTACCAATTGTTAGCAACTAAGCATTCATACAGTAATATGCGACTCACTTGACCATGACATCTTCGTCATCAGTTTGCCTGTAAGTTGGCGTAGGAAGGTAGAACTGGCTGAGAGGACTTGTGGAGAATTCGTTAACGGTAGCACTAACTGGCCATCTTCCCCCAGCTGGTGGTGGGAAAGCAGTAGCAGCAAACTCATGTCGATCCCCGGAAAGAACAACAACGCCAACACCACCTCGCAGTCCGACATCCCACATGGCCTCAAGAATTTTTTGGCGTTCGTCCAGGTAGCCCGCCCATGTATCGAGCGCGTTGACTCTCCAATTCTTCGTAAAGGGAATGCTAGATGCGACAATCTTCCATTTAACACCTTTCGGCTCCGGCTTTTCCAAGAAAGCAAGGAGATCCGCTAGCTGGTGTGGTCCCAACATTGTCTTGCCGGGGCTGTCAACTGGAGTTTCGCTCGATGAGTCTCTGTAGGTCCGAGTATCGATCATGAAGAATGAAGCTGGTCCTTGAGTAAACTCAAAATAGGTAGCATCCTTTCTAGGAGCATTATAGGTACCTGCTTGACGAGCTTTGGGCGGATTGACTGAAGTCTGATAGTTATGCCATGGGTCCGCAGCAGCGCGATATACTCCAGTTGTATTCGCATCCCAGTCATTGGCAATTTCGTGGTCGTCCAGAACGTGAATCCAACTAAGGTTATTTCCGACAGCTGGCCAATCTGGCGAAGCATACACTTGTCGGTATTCCCGTCTGTAGTCCTCGACAGAGGTGCCAAATCGCTTTGGAACATCAATATAGATGAAGTCACCGAGGAACAACATAAATTGAGCGCCACCTGGGATTGAACGGATGACCTCTGCCATATGTCTAAATCCAGGAATGCTTAAAGCATGGTCAAGCGGATTGTATGGAAAGCGAGGCTTGATGCAACTTGAAGTGAGGAAAGTGAAAGAACCTTGCTTTCCAATCTGGCCGGCCTTTGGTGGCACGGTAAAATAGCCACTGTGGTTGTTCGAAGTAACCCATTGATAGGTCCTGTCGGGATGATTTGGAAGTGGGAAAGTGACGGTGCCAGTATAATCAGTATCATTACCCAACCAGGTGATTGTTCCTGCAGATTGCCAAGCTGCATCCTCGTATGCGGCAGGTGGATTTGCCAGTTTGTACGAAACGAAGATTGGGAGCTGCGCTGGGTGAGGCTCTCTAACCAAGATACTTGCTTCTGTAGGTGAGACATAGCCCACTCTCGCAAAAGACAAATCATGGCTAGGATGAAAGACCTTGGCGCGGTAGACAAGATCCGTTGCCGCTAGTACGAGCAAAGTGTTGATCAACAAGGTAGCCAGAGATAGTAGAGATGAAGTTGGACTGGGTATACCAGTTAACATCGTCCGCCATGGCTTCGCAGACTTCTCTTCAAGTATGATGGTCTCCTTGATATCAATATCTTCCTCCATATGTGTAGGCTTTTCCCCAACAGGCAGATTCTGCGAATGGGCAGCAGAGGACGGATATTCGGGCGGCGCATCCTCAACCACAGTATCCGTCACCGTTATATCCACATCGTCCTCCACGACATTATATGGTGTTTGCGTCAGGTAGCTTACAACGAAGGACGACAGATAAACGGCAAAAGCGGAATAGATAATAGGGGGAAAGTGCTATTACACGTGTCAGACCACGAAAAAGGGACTCAACGGATCATTTTACGAACATGGCCTGGTATCCATCTCAAGAAAATAAAGGCTGCAATGCGCAGAGCAGAGGAGCTCAGCGCCGTCGTCTTCTCCTGCAAAGTCGACATTATGATGGAAAGGTTCCCGAACTCATGGAAATTGCGCCTGAGCGAAGCAACCTCCTAATGAAATATCATGAAACAAGAAGAGCGGAAACGGTGTTGTCAATCGAGGGCATGTTCGGAATAGCATCAGATAAATTCCAAGCTCCTGATAACTTAGCAATTGAGGTTTCGTCATTGGCAGGGATCCTTGAAGCTGGGGGACTAGGCTATTTTAGGTAGAGCTTTCAAAAGACTTGGCGCACGTGTCGTCTGGGCACGGCTCCAAGTCAACGACCAGCCTTCCTTCAATGTAGGAGCTCAACTAGGGCAACTTCTCTCGCCTCCTGACGTTCTTCAAAGTCTCTTCTTTACTGTTACCCTTCGAGACAAATTCTCAGATCTGGGCCGGGGAGCTTCCCTTCCTACAACAATACGACCAAGACTCTCCTGAGCCGCTCTGCTAATCCAATCTAGATTTCAAGCTTACAAAAGTGGAATTTATACGCCATGGATTCCAGAAGCTCAAGCTTGCTCAGCCTGTCCCAAGGAACCACAAGGGCATGTCAAATGGTGAGGAGCAAAGCACACCACACGACCCCGCTCTCTTTGCATCGCTTTCAAAAGTCACCTGAGAGTGGATGCCCTTTTACAAGCCAAGAGTGGTAGAAGCTTCGGCCTTCGGACCTCAATGAAATAATCATACTCACTTGGCATGTCGGTATAGCATACAAGCAAGCCAATCTGTTGGTTTGCATGTCGTTTTACAATTTTGCCTAGCCGGCTATCAAGTGATAGAGTCGCAGAGCGTCAAAAGCTCGGCCTTCGGCCCTTCAGAGGTTAGTCGTGTACAACAGGGCACACATACTCAACTTTACGAACACAAAGTTTGGAGTTCAGAAAAATAAGCAGCACCTCATGCTTGGTAATTGTACCGATTGGAATGGTTTACTTTACGTCATCCCTACCGCCCACGTGATCAACCTTGCTTTTTAATCCCCAGGTATCTCCCACAATCGATACAAAGCAATCGGATATAAATACATTATCAGATGGTGTTCCCCGCACTTCGGCAATCTTTAAGAGCTGTAGCTTCACTCGGCAAACATACTCGAAGCCTATCACAAATATCTTCGTCTAGTAGCTTCAAACAGTGGCGAGCAAGTACAAGTCTTACCGCCAACATGGCAACACCAAGCACCATTCGCTTGACTGTTGATGACACAGGCGTGGTCAACTTCAAGCCTCAGAATCAAGAGACTGCGACCAGAATTTCTGAACTACTGCAAGAGAACCATGAGGTACGAAACTCCGATCGGCATCCGTCTGCTTGAGTAATAGTTCATTTCCAGAAACATCACATTTTCTTCAACAAAGCGGGTTTCCACAACCACATCGTCCACCACCTACTTACACTTTATGGCCTCGGTGCTCCGACCTCGATCATTGAACGAGGATATGCAGATAATACAAACTACCAACGACCGGCAATGACCAACAGTGACGTTCGGGTTGAAGACCTTCAAGATCCCAAAATGTTCGCTACATGCCTCGGAAAGGAGAAGTATTATCATTCTTATCTTGTTTTCTTCCAGAGTGAGATGGAGAAGAAGGGCTGGGAACGCGTAATAAAAGAGTACTTGTTCTCCGGGGACGAAAGATCCGATGACTTGCTAGGAAGATTATATGCTGGTATGTAATTATTTCATCTCATGATTCAGCTGCTTACATGTCTAGGTTTTCTTCATCCACTTATCCATCTTGGATTTGGAGTAGAATTCAACCAACCTGCAATCATTGCAGAAGCACTTGCCCAGGCAGCAGTTCATGACACCTGGACAGGGAAATATCTTACGATGGTTGAGAAAGCAGCCAAGGCCAACGCAACATCCACGTCCAAAACAATTCCAGAACTTCTCGACGAAATTCGAGCTGATCAAAAACTATCTACGGCGGCAGAATGGAACGATGGAAACAAGATTCGGGATGGCATTCTTGTCCGTGCTCCAGATGAAATGATCAAATATGCCACTCAATGGGTGGTAACACCCGAAAACCTCGAAGAAAAGACGGCGGAAATGACGAATGCCTCGATTTACTTCACGGCCGCAGCTCAACATCCACCTAAACAAGTCAAATTTGACTTTTACTATATGCATTGCACTAATTCCTCCATTTTCTTCCCCACTTTCAACAAGCTCCCCTTTTTATCGATTGAGGATAAGGTCCGCTTGTTGCAGTTCAAAGGATATCTCGACCTCGCCATGTATGCATCTCGGCGGTCACCGCCTCTTCTACTTGACGAGATCTCAACTTACGTCCCTGCCAAGCTAGAGAAGGGCGAAGGCGAATGGGCAGGAATCTTTGAACGCTTGTGGCGCTATGAGGATGATGGACATGCCATCAAGCTCGGCAGGGCTGTAAGAAATGGAGAAAGCATAAGTAAGAAGTGGGAGGATGAAGGTAAGGATTGGGCTAAGGTGAAGGGTTTTATGTGGGAGAAGATTGGAAACATGGTGGTTGATAGCGTCGAAGACACTGGAGTTACCTGGGTTAGAAGTGTCGGATTTGAAGAAGCGTGGGTGGACTATGAAGACAGGCCGAGGAAGGCACACCTCTAATACATAGGTGTAAAGGCACATCACCATAACCTTGAGCTTTCGTTCTGGAATCGGCGTGTGGACTTGCGAAATTATGGTTTGAATTGGTTGGAAACCCAGGGGAGGACATGAAAAACGAATTGATCGGAGGATAATGCAGGGTACCAAATTGTATAATAAGGTATGGTGCTTAATGTTTACAATTATTGTGTGCAGCTCCTTCAATGACAATGTGATTTCAGAGTTGGGGACATGCAAGACGAAAGCAAACCAAACCAAAAGACAAGACGCATTGTAAAGCAAGCAATGAGGACAACGACCTGAATTGAGTGGAAGACAGACGCTCGTCTCATTGGCTGGATGTTCTCGGTCATCACTTGGTCTGTGCACAACACTGGAGAAGAGACACCTCCGCCTTCAACACCTCTCCTCACCAGCATCGGAAACTTGCACCTCGATCCTACTTTCACACCGGCACTATGGCTTTAACAGCACTTCAGTGCCGTATCTTCGAGCAATATCGGCTCTTTTTACGAGACAACCCCAATCCCCGATTTCGGATTTTCTCCTTTGCCACTCTTTTTAGCGTCAATCTGTCAAACAGTTGAGCGGCTCGCCTTTCGCATCTGCAACTTTAACAGGCACTATTCCTCTTCTAGTAAACACGTCAAATCAGGCGCCCCAGACTATGCTTCAATTAAGTTCTCACTGTTCGGTTCTCCTTCCGTTGCATGCAGAATTCCGGACTTCGATGTTCAATTGAGTCAGTGGCGTCAACTTCGTTCTCTCGTCGCTTATGCTAAGTGGCTCCTCTTTGGTGAACATGGCGAAATCGTTTAGCTATCAGTATAGTGACAGAATAGGAGAAGGAACTTAACCTTTTCGATTATCCCGATCCGTCAGCCCTACCACAAGTACTGATCCTCTTGTCTCGAAACGAGCGTTATCCCCCCCCCCCCCCGGAGATGGATTGCTTAACTAAGTTCTATGTGGAATTATTCACGCAGCCTTGACTTTTCTTAATTGCTTGCTGTCTTCCATCCATTGTTTATTGTTGTTTTACAACATATTCTAGAAATAAGGTCTTCCAACGAACACATCAGAAAGATGGCTTCGAACACTGATCCGACGATGCCAATTCTCCTCGGAACGATCTTTGAAGGTGCAGCAAATATTCTGTAAGACTTTCGAACTATACCTCACCTCTTCTCAACTAACCCATCCTCAGCAACAACTCCTTCTACGCCAACAAATTCCACGCCAACAACAACACCCGCCTCGTCCCCGATGCCCGCTTTCCCCCCATGATCGGCTCCTTCTTCGCAGCCGGCCTCTTCATCTTCGGCTTAACCTCCCCCTCCCCCAAAAAAATCTTCTGGCTTTGCCCCTACATCGGCCTCGTCTGCATGGGTTTCGGATTCTTCACCGTTTCCAAGCAGCCATAAACTACCTCGTCGATACATTCATTGCTGTGTCTGCGACTGGTGTTGCAGCGAATACGTTCATGCGGCGTGCATTTGCGGCTGTGTTTCCGTTGTTTACGAAACAGATGTTTAAGAATTTGGGGATTGATTGGGCGAGTAGTTTGATTGTGTTTATTGCTGTTGCGTTGATTCCGATTCCGTTTATGTTTTACTTTTTGGGGCCGCCTATTAGGAAGAGCGGGAAGTATAGTGTGCCGCCAGAATAATAATACCGTTGTTCTGTATATTGGGATGGTTGTTTTGAGCTTTGCTGGATGATCTAGAAAGTTTTGCGTTTGAACAGCATGAGTGAGGTGCTTGAGAATAAGACTGATTGAGAAGATAAAAATGTAGATAAATAAATAGATCACTTTTGCAAATAAATAAAATCACAAGTCTCATGTATACTTCCACATATTACATGCAAATAACATCTTCTCGGAGTCTAACTCTCAGGTGTTGAAAACTACCAACTAGTGACAGGGGTCTCCAGCCTCGCCTCAGCCTTACCAAAAAAGCGGCCAAGACCGGCAGAATTTTAATTCCTCGCCCAATCTTTCCCGAACTTCTTCCTCCCAACTTCCATCGCAAAGACGCGCCAAAGCGACGAACAGACAAGATGAATGGTCCTTTGTGGAATCCGAATGGCCAGAGCCAGGAGATGCAAGGCGCGGATGCGCAGACGATGGCTGCCGTGAAAGCTGTAAGTTCTGGTTTGCGATGGGTGGTTTTAGGAAGATGGCCCTGAGAGACTTGACTTGAGGAGATTGGAGGATAATACGCTGACTTTTTGATGATAGATGCAAACGGTTATGGAGTCTTGTCCTGGAGTAAGTCAGATTCCTTGTGGGTCGCAATGGAGTATCGCGGTGGGAACTAAGAATATCGGAGGACTGTGACTTCGAGATGCGCAAGACGATACAATATGGCTCTCGATATCTTGTTCTCCGACTTCTGCGAATGTGGTGTACTGAAAGTGAACAAGTTCTGACTCTGCAATTCAGAAAACAGTAATGTCCGGCGTAATGGGATTCGCCCTCGGCGGCGCCTTCGGCCTCTTCATGGCATCCGTATGTCTCCCATCCCCCTCCCCATCCCCTCCCTTCTCACTAACACCACCTCACAGATGCAATACGACACACCCCTCTCCTCCCCCGGCGCCACAGCAATAACCTCCCTCCCCCTCCGGCAACAACTCAAACAAGGCTTCAAAGATATGGGGGCGCGCTCCTTATCCAGCGCAAAAAACTTCGGGAAAGTAGGCGCTATTTTCTCAGGCACGGAATGCTGTATTGAGGGCTTCAGAGCGAAGAATGATCTGGCGAATGGAGTTATGGCAGGATGTATTACGGGGGGTGTGCTTGCAGCGCCAGCGGGACCTCAAGCAGCGGCGGTGGGATGTGCGGGGTTTGCGGCGTTTAGTTTGGCGATTGATAGTTATATGAGGAGGCCGAGTGATAGTGATTGAAGTGTCAAAGAGGCAGGAGCGGGGTGTTTCGACTTCAGAGCTTAGGTTGTAATATGGGCCAAAGAGATGGTCCAGCAGAAGGGATTTGATATGTGCGAAAAGTGTAGGAATGGTGTATATCATGCTGGGATACTGCATTGCGCTGGAGTTCGGGTATAAAGGCGCCTACATACTGTACTAGAAGGGATATATGGGAGACGTCCTGGGTCGACACGGCTGTATAATTGGAATCTCAACTACAAATTTCACATCCAACCCATCAGTTTGGAAAAGTAGACTTTGACTTTGTTATTTTGTAAGTGGAGCTCTTTTACTTCCCTGGCCATCATTTTCAGTCAAGGTCCTTTTCCATTCACCTCATATCTCATATGTGGCTCACGTATATTTCCCATTTCATATGTTGCGTCGTTATTTCGAAGGTGAAGCCACTGCAATAAAGGCTCACCCTCCGCAGCTACAGCGTCTTGTAGCCAGAACAAATTGACAGGCAAGCGCTATCTCAAGTGACCTGCCGAGACGTAGAGACACGATGAGAGCCTCAAATGGCTTCCACTGCCTTCTGTATACAATCAGTAAGAATCAGAAAAATAGCGTATAAGAGGATGAATTGTGTTGTACGTTCTACAGATTGTCATTAATGTTGTCATGTCTCTTGGTTGCCGAGAAGGCGGTGTTGCTGTCAGGCACCAGGTCGCCTGTCATTCGCCGATGATTGAACAGTACTTCGGATTCCTGGCTAGAAATGAATGGTTCAGCATAGGTTGCTGAAAACAACGGGAAGAAGTTAAGCTTGCTTTGATACAGAGAGAAAATGAAGGCGTGGCACAGCATCTCGTTCCAGACCATCACCAAACCAGGTTGCGATGAATTGAGGGCATCTTGAAGAGAAAAGGTGGTGGGAGTGGAATTTATATATCTTTTATATCTTTTGACTAACATTCCGCCCCATCTCCTTCTCTCTCGGCTACTTTGCTGATGTCTTTCAAAAATTATTCAAACCCCCCGTCCCTTTTTTTTATCTCTCCTTCCCAGTCTATACTTAGTTTCTACTCATACTGTAATCGCCCCATGAGCTGTGATATAAACCGTACTCTCCCCAAAAACCTGGAAAATTCTAAAGAGATTCCCAAGTTCAAGACGTGGCTCGATAGTGGAAAGTGTTCGGCAAGCTAGAATAATATGAGTTGATATGAGAGGAATTTTTAGGCATAAAATTCACTTGGCTCCATGGTAGGCCTTGGGGCTTAGAGATATGGTTGTGTATGGTTGTGTATGGTTATGGTTACTGAAATTCGTTGTTGAGGATAAAGTTTATTTACCATTCGAACTTGCTTCGTAGACTTCTTGCCCCACACAGACTGTTGAGCACTTTGAGAAGTCTCAAGTGTCATGTTCCAACGGCTTCACGGAAGGAAAGAACGCATCTATGGTCTAATAATTTTGGCAAGTTGTTTCTCACAGTATCTGTTTTGGATCGGCGCACGGTATCTTGTACATTGTGCTTTCTGTCTTTCCCATTTACAACGACCTTACAGGTATCTGGGACTATTGTTGGATAAGGAAACTCTATTCAAGGGTTTTCAACCCTTCCTGTTTTTGTGGCGTTCGGCCAAAGCAATTTGAGTTCCTTCTCTGTCAGCATTTCTTCCATGCTTCCCACTCAGCTCAATTTAGGTTACGATTCAGTCATTATTTAGTATATATTCTTGCGTGGAGCGCCCCCAAGAAAATTAAACTTGAACCAAAAATGTACCGGATACAAGCGCATCGAAGAGCATCTTGCCAAGGGACAGGTGTTGTGGACGCTTCTAGTTTCCTACACTTGAGAGTCTCTGTTGAATTTCGAATTCGAACCTCAAGAAAAGAGCGCCGACATGATCTTTGAAGTGGGAATATTTATGCTGTCGTATACAAATTCTGTCACTTTCCCGAAGTGCTGCTGAATTCGATATCCTCGTTCGTCGATCTACCTATCATGAAGGCGCACATGCATATGCTGCACCAAACAGGTCCGACTTCCTCTCATTACGCGATTCTCACCTTCAAAACAGAACAAGACATTAAAATGACAAATTTTCCTTGAGCAAGCTAGGTAGAGCGCAAGTTATTATCGACGCATGCTTTTACTAGAGTTATCAGGTGAAAGGCTGAAGTTTATATCTGCAAGTTTTGTGAGCCTAGACTCACTTCTTGTGATGTAAAGATAATTTGGTTGTACAAAAGCTAGGTCTACTCTACCGCTAGCTAAAGAAATGGGTAAAGTACTCCTTGCGTAAGCGAGGCATGAATATATATATAAATTCTACCGCTATCCATTCCTCCCCTTAAGTTGCAATATACCAATTCTCTCTCTTCAAAGCCATTGTTGACACAGAGGAAGTGCAAGGTGAAAGGCCAGCGAAAAATGGTCGCATATTGAGAGATGGTTTTGGTCTTTATCGATTTCCTTATATTTATAGCTGCGATTTAATTGCCGCTTTCTTGCTGTCGGTGTCAAATTGTTGTTGATTTATCGCTTTTTCGTTCATCGGCTGCTCAAAGTTTAGCTCACTTTTGAGGGCTTGCATATGAGACGTGATATCAAATAATACATTATTTCAAGAATCTTATCAAAACACTAGATTGTCTGCAGCAAGATTCCACTGAACCCAAAGAAGCATACCATTCTCGACCATAGCTTGGAATGACAGCCAGTGAATCTTCCCCGCCTGTCGCTATTCAGAATGGTGAAGTTGATTTATATCCTCTCCAGGTCACATCAAAGTGATGTGATGCTGGACGTTGAAAAATGCCTTCACCATTAGGATAATCTAGCGACCCCAGATTTGCATAAAATATTCTTCACTAGTATACCTGAGAGCGAAAACCTTAACCGTTACCGACGGTATGAGTTTAGAAATATTCAACGCTTTGTTCTGGCATTCATATCAGCCCACAAATATACATTCTCAATCCTTTTAGCTGTACGATCTTCAAACCCCCTCGAGAACGAGTGATAACTCCACTCTTCAAGAAGAAGAGAAGTCCATAAATAAATAAACCAGTATATGCCGTCTTCCAAGCAATATCCCCACGCCAAAACTTAGACGAACCACCTCAGAAGTCGAGCGTCTGGGACGCTTTCGTTCACGCAATATGATCTCCGACAAACTGGATTGGATCTAAGGTATGGTATGATAGGCGGCTTGGTATATCTGATTGTAATTCTTGTGTTGTTCAATCTCTCCAATAGCTTCTGTCGCTGCTGTCAACTCTTTCGCTCGGATTCGAACTTCTTATCATCTAAGAATTATCATCCAGATGACATTAAGCGAAACGAAACGGACTATTATTTCTTGCTTTGCAATATCTGCTTAGACTGACTTTGGCGTCTCTTTCCAAGTGCTGGCGCCTAGCAGGAGAGAATTTCAAGAATCTACGACCCTTACCACAAGTTCCAAAAACCATTCGTGCCAACCTCCAATGTATCTTCGCGACCATAGATAAGCTTCGGGTAAGGGAGAGTCCTAATAGAGATATTGATCTAACTTGAGAAATGAGGTACCATAGAAAGTTGGATTACGTGCAATCTCAACCTAGATCACCACACAATTTGGTTCTTCCATCCTGAAAAGACGTCTCCGCACTCAGCATTGAGGTCTAAAATCCTGGGGTGCATGCCAAGACGAGCAGATATAAGAATTCCACAACTAGGAATCTCCATTTGTAAAGCATGAAGCACCTATGACATATGCCCACAGATCAGTCTGTAGCTGCACTTCCTAACTTCATATTTGGGAATGGATCATTCATTTCGCCAGCATGTTGCAGTGCACTTGGGGATTGCAATGACCCAGTCAGTAGTAACTCAACGATGAAATCTTGAAGTATACTTCGCATGTGCTGCTACTCAAGACGCCGTTCGAAGCACCAGCGTTCTGTCGACTGTACAGTGAAGTTCGGATACTTGTGGGTGAAGTCTTGAAATATTCCGCGTTGACCTTCCTGGCGGAATGAACAATTTAGGGGTGGTGGACTGAGGCTTCATAGATTACCGAAAATCTGCTAATCATAGACATGAAGGTGATTTGCGATGAAGTAATTTTGGAGAAGTTGAGCACAATACAGACCTTTTATGCTCAGACACTAGCAGCGTCTCATCGCTTGGTCAAAAATGAATGCTCAACTACGATAGCATTTTAGTATCATGATACTATATCTCTAAACGTATCATCTTCTTCCCTGAATTCATATCACTCCCTAAACCTCAATCACTCGCAGAAAACAGCCACCCTAACCCCCAACATTTTCCCAGTCCACAACCTAGACCTCGTAACAAGACACACGTAAGACATTACCCACGTCCAGCGTTTGAATACAGGCTCCCTTCTCTGCTTTGCAATTGCAATCCTCACACGCAATTCTCGCGAACCCTCCCTATTTATCCGAGACGCCAAGACCGACCAAACCATGGTATTTGCAAACCAACAAACTCTCGCTAAGAAATATCGACAAGAAAACCGCCCAAGAAGTGTTAAGAAAGAGAAATCAATCGAAAAGCGAAATTAGGTAGAGGCAGAGTAGACTTTGAAGGTGCCGAATTCCCAGTATGCGTTTGTGAAGGCGGTGTTGTTGTTTGCTACTTGGTCTTCGCATGTTCCGGAGCCTATATTTGTAAATTAGCAAAGTGTGACAAATGATAGGGGAAAAGAGGAAACATACAAGTCTGACTATAAACACTCTGTGTGCCAGCCCAACTTCCACAGAGATCAATATTCGCAATGATACTCTGATTGCGGAAATGATTCCCAATATTACAATCCGTATTCGGGAAATCAGCAGTCGCTTCTCCCCAAGTGCTTGGGTCTGGACTTCCTGCAGTGACATCGGATGGAATATTCGATCGTCCGAATTGCCACATACGAATTCCTGCGCTACGAAGTTCCATGGCCATTACTCCGCCTCCGGCACTGTTGAAGGATGATCCGAAGGTCGAAGTGCCGGCATCGACACCGCAGCCGGCATTGGAATTGGTCGTGTTTACACATGAGGATTGGAGGGATTTGCCGGTTTCTTTGCGCTTTACGGACATGCTACAGCCAGACGAGGTGTGAAGGGTCATTTGATTTTGCGCATCGCTGACTACATTCACAGCCTCCATGATATCGATTTCACCATTCGTGGGCCAGTTGGCGGGATCTGAAAGCCACAGAGCAGGCCATGTACCACATCCAATTGGAGTATGCTTTACGTCGAAGACGAAGAGATTGTTGAGCCCGTATTGCTTCTTTGATGTGATACGGACTGAGAATCGACCGGTCGAGGCATTGGGAACTGTAGTCGAGGTTACGGAGGTGTCGACTCGCATTATGGCTGAGGAGGAAGAGGCGTATGTGAGATTATACTGCGCTGCCACTGATGAATCAACGTAATGGACAAATCCGGCAGATGGGTCGTATCCGGTAAAGTAATCGAACTGATCGAAAAATGTCGAACCAGAGTCTAGAATTTGTTAGTTGAGTGTTTTGATGCAGGACGTGGAAAGACAAACATGTCTCTGACAAGCTATATGTTAACTTAGAGTAGTCTGGGTATTTATTCTTCTTCGATACGACGACTGCAACCACCACAACGATGATGATAATTATCACAATTCCTGCAATAACACCAGCCCAGACTCTCTTTCCCCATGCCTTCACATCGTACCATCTCGGAGACAAAGTCCCATCTGCATCGATCTTGTAGGCCGGCGGTGGTCCTCCCATCGCAATGTTTTCTTGAAATGGATTCTTGCTTCTTGAAGTCATCTCGCTGATTGTACCCAAGCTCTTATCCTTCCTATCCGGATCGTAATCTTCTCCGAGCTCCAAATCGTTCGAATATACGGAAGAAGTCGGTCGTGCTACCGGTTTACTTGTTACTGCTGTCTCTTTCGCAAATATCTGACTGCTCTTTGAACGAATGTGACGGACTGCCTTTGGTGGCTTCCAATACTCCAAGGGACGAAACGATTGCTGTGGTTGCGCCAGGGTGGGCAACGATTATATCAACCTCCTCGAAAAACGCGTATTAATTAAAAACTGGGGCCAGCCACTATCGCACCCAACGAACAGTTCTTCCCAGATCAACACGAGCCAGCTCTATTCCCAAATAGTTTCTTTCCGATAGACGACGCAGCCCGGCTGCTTCTAGGCTCCACTTGGAAGATAGGAAAATAGATTAGGTGGGTGCCGCTGACAGCAGATACGGATGTGATATGCAGGGCGACGTAGGCGTTGGCGGGCGCAGCTCGCCGTGAAGAAATTTAAAATGATTATTATTATGGAGGGCCTCTCTTCCTTGAGTTCCTCGTCACCGAGAGAAAGGTCGCATTATTGTATCGCCGGCGGAGCCGTAAATCACGATGGCACTGTCCTCTGTGCTGCTCTCCACCATGTTTTGAAGGATATTGCTCTTTCTTGCTGGAGGACAGACGAAACACGCGGCCAGAAGACTCGCATGCTCCTCGTCGTCTGCAAAACGCTGTGCGTTGAACATCGAGCAGACTATGTGGGGGTGTCGGTGATCATGGCAGAGACGACGAAAAGAGCACACGGCACTGGCTGTCTGGAAGGGCCAGTGTACCCGATCGTTCATGCCATCTGAAAGACTGATGCCTAACAGAGGCCCCCCATTGGGTGCTCACCTCGCAGCCGTTGGAGAACAGACGTTTGTGCTGCGCTTTCTGCATTGCCAAGAGAAATGCCGTTTCACGACACCACGAGGAAAAAGGAAACACCGCGAGGTTTGGTAGAGCTTCCGGCTGCGAATGCAATGTTGAGTGAAAGTCCCGAGAGTGATCCAGGCGTTGGAGATGGGGGAGTGAAATTTCAGGGAAGGTTCGGTTTGATGGGCCGAAGGATGCTATTTCTGGGGATCGCCACTCCCGGCTTCAGGATGTCACTCGACTCACTCTTCGCTATCCCTGAATTTCCATACGAACGACATCACAACAAACGCCTGTCATCTATCATCTTTCGACCCTCCAAAACCAAGATCTTCTCTTTAACACGGTCTGAAAAGCAAGTTTCCGTTCCCTCATCCCCAGACCTATCTGAAGCCTGTCAACCCCTTCCCCATAATTCGCACCTCTGCACTGCAAAGCCAAACTAAAACTCAATTGAAATTCATGCGCTGCACCACAAAACAACAACAGCGTGTACAAACTCTACACCACCACTGAAGCCTCTTCCTCCACTCCGAGGTCAAGCCTTCACCGAAGCGTTCTGGCCAAAAGCCAAAAAATCTAGCGGTCTTCTCCCGCCCGAGCTCCCGCCTTGCCGCGTCACAGAAGTCGTCACTCGCGGAACTTTTTTCCACTCCACCTCCCACCACGAGTACATCTTGGCAGCGTTCCTCAACAATTTCCTTTCTCCAAAACTTGAACATACATTCGCAATTTCATCTCTATTCAAAGGATGATCATACCGTTGATCGCAAGAATGAAAAGATCTAGTGTCGTCTCCGGCTTTCGAAGTGGTGATGCGCAGATAGGTTCAGACAAGCTTTCTTTTGGGGTCGGGCTTAGGGGCTTGCAGCGCCCACAGAAGCCGGCTCCCGGCTTTGGCGTCGTGGCTTGAGCCTTATTGATCCTGCTTGTCGATCGTTTTTAATCTATTTGATACTTATCTTTTGATTCTGGGTATTCTTGCGATCTCGATATCTCGTCCTCGATGCTTTCTTTGTTTTCGGTGGTTGAAGAAAGTTTTGAAGTTGTCGCGGGCACGGAAGAATTGGCATTATGCTGGTGATGGGACGAAACGGACGCTGACGTACCGCGATTGAGATGCACTTCTTGCAGTAGTGTTGACATGCATGTTGAGAGTTTCGAGCACGGAGGGTCTGGCAGTGTTGGGACGAAACGAAAGTTCACATGCTGAAGTCAGCGATAAGGATTCTTGATAAATGATATTCTGCAGTCTTCCTTCTCAATCTACTTGATATACGTCTCTAACTTCTGGAGTTTCTTGCATTTAGAGTTTGCAACTGCATAGCTTCCGATCTAATTCTGTGCCTTTATAATTCTCGAGTTCAGAGGAAGTGAGATCTTCGTCGAACGAGTACGAGCACATGTTATTGTGTAATGTGCAAAACTTCACAATCTTCGTTTAGGTGTACCCTTCAACTCTACAGCCTCAAGAAGATGGTGCCATCTAAAACCTAAGATTGTGTCCATACTTCCACTTACATGATGCAAGATTGTCAAATTTTTCAGACCAAAACCTATCACCTCAGTCCAGCACATCAGTAGAGGTATTGAATGCTTCATTCAATGTATCACACTTGAACCATTACTCACCTCTCTACTCTTTCACGACCTCCCTCAGCCTCCTTGATATAGGCCCCCGTTCATTTCGCGAGCATAATTAAAATTTTTGTGCGATGCTATAAGTACGACATTAAACCATGGACACGCAGGGCCTAGAATCATAACTGTTAGCATCAATTTCAAGTCCTTCTACGAAATACGACTGGGGTGTGAGAAGATGAGGGAATCAAGAAATGGCAAGGGAAGGAAGTGTTGGCATTTCGTATGGTCATCAATGTACAAGCTAGGTTTTCATCAGTTGCTCACTCTCTCGCCACTTCTCTCTGATAAAATATAAGAAATATCACTGCATCTAAACTCTACTCGTTGAATGACTGGATTTCCCAAATCAACACGAAGTCCTCCATGACAACATCAATCTTCACGGTGATGGCCCAGACGACGGAGGTAGAGAGAGTATAGGGGAACAATGATTCTACTTAAAAGGTAAGTTGATCTAGCAGGGACCTGGTGACCTGCCTTGCCGTTGTGCTGGCAACGAAGAGGGAACACCGAGATCTGGCGCTGTCTCTTGCGAGACCTATCCTTTCATGCTCTCTTCTAAGCTAGCTAGGGGCTGAGCCTTTTATATCTTTCAATTGCTCTCTTCTACCGCCACTCGAGGAAAAGGACTCTCAAGAGTGTTACCTACTTTTTCTGACGTTAAAATCTACAAGGCATCATTTCCTTTTCAAATATCCCTTCTAATATGTATACATTGTCCAAACATTCTGCCTTTGATCAACTTCGAACAATTCCCCAATCGAATTGAGGATTACACTGGAAGGGATCATGTGGAGTGACCCAAATATTTGTTCTTTCTAGAGAAACATACTACAATTTCTGATCTTTCGTTAGAGTTCTGCTTGTGTATATATGTACAAAACCGTAACTCAAGATCAGTGGTTGGCTGTATATTCGAATGACCATTACTGAACAACTGCCCGTCTTAATTGATAGCAACTTTTATTTAGTGACAACACAAACTCGCCTGGATATTGAATTAAGAACCATAGAATAGAAGCCCTACAACACAATAGAGGAAGTATTAGGATTTATCAAGCGTATGTCATTCACTTGTGACCAAGATCTCTCGCCGATCTAAACAAACTCCAGAAAACTTCTACGCTTTTCTTCTTCTGATCGTTGCAAGTTTTGTAGTATATGCATGTTTAATTCCAGCGAGACCATGCCTTTTATGTATTCTTGAAATATGGAGAGAAACAAAATTTAGGTTAACTCGACGTCTTTGCTACTTTATCACTGATAACTTTGCACTGCCAATGACGACGGCAGAATCATTCTTAATAGCAAGAACCAGAAAAACAGCTTACTCAAACCGTCATCCTTATCATATCTCGACAGGTCTCAACGTATCACACCTTGATTATAGCACGGAAATTAATATATCAAGGGCCAAAACAGGCAAAAAGGAGTTTGTAGAGATTTGTGTCGGGCACCTTGATTGATATTGAGCATGTCAAGAAAAATATCCAAAACGCATTCAATATAAGGAACGACTTTGGTAGATAGCTAATTACCTTAATGACAGCATAACGGCCTGGTCCAAAAATACCAAATTTTCCATCATAGTGTGTCCCAAGTCGCTGAACTTCCACAAAAAGCGGACCACAAAACGGCCACTTGGACACGAATGTACAGTACTTCACACGAGAACGGTGGCTCCCGTTCCAGCAGCGACCTTCAAAAGCTTCTAATGCTCTCTTGTTGTGAGGGATTACCAGGGGCGAGAGGGATTTTTAAATAGAGAATCTGGTCTAGAGAAAATGGAGGAAGTTGATGTTTTGAGTGAATAAGCGATAGTAAACATCGTACCCGTGAAAACTCCTTAGATATGAAGCACACAGTTCCACACGTCGCGAGTATCTTTCTAGACAATGTCACCACAAACACCACGACTGTGAGTAAAGACAGTATATATATCTGACGGTTATAGCATCTCTCAGGTTGTAATCAGCAAGGCGTTCCGGATATGGCATTTCCAGGGAGGCAACGAGCCTTCTGTTCTCTTCGAGGGTGCGAGGGACTTGGAAACGCAGACCTCACAAGTAAGTCTGTATAGTCTCACTCGAAAATCTTCATCTATCTACCATGCTTTGACCTTAGTCATTTCACTACAGATTATCGCAAAATTACAAGAATGACAGCAGCAAATATGACGGATGCAAAATCGAAATGGTAGTATATCGAGTAGGATTCACCTGTACCATTCTTTTTCGGAAAACAGGATCAAAAGCCTAGCAAGCTCTTGAATCGCATGGAATTGCGAGACTGAAATGTAAATGTGTGTACTTGTTCCTCATGATCGCCACCCATAAATCCAACGTGAATCTCGTTTTAAGTAGTTGTGAATATAATACGTTTCTCTTCGAGTTGATATTAATAATAACTTCCCACACGAAAAACGTTTCTTCTACCATCAGAGCTTGCTCCTTCTCTCGTGACAACAGTATTCCTAAATATTTCTGATAAAGAATTATCATAAAGTCTTAATCTTTCCAAGTGTTACCAATGATAAGATGAAAACCGAAAACCCCCTCTGTGAGGGAATCATCACTATATGGAGGGGTATAAAAGCTGACACTTCTCAGTAACTATTCTCCTGGACCAAAATATTCAGTGATCCAGCCAAGAAATTTAATGTCTTCAAATCTGTGATGCTTACGGACCAAGGACGGTTGCGTGGTGGCATTTAGGAAATCAGAGATTCAACCCCAAACAGTTTCCATGTACCTGGCTATGTTCAGCACCTCCATGAAACACTGCAACGAAAGCCACCCAAACTCGCCCCAAAAATCAATCGATACTACTTTGGCAACAGAAGATTCTACTAACAGCATAAATTCATTCCCTGCAAAACATCTAAACTCCACTAAAGCGCATAGATCTTTCATACCTGAGCTTCGTAGCTCCGACAATCTCTCACACATAACATCTGAAAACCAAGTAGACATAATACATACTCTCCCCATCTCCAAAAAGACCGCATGACCTTGCGATAACGGCCTGAGTTCTGAATGGAACGATATTCTTATAGTTCGGATGCTGTAAATAGACAAGAGAATGGAAGTTGACATCTTCGCTAAACATCACTTTACGAATCTTAATTTCGAAGTCAAAATTTAGCTCCAAGAATGTCTAGGATGTCGATGGTTCAATATCATCCTATTATAAATGATTCCTCCTCCTAATCTCCACCTCTTCCTCCCGCCCTCTCTCCACAGCAAAAAAATTAGAATTCAATCGAGAAGTGTGGGAACTCGGAAAGGGAACCTCCTAACTCCTTAAAGTCACCCTGCAAAACTGAGCTGACAAGCCGAAGATAAGTTGCATTTGATTTTGATCCTAAAGTTGAGATTCTTAGCATGAGTAACTTCTAACGTGGTGAAGACTGTCCGAACTACAAAAGAAAACAAGGCCGTGAATTGGCCTTCGAATACCTTTTTAGGAGCAGTATGGGTGTCAGTATGAGGGTATGGTGGTTTAAATACAGCCGGGACGAGGGCACAAGATGGAATTGTTGCGGCGCTGGGCGACTTATGCAGTTTTCAAATTTTTTCCTTGAATTTATAGACAGCTCACGCCTCGCAATGCAATACAATGCCGCCCCGAACCATAGTCGACGATCCTCAATCTGCGTCCATAATAATGCTACAAACGCCTATCGTACTCCCTCCCATGAGGTTTTCTCTTGTCCCACCTCCGCCCCCTACTCCACCGCTGAGGAATCAATCCTCATCCTCATCAACCCTCGCTCTCTTCCCCGCCCTTTCCTCGCCTGTAGAAAGGCCGTATTCTCGTTTCTTTGAACTCTCCCCACCACCCTCACCAACCTTACTCAGAAACTCATCCACATTAAACACATCCCCCGTGTCCTTCTCAAACTGCACTGGTCCCTCTCGCGCCTACACACCATATCAATTAGCATCCGTCATCTCCATATCCATGTCATAACTCAAAGAAATAGAGATACACTCGGAAAAACTAACCTCAACATCCCCACTCCCCTTAAAAGTCCCCTTCCCCAACGCCTCACTAAACCTACTACTCTTCTGAATCTTCCCCATCTCCGCCTCAGCAGCCTCATCATCATCCCCATCATCCATATTTTGCCGTGGTCGATAAATACTATTAATCGCATCATGAGCTTGAAAAAGCGGCTTATCATACGCTTGATCTTCATTGAAGCCGCTATCGAAGCCAGATGTTCTGTTGAAGAGGCGAGAATCGAACATGCTTTCTGCGGATTGCGTTGGCTTTGCGAGGCCTAGGGCGACTTTTTCGGAGATATCGCGGTTTTGCTCGCGAGCCATCATTTGGATGCGACGTTCAGCGCCCATTCGTGACTGGCGGAGTTTCCGCTCTTCTTCTTTGCGTTTTTCCTGGCGGAGCTTTTCTCTTTCTCTGACTTCCTCGTCGTCGCTGTCTGAGCGGGAAGATTCAGAATCACTGTAGCTGCCTGATCGAGATCTCGACGTCCGTGAGTCTCTCCTTCGTCCAGATCCAGCTTGTGCTCTTTCTTCTCTCGCCTTCTGGGCAAGCGTTCTCAAATGGTCCTCTTTCTGCTGCTTCTCCTTCTCCGCCAGTCTTTGCTGCATCAAAGCCCTCTGCTTAACTTCCTCTCTCGCATGCCTATCAGCCGTAAACAACGCTTCCGCAAACTGAGCAAATTTGTCATTAATAGTAACATCCTGCAACCCTCTCCCATCCGCCGCCAACCGCTTATCCAACGGTACCGTATAACCCTTCGGATTCTTCCAATTCGACACAGGTGGCGGAATCTTCCACGCCTCCTGATCCTCAGCCGTAAGTTTCCTAGGCGGACTATGCATAACCGGCGGCGGTGGACTCGGTGGGCCTCGTGGAATCTTCTTATGCTTGAATTTCGGCGGCTCCATTGGGTCAATTTGCCGCTCTACAATCTTCATAATTCGATCATTCTTCCTAGTATTATCGCCCATCTGATTCGCAGGCGTATACCGTACGAACGTAGGATCCTTCCTATTCCCAACATTAACATTCTTTGGTTTCTGCGCTGCCACCGCACCCATCACCAATTTCGCAAGCGCGTCTTTCGTTCGTTCCGTCGAGGCAGCGACTTCTTCCTCACTTGGTCGGTCCAGATTTATGTCTCCCGCATCAGCGCGTTGTCGTAGAGGTATCAGGTCCTTAAAACTGGCATGAACAATCCGCTTATCGTTATGTCCTTGTCGCGCAATGGCGTCGTATTTCACCTTCCCCTCCGCATCAACCTGTACCGCGAGGGCATTACTCGAACCCTGTGATTTCCTTCCCATATCCAGAGGGTATTGCGCAACAGGTATCTCAGGAAACGCCCCTCCATCTCCAAAGTCTTCTTGTCCTCGTGGTCGCCATCCTGATCGTTGTCCGTACGGAGGAGGTCCCGATTTCTGCAGAGCTGTATTAGCATTTCTATTTGGGTAGACTTCTTCCTGTGAATGCTGCCTGACCTTCAGCACGATCTGCGAATCATCCAGTGCTCCAGCCCCCAGTATTCGCGGTCCTCGTTGTTGCGCATGTTGTGGGATTTCCTCTTCTTCGCCTGTGTATTTCGGTTTAGGGAGCGCCCGAGAGAGAGAGGCTGCGAGAGACATGGCGAATATGTTGTTTGGCTGGGAAGGTTGGTCTGTTACGATTTCGAGGTAGGCATCGAGGGAGTTCAAATTATCGCGATTTAATCCCTGCGATAGCGCTAGCCGAGAGCGTTCTAGCGCATTAGTGAATATGGAGATTTATGGTGGCTTTTAGGGGAGGCATGATCATGGGAATTTGATAAAAGAGTGAATTGAAAAAAAATACATCGTGATAGTGAAGTTCCAGTGATGCCTGGAGGAAGGTAAATTAGGGTTCTATTCCCCTTTCTTTTCGGGTTCATGATATAAAAGTACACAGAAATACCGACTCCCCCAATGCATACCACGCCTTCCCGTGGTACTTGCAATTGCCATAGTTGCTCCAAAGTTTCCCTATCGTCTCAATTCTATTCCATATTCACACGTATCCCTTTCTCGCTCCTTGGAAGAAGAACCTGACAATAAAAACCTGCAATCCCGCCATGCAAATCATCATCAAGCTCTCAATAACACTGAAGTTGAAGATCCTCCTCTCCGTACTCCTAACCGTGCTGAAATTCCGGTTCTCTCTTGTGCGGAAATACTTCTGGTTTCGTGTGATAGTTGATAGTTGGCCTGATAGCTTGAAGATTGACTCTTCAAGAGCGGAAGTTTGTTCAGGCGAGGTGCCTTGTTTGGCTGGGAGAGAAGCCCGCTGTTCGTGCTCGACCTGTTTGAGTAATTCATTAGCCATAAATCCATTTCCATAGGAAGTATAGGAAAATAGAAAAGGAGGGAGGAGAAGGGGGGCATACAGCAATCTCAAAATCCACAAACTTCTCCGCAAAAGTACTCATCTGATTGTTAAAGCAGAACTTATATTCGCCCGTCTCAGTCGCAGTGAAGACAAAATCGCCCTGGCGCTCCTTCTCTCCATCCATAATGACATTTCCATTTGGTCCTACGACCTCGTAATCGACGTCGAACGAGCCACCTGCTTGGACCTGTGATCAATCAATCAATTAGCCTCTTCCTCCTCAGTTTCAGTTCCTTTCCAACGAGGGCGCAACTTACAGCGAAGTAGAATGCAACCTTGCTCCCTTTATTATCCACATTGCTGTAGAAGCACGCCTTCTCGTTCGCACTCAATTTGTACGTTAACGCTGTCGCAGACACTAGAGGAGCGACGCAAGCCAGAAGGCTGGCAGACAGTATCGAGAACTTCATCGTGGGCTGTGATGGTGACGAGTCGGCGAGGTGTTGACGAGCGACGAGTTGCTGTGAGCACGACAGCTGTGATACGTAGAGGCCAAATTTCGAAGTCGCGAAATCTAAAAGCGGAAATGCTAGCGAAGGTCGGTCGCTCAGGGGCTTGAAGACCGACGACAGTTGCCAAGACGTGTCTTTAGCTCAGGCGACCTGGGGTTTATCAACAAGATGCATGTGATTTCCATCTGATGATCTTCACTCGGAGTTGATGACTTTGATTTCAATAATTACGGATGACATTCAGAGTTGCACCCCAAGTTGGATGTAAATTGTTTCATTGATCGATCTCAACGCTTTGCCTCACAAGCGCTCCCATGTGCTATGCTCTGTACGCTCTTGCCCTCAGATAATGCAAGTAACCTCACCCACTCCATCTAACACAATCATGCCCCCATATCGATCGACCTCATCGGCCAGCTAGACCTATTCATATGACTATTTTGACCTCCGTCATAGCCTCCCACCAAAGCGCCATCCCATCGTAGCATACAAAGTTGGAGCTTAGAAGAAAATATGCAGCTCCATAATTCTATTTCAGGAATAGATCTCCCACCCCATTTCGAATGACCCTAGTCCTATCGACATGGTCTAAACCAAGCATATCATCGTCGTGCGTAGCAACGTCCCATATTATATCATCTGGGTTATGTTAGAAAGGAGTTCTGCCGTAGTTGGAAAATGAACCTACCATCATTGAGATATACAGGTTTCGAGTATGATGCCCTTCGAACAACTGCGAACTTGATCTTTTCAAAATTCTTGCCCTTGATTCCAAGCCGCGTCTCAAGTCGCTTCTTGGTATCTGAAAATTTTTCGTTCTGGGATATGTTAGAATAGTGCTTAGACCGAGTGAGTGAGATTGGCTTACCTCAACTATTCTGAATTTGAACGGTATGCCGTGTGCCTTGTTAGGTTCGTTTTGGAAATGGAATGCTTGCATATAATCCGTTCCAGTAGCCTCAATATCTTCCTTCGGTATCCGTTCTGCAACTAGCTGAACATATTCCGTAATGCTAACAACAGTATGTGTTCGAGGCAATTCTTTGTGGATTTTGTTGCTATGTATTTCGTAAACTCGGATGGGGCCTGCTTTGGCCTCGTCTTCAAGCTGTGCCTTCTTCACAAGCGCGGTAATAAGATCCTCCACAGTGCCGTTCTTCGGAACGAGAACGTCGACAAATTCCTATGTATCGTTAGGCCCCGAACCAAGAAATATCTTAATAACTGCTGGTTTACCTCTTTCGTCAAACCCTCGCTGAGCCATAAGACTCGAAGGGCCTTCTTAGTGTCCAATTCTGATAGACTGATTTCCAAAACCTCGAAGTAAAGGGCATCTGATCTTTGATTGTTGTTGCTGAAAGTGCTGTAAGGAGGGTTGAGAATTGTTTGCAAAGTTTGACTTTGGCCACGTTTTACCGTGGTCTTGACGTGGCCACTTGTTGCATTTACTGTCCATAGTCTTATGTGGGTTGAATCAACGCCAAGCTTCTCTCCAATCTTCGCGCATACTTGATCATAGGAGTGCTTCGCGCTCAAAGTTAGCTCAAACACTTCGTATGCCTCTGGGTTGATAGTTCTGGTCGGGTGAGGATGGAATTTGACTGTGCGTTTGTGGACGAGGAAGTCATAGAATTGGCGTGCGTCTTCGATTCGATCCAGATAGTTGGTTCTTGATGATATACTCCTGCTAAGTTTAGTACGTGTATATATATACCGAGACCGTGATACTGACTCTCTATCTGACTCTGAACCCTTTCCATCCGGAACCTTCTGGAAGCAAACAATGTCGCCGTCTTGGAGCTCGGCTGCCTTTAAACTCTGCTTACCCTTCATTGGCTCGATCATGGTGGGTTTGATTTCCTCGAAAAGCCTTAAAGTAAGTTTGTCGCCGCTAGGCGTTCGTTCAGGCCAGCCCATTTTCTTCAGAATTGCTGGTACTAAGTCTTCAACCTTCTTCTCCCTGCTAATGTATATGTTACCTGCTCCCGATAACGTTTGCGTTTCAGGATCAAAGAATTTGAGGAATAAGACAATGAGGTCGGTTTTGTGAGCGGCCCCATTTGTAAGATTTGGTTGAGTTGGCCATATACCTTCACCATCTGCTGCTACTTCATCCGCAGTCTCGGCCCACAATCGCAACTCAGCCGTTTTGCTCCCCACGAGTCTTTGATGTGCCTCCTCAATGGATTGATTTGGGTCAACAAGAGGAACATCTGGTCGGGTGGTTTTGTTTTGCCGATTTACCATTGACCAAAGACGTAACCTTTTTGGATCGACTCCAGTATCCTCTGCTACCTTCTCTATCAGCTGGCGAATTGTGGACTTCCTTAGCATTCGATAATATCTGGCCGCTGCAGGATCCTGGGTATGATCGCCGTCAAAAGTTGTGAGATCAGTTCCGCCGTGTGCATGATATGTATCTTCAGTAATCACTCTGACCCCTAGGTACAAGTGCTGTTCTTCTCGTTCCTTCTTCTTCGCTTCCCGAATTGCGGCTTCTTGGTCAAGTTTCTTTTCTGTAATTCTGTTAGCACATAATTCTGATGACTTACCTTTGTTACTCACGTAAATGCGCAGGTGTATCATCTTGGGTGACTGGAAGAAGAACGGAGTCTAATCGACTTTTGCGAATGTATACCAACATGTAGGCGCTGTTTTGACGCATAATAGGCGTTGACGCCTTCGACATCTGAATTTGCCCGTTCACTACATATTCGCCTCCGTAGTTGTCCTCGAGAACCTCTCTCATGGTAGCTTTTGTAACCTTGTCATCATCGTACTTGTAAAACCAGCCGTCCTTCGCTGGCTTGATGAATGCATAGTAATGGCCGGCATTCAGATCTCCGCTGTGAACAAGAACTCCATGAAGCTGGTACTCCCATGACTCGGATCTATCGGCATCATCAGAAAGGTATGGAGCGGCATCAAATGTTTCTGGAAACTCGTATCGGTCGTTAATTTTCATCATCGCGTCGTGGTCGATATCGTATTGGAATCTTTTCAGTTGAAGATGTAGAACCTCTGGGAAAGTCTCGAATATGACACCCTTTCTGGCATCTTGTAGCTTGAACTCGTCGCCTGCGAAGTACTGATTTTCGCCGTCCATCGTTTCGACTTGAATGTAGTCTTTGAAACTATCCTCGATATTCTTATTTCCGCTGACATTCAATTGAA
Source organism: Halenospora varia (assembly GCA_020726485.1). Taxonomy (NCBI): domain Eukaryota; kingdom Fungi; phylum Ascomycota; class Leotiomycetes; order Helotiales; family Solenopeziaceae; genus Halenospora; species Halenospora varia. Next base: position 238,315 of record JAHEWH010000034.1, on the reverse strand, counting down.
CGTCCCAGAAGTCCTCGACTCGCCGCGATTCATACTCGACATTTATGCAAGAAATGTAGGTCCGTACTTTGCCGCAAAAGAGCTTAGGTAGAACATTTTCGGCCTCGGTTCCCTTCATCTTCTCTTCCATCCTCTCCATAAGCTTGCGCGAGAGTTCTTGTACATCCTGTTGCTCGAAAATGTGCCTCGTCTCCCAGCCAAAGGACTTGGTAAGTTCGTTCGTGCCTACAGGTCCATTTGAAGTTTGTAGTTGGTAGAAAAGGCGTTGTAAAGTGTAAGCAGAATTTCCTAGACTCTCCTCTTCCTGCGTTGGTATTTGGTAGACAGCCTGCATGCTCGGTTAGCGTCAAGTCCCCTCCTTATCGATATCGATATACTCCTTATCAGAGCCAATCTATTTAATCGAAACTTACCTTTCGGAATGCATTTGTGAAGTACAAGGACTGAATCAGAGAGTTCAGGTAGCAGGTCGCACCTTGATTCTTCAGCCCAACGTATCCTGTTTCCTTCTTTGAATCATAGTTTTGGAAGTTGTGCCATAGTACTCCTGTCTCATCTTTCACGATTCTGACATATGCAGTCATATTGGCAGACTCGGACTCGACAAGAAACCGACCAGTGCCGTCCCATGGTTGTGTCCATAGTTTTCTCAGTTCTACAAATCGCGTAAAACCCCAATCACCCTCCTCCTTTGTAAAGCGGTGGTGAGCGGTATGGTGTGTGAATATCTCCGGCGCATTCGGATTCCAGAGTACCAATCCAAATTGCACGCAGCATACAAAATCATCAGGAGGTTTATTGTCTGGATAGCCTTGTTCGAGGTAGAAAGATGCATGGTCTACGTTATTGCCGAATGGAAACATAAGAACGCGCCTACCAGTGTCAGAATTGAGGCCAGGCAGACTTCAGCTTCCCAGTTGCAAGCTTACCAAGGAAATCCTCCAACTTCAAAGACTGGTCCATGTTCCCTCCTTGGCATGGTCCGCCATCCTTCTATATTCCAGGTGTATTCGCCGTCGCAGATAACTTCTGGTTGTTCTTGGAGGGGTGGCAGGACGAGCTCTTTCATAGCCTCATCTAGCAAACATGTTAGAGCTGCATGCGCACTCAAGGAAGCTGTATGATATGCGCGAACATACAATTGTCTGCCCGCAGAGGGGTTTCAGCATCGCTGTCGGGGTCGATGATAGCTACATCATCCTTCTCATTTTCATGCTCCGCCAGAAGATCGTCGGTGTCGACTAGCATATCATTGGGAGATTCTATGCTTTCCATAAATGCCTGTAAACGTTCGTTGACAATATTAGCAGAGTATTCATCATCAAAGAAAGCCCTCAGTAGAGAGCGCTGCAGATCATCCATCTCTCGGCCGAGCTGGTAGTGCCGGTGACATGGGATGGAGGGGAACAGATTGCAGACTCGGAGCTGCTACGTACGGGATTCATGGTCGCAGATGCAGGTACGCCGTCCCAGAAACCAGAAACCCAAAGGCAATGAACAAAGAAGGCAAGAAGATGGACGCTGTCGTGCTTTCCTGTTAGAGGCAGTGCATCGGCGGGCAGGAGTTGGATTTCGATTTCTATGCGGGTTCGCTAGTTTCGCTGCCGCCACTGCGGGATCCAATGAATGACGTTGTGAGCGACTGTAAAGAACGCAGCACAACAGCGTTTGTGGGCGTCGCAAAACAATGTGAATAAAGAAGTGAGGTTTTCTGTGTACCAGAAGCTGGAGTTAGACTTGCGCATGAATATCCGAGTGAAATTTCTGTGCAACGAGGGACGATGGGGGAGTGGAGACCCACTTGCGAGATAGTCGCTGAGCGGCGAGGCTGCCTGAGCGACGGGAGGCTGCCGGTTTCACCTACGTACAAAGCCCAGATTTCTAAGTGTTGGAATTTTCGATTCTCAAATTCTTGAAAGTGACGAAGTTGAAACAATATAGAAAGAAAGACTGGTATCCTGGATGCTTCTCCACAAACCCTATGAATCACGAAGTCTGATTTCTCAAGTTTGGATGATTCACATCCGTTGCTCGCTGAAACGCTTGAATCACATGTCAGCTTGAAGGGAAGTTTCAGGTACACTGCGCAATAGTTAAGGGGTTCAGGATGAAGTTCAATTGATTGAAAGTACCTAGGTATAGCAATCAAAAGATGGCCCGGAATCCTGATGTGGCCGTATCGAGAGGGGAGATGTTTTCCTCAGAGTGTTAGACTGAGCTAGTCATCATGTTTAAAGTTCAAGTCCCAAACTCCATCCTATCTGTTTGTTATGCGTATCATCTGTCCACAATTGTGGAACATAATTGAAGGGTATGCGCGATGCAACAAGAAACCTCCCAAATCTCAATTCTTTGTACATGGTGTCGTGAAAGTTCGAATTGTGTCACAGTGACATTTTACTTCTCTGTCGGTTTGGCGACTTCAGCAGGCCCTGATGCTTCAGCTGTAGCTACAGGAGGAGAATTCTCGTCGGTAGTAACCTCCTTTTTCTCCTCCCCAGGCTCCGATGCTTTGGTAGTGATGGCGGGGGCAGGCTGTTCCGCAAGATCCTTCTTCACGGCGGGCTCAGAAGCTTCTGTAGTTGTAGCGGGCGCAGATGGCTTCTCAGTGACAGCATACTTTACAGTAAGACCATCCTTAGCATCAGCTCCCTTTCCACCATATTCCTTCGGAAGCTTATCACCGATCTCAGGAAGTTCTCCAGCAAGTGCGCTTCCATACGAAAGTGGGTGGAATCGCCTGACAGTTGCGGGACTCAAGAATAGCTTCATGGCGGCGAAAACCCAGCCCATGACAAGTGGGACGTTGACGAAGAACTTTTGGCTCAGGAGTTCTGGATATGCCATGGAAAGAGTGGTGATCGTTGCTTTGGAAGATGCCTTGACTGCGGGATCCATTCTCAAGAAGCTTACGTTGAGGTAGTCATGTACTTGCACCATCTTATACGGGTCTTCTCCTCCTTGCTTGATGTACTCAGTAGCCTGGTCTAGCTTGAGGTGCTTGACGGAGAGTTCCATGAGGGCAGAGCGCCACAAAACGAAGCTGCGGGATTTGTTAGTATAGTGAAGGGGCATATCTCAAGGTGATCTTCTTACTCGTCAACATCGCCGAATGTCTTTTTAAGGTTCTTTGCCGCACCATATATGTTCCAAGTAACAACCTCAACACCCTTCGCTCCTTCATATACGGACACATATCCCAAGCCTTCGAACCTTTCACTGTCAAACTCCATCTCCTCAAGTAACTGTATTATGAGATGTCAGCGATCTACCTCTATTCTAAGCTACAGTTCAAGCAACGTGACCAAAAGATTGAGTTCCTCGGAAGGAGTGAGTGAAGGGCAGTTACCTTGATCGGGTTTGTCTTCTCACGCCATTGAAGAGCTTCGACAAGTTGTTTGCGAGCGGCATCAAAGTTGTTATCGTTGGCCCGGAGGAACTTCTCGAGCACGATCGTGGTTGGAACGTCGTTGATGTCTTTCAGTGTTACACCCCACATTTCCCCGTGCTGTGCTTCAGCTACAATAGCTCCCAAATCATTCAAGAGAAGGCCCATAGGAGAGTCAGACTTGATTCCAGAGGCTTCGTGAACTGGACTAGGGGTAGGAGTGGTGGTGGCAGCAGCCACGGGCGTCTCCTCAGGGGCAGCCATTTCTGCAAGGTTCGCAGTTATTTCTGGTGTTCTCCGTAAACTGCCAGTAAGCTCTGCACTCAAACTACTGACTTCAATCGATAGCTTTGCTGTTGTTCTGATGCGATGTGGAGGTTGCGATTGAAAGTGTGGAGTTGAGGCTATTCGCGGAATCGTGAAACGTGGATGTAGCAACAAGCGAGTGCAGTCTAGCGCAGACCCTTCGTGCTTGCCCAGCCCTGTGCGAGTGCCGTTCTCGGATAGCTAGGAACAGGGTTGTCCTTCTGTAGCTGACTGGATTTACTCCGTTCCTTCCTTTGACGTCTAGAAACTTTAGCTATTATTTCCTCACAAAAGTACTTGAATTTCATGAAATCCAATCCAAGAAGTACAATGTTTTAAAACAGCCCCTTATGATACACCTCTTAATCCGCTCATAAATCGGATGTTTTCTTTTCTTGTCTAGGATTGCAGCTGCATCGAGAACAGGGGACCCAGGAACTCTGCGGGGCGCTCCTGTGATCCAATGCAAGTCCTCGAAGTACCCGTCCCCCCACATGAGCAACTCGCAAACAGCTCTCAGAGTCTCAACCCAATTGTCTCGGAGCTTCACGATACCTTCTTCATTCTCGTATGGACTCGTCACAATGCTGCGCTCCTGTTCCCAGAATGGGCCACGGACCGTGGGGCTGACGTTGACCCCACGAACTGGTCCTGGAGGGACCAAACTGCGATGTCGGGCCCGATTTGTACATAGTCCACCACCATGGAGACCAGCATACTCTCTTGATCAGTGAGCTTCCTAGCATAAGGATCTGTTTTGTGGCTGACGGACAGCAGATGGGTGGCAAAGGAAGCCAGGCCGATCAGTCTACGGCAGCTCATGGTCTTTGGGAGGACTTTGACAGAAGCTCGACTCATAAGCTCGGCGAACTATGTGCGAACAGAACTTCCAACAAGGTAGGACCTAATTCACCTCTCCTTTCGAGTTTTAACTAACAGTGAATAGATTGGCACATCGCATTCGAGACATGCAAACGCTGCCCTACGTTGTTGTAACAAACCCCCACATCAGTCAAGTCTACGAGCTATACTATAAAGCGTTTGAGACACTCAGAAAGGTCCCGGAGATCAAGACATTAGACGATAATGGAAGGTTCTGCGAAAAGATCAGCCATACTCTGCATGAGCATTTGACGGTTATTCCAAAATTGGCTATGGGTGTGCTGGAATGCCGAAACCTAATGAGGCCAGAAGACATGGACAGATTCATGAACACAATCTTGCGCTCGGTAGGTTCTCTCTTCCGTGGAAAGCGTATACCATTAACTCACACCATATAGCGAATCTCTCGTCGAGTTATAGCCGAGCAACACCTTGCTCTCTCCGAAACCTTTCATAGCCCATTCCACTTCCCCGAATCCCAATCGCCAGAAGCAGAATTCGTAGGAGAAGTCCTTGTAAAATGCAGTGCCAAAGAAATCGTCAGTCGTTGTGGCGACGAAATAGCCAGTCTCGTCTCAGCAGCCTACGGTCCATCCACCCTATTACCAGCTATACACCTCTCTGGCCATCTCCACGCAACCTTTCCCTACATTTTGTCCCATATAGAGTACATAATCGGCGAGCTCCTTCGAAACTCTATCCAAGCCGTAGTGGAGAAGCAAAAGATAACAGGACACAAAGGACAGCCAGCTCCAATCGAGGTTACAGTCTGCGAAGCTGCCCAACATGTCATAATTCGAGTATCGGACCAAGGTGGTGGAATTCATCGAGATATCCTGCCACATATATGGTCCTTCAGCAAAGGTTCTCGTAGCGGTGAGCTTCTCGAAAACCTTGAAAAGGTCCCAAAAATGGCAGCAACCCTCCAAGAGCTCAAAAATCATAACCTGAAGGCACCTTCTACTCCGCACGCTTCCTCCACCCTAGATCCAGCTACCCACGCGGCAGCCTCAAAACTTAGCGAGCCTAGCAAAGCCGTTCATGATTCTTCCCTTGCCTCTTTGTCAAGCAGACCACCGAATTTAAGACTTGGCATGGGACTGCCATTAAGTCGAGTGTATGCCGAGTACTGGGCTGGTAGCTTGGAATTGCATAGTTTGGAGGGGTATGGTGTCGATGCGTTCTTGCAGATCAGCAAGTTGGGGAATAAGAATGAGCAATTGACTATGAGGGCTAGTATGGATGCTGTTTAGGAGAGCAGTGGCTTGGTCGATGTTATTTGAGAGCGAATGTGCAAGGTGGCGAGAATAGACAGATTCTAGGTTCTGTCGGGAGGGAATCAAATGAGAAGCTTGGGAGGAGAGCAGCACATAGGGCTCAGAGTGGAGTCGAGGTGAATCGAAAAGTGATGGAGAACAATCAGACATATACGAAGGAGCAAAGTCATATACCCACCAGCGTTTGAGCAAGGCCATAGTCATATATTTCAGGGCATTGGGACTTGGACACAGGATTATTTCGGTTTGTAAAGAGGAAATGAAGGAGAACATATCAGGGGAAGCATAGTACGCATATACGGGAAGACACAATTATATATCAGAAAGCATGAAAAGACCTTGGTCATTTGGTGGTGATACTGCATTGTGACATTTTTCATTGGTGCTCAATTCTTACTAACAAGAATATCGAGCATGTGCCTCATGAGTAAGAAGAGTCACATTCTCAAAACCAATTGGCTACTTTGAACTTCACTTGGGATTTAGGTTCTTCAGTGATGAGAAACGGGATGTACGTAGAGAAGCATGAATTACATCGTGGCTAAAGCTAAGAAAAATACGTCCATGAAAGCTAGCTAGCAGGAATTAAGCTGCCCACCTCCTGAACTTCTGGGGGAATTTGGTAGGCAGCAACAAGAAGAAAGAGAACCGTGCTGCTTTGACCCGCTTGCAACACTCCATCCAGCAAACACCATCCAAACGTGAAGTGCAACTTTTAGCTCCACTTTCCACACACCAGGCGTCTTCGTCATCATCTCAAGTCATGACTTAACGACGACCGTGGCTGCGGACGGCGCTTCCTTGCATTTGCTCGAGTTCCTGCTCCAAGGACTTGATGGCGGCGTGGGTGCTCTCCAAATCCTTATTCAGGCGGTCACGCTCACTAATGAGCTTCTGCTCCCATTGTCTGAATCGGTGCTCCTCAATCTTGACTTGCTCAGTGAATCGCTTTCGGAGACTCTCTTCCTCCTCCTTGAACTTGGGGTTATCGAGCTTTCTTGGTCTAGCCTCGCCGAATTTCCTCGTCTCCATTTGCTGAGCACGGTAAGCCTCGTAGTGTGCCTCTTCGGTGGTGTGGATGAGATCGAGCATGTGGGTTCGGATGAGAATCGATCGGAGTTTCTTGAAATCGCAGTGGTCCTCGTTCTCCACCTCAGCAACACCCCAGGAGTATTGGCGACCCTTGACGATACGTCCATCGCTAGTCTTGACATCCTTCTCGGAACCAATAACGGCAAATGGCATGGCGGTCGTTAAGCTTCGGGCGTGTTGGGCGGCGGCCTCATCGTCCTCCTCGACAGGTGGTGTGTAGATCTTGATTCCTTGGGCTTCAATAACAGCTCGGATCTGTTCACATATCAGTATATTTAGTCCTCACCGCTTGCACGAGACCACCTACTCTTTGCTTGAATCTGGCCAAATCAGTTTGGCTGAGGGTATCTGCCTTCGCAACAACTGGAATCAAGTTGACTCTGGAGCTCAGTCTCTTCATGACCTCAATATCCAATGGCTTCAGGGTGTGTCCGGTAGGTCTGATAAAGTACAAGCAGGCGTGTACACGGAGATCAATTTTGTCCACACGGCGGGGTTGTTGCTCTTGCAACATATACGACTCATGCTGGTCATCCAAAAATTCGATAATTGGCATCCAAGAGTCTCGGTTGTTGACATAGTCTCCGAAACCTGGGGTGTCGATAACGGTGAGGCGAACTATACAGCATTAGAAACTACTACAGATTCGCAGGCTCCTTGATCCTCACCCTTGAAGAACTTCTCCTCCAACTCTGCCTTAGTGATCTCGATTTCGACGGTCTTGTCAACTTGCTTTGCGTGTCTGCGCTTGTGATCGGCGTAGTTCTTGATTGTTGTGGAGAAAAGGGTGTTGATGAAAGTAGTCTTTCCTAATCCTGATTCACCAGCAACCTATGATCAATTAGCACATGGCTCCGAAATAACGTCAGCTCAGAATGGCAGATTCGCACCATAATAGTGAAAGCTGCTCCTCTCTTTGCGACAATCTTGTGACGCTGGTTGGGTAAATTGGCAATCCCAATTGGGGACGCGCTTTCTGCTGTAGGAGGAGCCATTGTGGATGTGTGTGATAGAACTTCTTGAAAGTAATCGAGACTTGGCCGTGCGCAGAGGTGATGCTGCGGAGGAGTTTACTGTTAGGAGGAGAGGTGGTGGGAGGCTGTCGGTGTGCTGTTCTGGTGTCGCTTCTTGAGGAAATTCGCACCTGCCCCTGAACACCCCAGACCACGCTAGGAAAGTTGTGCGGAACAACCTTTGGCCGATCCGAGACCCTCTGGAAATTCGGCGATAGCGATAAAAAAAAGTTCTGGATAACAAGCAACAGAGATGTTGATGCGCCGGTGACAATGAAAACGGAGTTCAAGGTAACAATTCGCGCATGCCAAGCCCTTGCATATGATTCTAATTGATTTGATAGTTCTCCAATCTTTTGGGGACTGTTTACAGCCAGGGAAACCTGCTTTTCAGTCCTGATGGCGCATGTCTCTTCTCCCCAGTAGGAAATCGAGTAACTGTCTTCGACCTTGTCAAGTACAATTTCTATTCTCAAATTCTTTTGGATTCTTCTAATATCAATCAGTAACAAATCTCATACTCTGCCATTCACACACCGCAAAAATATAGCCCGGATAGGCCTCACGCCGCGGGGTAATCTACTTCTATCGATTGACGAAGATGGCAAAGCAATCCTGACCAATGTCCCACGACGAATTGTATTACACCATTTCTCATTTAAAGGACCTGTCACGGCACTTTCCTTCTCACCCTCTGGACGATATTTTGCTGCTGGAGTTGGACGACATATTGAAGTATGGCATACACCCTCGACACCAGACCAGAACGTAGATGGGGAGCTAGAATTTGCGCCATTCATACGTCATAGAGTATACGCAGGGCATTACGATACAGTACAAAGTCTAGAGTGGACTCACGATTCGCGATTCTTCCTAAGTGCGGCGAAAGATTTAACGGCTCGAGTATGGAGCTTGGACCCAGAAGAAGGATTCGTACCAACGACATTGGCAGGGCATAGAGAAGCAGTCCTCGGCGCATATTTCACAGAAGACCAAGAATCGATCTACACAATTAGCAAAGATGGGGCAGTATTCCAATGGGCATATATGGGAGATCCAAACGCGGACGAGATGGTAGATGATGATACACACGAACGATGGAGGATAAAAGAGCGACACTATTTCTTGCAAAATAATGCAAAAGTCAACTGTACGGCGTTTCATGCGGCATCGAATTTATTGGTGGCAGGGTTTTCGAACGGAGTTTTTGGCCTATATGAAATGCCGGAGTTTAATATGATACACACTTTGAGCATTTCTCAAAATGATATCGACTTTGTTACAATCAACAAGTCGGGCGAATGGTTGGCATTTGGTGCTTCAAAATTGGGGCAACTTCTGGTCTGGGAATGGCAATCGGAGTCGTATATCTTGAAACAACAAGGCCATTTCGACTCGATGAATGCTTTGGCATATTCCCCAGATGGACAAAAGATCGTCACTACAGCAGATGATGGAAAAATAAAAGTTTGGGATGTTAACTCAGGATTCTGTATTGTTACCTTTACGGAACATACGAGTGGCGTGACAGCATGCGAATTCGCAAAACGAGGCAACGTACTCTTCACATCAAGCCTGGACGGATCAATAAGAGCATGGGATCTAATCAGATATCGAAACTTCCGGACCTTCACAGCACCAACCCGCCTCTCATTCTCATGTCTAGCCGTCGACCCAAGCGGTGAAGTCGTCTGTGCCGGATCCCTCGACTCCTTCGATATCCACATCTGGTCCGTCCAAACCGGCCAACTCCTCGACCGCCTAGCAGGCCACGAAGGTCCCGTCTCAACCCTCGCATTCGCCCCCAACGGCGGCGTAGTTGTAAGCGGCTCCTGGGACCACACCGTCCGCATCTGGTCCGTCTTCGATCGCACCCAAACCTCCGAACCCCTCCAACTCCAAGCCGACGTCCTCTCCCTCGCCTTCCGCCCCGATTCCCGTCAACTCGCCGTTTCAACCCTCGACGGCCAGCTCACCTTCTGGTCCGTGTCCGAAGCAGAACAGCAATCTGGCGTTGACGGCCGTCGCGATGTTTCTGGAGGAAGGAAAGTAACAGACCGGAGAACTGCAGCAAATGCAGCGGGAAACAAATCCTTCAACACGATCCGCTACTCCGCAGATGGGTCGTGCATCTTAGCAGGAGGAAACAGTAAATACATCTGTCTGTACTCCGTCTCCTCCCTCGTCCTCCTCAAACGCTACACAGTCAGCATCAACCTCTCCCTCTCCGGCACGCAAGAGTTCCTAAACAGCAAACTCCTAACTGAAGCTGGTCCCGCTGGCCTCATCGATGAACAGGGCGAAGCTTCCGATCTCGAAGACAGAATAGATAGAACGCTTCCTGGCTCGACAAGGGGCGGTGATCCGAGCGCACGGAAACGTATGCCAGAAGTTAGAGTAACAAGCGTCTCCTTTTCACCTACAGGAAGATCTTTCTGCGCAGCTTCAACAGAAGGTCTACTTATCTATTCTCTGGACACGACACCACTCTTCGACCCCATTGATCTCGACTTAGCGATAACACCCTCGTCAACGCTTCATGTTCTGCAGAAAGAAAAGGATTTTCTCAAAGCTCTAGTAATGGCATTCCGACTCAACGAGGCTCCCCTGCTTAAGCAGGTGTTCGAAGCTATACCGCATTCCAACATCTCTTTAGTGGTTTCAGAATTGCCTACGGTCTATATCCCCCGGCTTCTCCGCTTCGTGGCTTTACAAACTGAAGAGTCGCCGCATTTGGAGTTTTGTTTACTGTGGGTACAGGCGATACTAGTATCCCACGGACAGTGGGTCAGCGACAATAGAGGCTCGGTTGACGCAGAACTCCGGGTCGTCGCGCGTGCTGTAGGCAAAATCAGAGACGAATTAAGGCGACTGGCGGATGAGAACGTCTACACTATAGACTATCTCCTCAGCCAGCCTTCATCGAAAGCAGCAGAAAACGGCGTCAAGAGGATTGGAAATGGTGTCATTGGTGAAGATGAAACTATGGCTGATGGGAGCGATGAAGAGGATGAGGATGCAGAATGGATTGGTTTAGATTAGTGTTAGGGATACCAAAATGAATATTTGTTCTTGCAACCATTCTTGCTCCCATGGATTTTCAACTCGCTCGCTAAACATGAATGATTCAAGTCAACTTACCAAATCCATAATTTCACCTTCCATCTTCCCATCTCCACCTTTTTTCCCCTTAATACCTTTCTCCCTCTACTTCCTAAATGCTTCCTAAATGGATTCCTAGTCAAGGAATAAAGTCACAGTTCCAAAAAGGCAAAAGGGAATGTAGATCGATGAGAGTCTGAATATCTCCTCGACGGGGAGTCGAACCCCGGTCTCCCCCACATTGCCATTATCATGACAAGTGGAAATCATGACCGCTAGACAGACCATCAAGGACCCTGTCTTCATTGATGTGGGAGTACTAATTGGGGGATTATAAAGGGTGGTAGGGGAATTTTTCATCCTTAGTTTTTGTTTAGCGAAATGGAAGCAGATATTATTTGGGTGGGCAAAAAAACGAGTTGTGAATTAGCGAAGTGGAAGACTTCAGTATTACTCTACGGGCTTGATTTTAGCTTCATTGTAAGCTACAGCTACCTGAATTGCGAGTGAGGTATTTCTAGTTGTGTTGGAGAAGTGTAATTGCGATATGTCTTGGCTGAGGGAGGAGAACTGAAGCGGGGCTGGGATCACATTTCCTTTCTTTTGTAATAAGATCCACTCTTGCTATCAAGAATATCGTCAGAATTAAAGACCACTCTTCTTGTCTCCTTCTCATAAAACGGGTTGCGGATTAGATTTGTGGTCATTTTGGTATTTTTGAAGAGCGCCAAGTCAGCAGTCATAGTGTAGGACACATAAGGAAATATCCCGTATGAAGAAAACGCGTTTTATTCACAGTTATTGAAGTCCGTTTTCATCTGATCTCAAGTTGAACCTAAGAATGAATTTATATTGCACGGAAGGTTTGTAATTTAAGGTAGAGTTGAATATTCATTATTTGACTTAAAGGGTTAGAGCAAGCTTGTCAGTCTAGCGCTAAGGTTGAATGAAGGAATTGAAATGAAGCAGCTAAAGACTGATACTTGAGCATTCCCAGCGTAAGGGGAAAGGGGTAAGTACTGTTAGATGCTAGTCGTGTGCTATGATACTGCCAACGATGAACGACCTCTTGGTTTAAAATCCATCATCGTCACCTTATCGCTCACTCCTCAACCTACCTCATATACCACTCTCACTATCCTCCCCTCAAGCATAACTTACACAGTGCTCGCACGATCCAGCCTCTCCCCTCCCGAAACGCCATTTCCACCCTCCTCACTCCCACTACTTCTCTCACTCGACGTACACCTCCTCTCCAAATCCGTATCCACAGCCTCTTTCTTAATCCGATTAGCTTCAGCCTTCACCTTGCGTTTCTTAGCCCATTTGCGGTATTCGATCACTGCAGTGACAACAAAGAGGAAAACACAGAGGCAAATCAGGAAGACATAGAAGGCTTTGTTGTGTGACCACGAAGAGTCGTTGTTGGCTGCAGGGTTAGCTTTTGCATGAGCACTGTGAGTAGCAGTAGATGTGTGACGAGTCGAGGTGCTTTTAGAGTTCTGAAGATGCTCTGGTAATGTTAGTTTTGGGGCGGAAGTTGGGTTGACTGCTGGTATACCAGCTGTCAACGCTATCAGCGCAATAGTTGTGGCGATGCTGAGGTACATCTTCGCTGCTCGGGAGGGGGTTTGATAATTGGCAGACACTGAGAACTGCGGTGCGGTTTATGAACTTACCATTTTGTAGGTACGTTGCCTCACTGAAAGGACTGGTTGAAGACGGGTAAGGAGGCTTGGAAAGGCATGGCTGTTGAAATAGAAAGTAAACGTTGAGTGTTGGTTGTTCTGATGTAAACAGATCCAATCGAAACAATGCCATTCTTTTGAATCAAAGGGAGCGGTCTGATGCGGAGCTGAGAAAGACAGAAAATGATGAAAGAGGTCATTGTTCTAGCACAACCGGCACCCAAGCCTCCTCGGGACGTTGAGCTCGCTGGTTCTTTCCAAGCACAGGACTCATGCAAAGGATGTGATTGTGACGGCAGATAAAATCCGTCATGTGATCTTCCCAGTAGTCGCTCAGTCCGGCATCCCCGTATGTACGCAAAGGACCAAAGCCCAAGGAATTTTAAATAATCCACAAGACAGCTTCAAAGTGTGACTGTGCCCAATCTGTACCTAAACATCAGTGGATAACAACATGGTCACGTGAATCGCCTCGTCTTGCTCGGTATGAACTGAGGCTCCCATGAGTTTGTTGTCACATCAAGGATGCATCATCCAAATGCGCAGTGCATGGATGGCTCTAGTAAAAATAGCCAAAGATAAAATGATCAAATAAGAAAGTGTTCCTGTCGAACAGCGCTTGAATACGTGCTGCCACTAAAGCATGTAGTATGAGTTGTCAACGTTCCAGGATGTATGCAAGTATGCAATGCCGATGGAAAACGGTTGGGATCACAAAATCGAGTGGTGGAAGAGCAGCACGGCGAATAATATAAGCCAAGGGTTCCGTGGTATTGATTCTGTCTGGAACCGTCGCAGTCGTCCAGCACATGCCTTCTCGTCAACGAGTCAAAACGAGATGCGATGGCGGACCGTTATTTGCCTCCGTCTCAAAGGCATGAGGTGGAACTCGAACAACAAGCTGGCAAAATAACTAAAGGAGGCGGAGGATGCACTTCCACCACTTGATGTTTTGCCATTGCGCTTGCGCTTGCGTAGCCTCTTGATTATCAGCCATCAGCTGGGTAAGGAACAATCGGACAATCCATCTCGTCTCATCGAGTCGCGATGTTTTCCCAGCCATGCGGAGAAAGACGGATGAGTCCTTCACTCAGCACCTCTCCAGGCAGTCCATCCAGCCTCCGCGCCACCAGAGAAGCTTGTCGTCCCCCGGCATTAGCTGCATCCATCTTGCAGATTACAGCTGTAGGAGGCTGAAAGCAGTCGCCTTCGAGTCTTCTTCGCCCCAGCAGCACAGAGGATTGGAGAACGACGAACGAAGCACTGGGAAGTGGCACTGGGCAAGAAGCCAGCCAGTGGACATCTTGAACCCTGAACACCCTGGCTAGCGCACTCCAGGTCTGTATTAACAGGAGCAGCTCTGCTGCTTTTCATTGGACCAGCGCTGCAAGGTTCGTCCGACTGCGCTGGCGACAGCGTGGTGATCCACGACCACGACCAGCGAGATGGATTTCTGTCTCTTCTTGCAGAACACTCGTCCCAACTCTTCTGCATCTTTACTTCGCGATAGCCACAAATCTTCAATATTGCAATACTTGTTGCTCGCGCTTGATGGTGTTGAAGCTTTTCTTATCTCTCTTCTCCCAGCCGAGATAGTTCCCCTCTTCGCGGTTCAGCCTTCTTTCGCCTCGTCGTTTTCGACGGCTTTGCGCAACAACAACACCAACCTTCCCTTCTAAACTGCTTGCTTTCGCATCTCGAAGCTGTTGCTCGAGATCGCAGAAAAGCGCCCACCAGATGGAGCGATGATATCCATGCAGCGTTCCCTCTCCCTTCCCGGGCCCGCACATGCATCTCCTCGTATGTTATCAATCTGCCAGAAGCGCAGCTTTGTTATTCAACCAGCTTCTCGCAAAACTTGCATGCCATGTACTAATTTTCAATCGCAGCTGTTTCTCCTACCATCACACAACTCTCTTCGCGAAGCCCGACCCCTTCTCCTCTCGATAATCATGTTTCCCTTCCAAGACTCCACCGGTACCAGTCCAGAAGCCCTAGCAGGCCCCCAACATCCTACAAGGAGACACCCTCCGAGCGGGAGAGGACTCGAAGTAGATCGCGACAGCCTTCACCTTCTCCCGCTCCTCGAAGACGAGATGGCTCCCCGATGCCCAAGAACCTCCCAGAAGCCATTCCTTCTCCCAGCAAGCCTCCCCACCCACCTTTGCTCCAAGATATTTCACAGTATACGAATCCGCAGATAGCGGTAGTGACAGCTTCTACTGCATCTACAACTTTGGAAGAACTTGCACATCTAGTCCGCCTCTCCACATACCAGGAGAAGAAAAGGACCCATTCCCGATTGCGCTTGCAAAGATCTCTTGTTTCTACTGCCCTTTCTGCACGTCTGGCACGATGCGGCGAATTGGCACATAGAACCCTTGTTGACAATTTTAGGACCGACGAGAAGAAAAGTTTTGCGAATCTGTATAATGCCATTCACGATGTTCGAAATTCATGCGATGCCACACGACGATATGCTTTATTGGAACCCGATTTGGAAAGCGGACGTCCAGCTCCTGGAGATGGCGAAGAGACTACGCCTTTATCGACTTTTATGCATGAGATACCCATTAGATCCCGCGATACCCTTCTTGGATTCTTAACCAAGATCAGGACGAACCCAGATTATTTAGCCAGCCGAATTTCGAGCCTCGCCCCAAATGAACTTACTGCGCTGACAGTGTTCCATCAAGGATTGGAAGCCGTGGATTCTGTGTTGCCATTTCACACCCGTTCCAAGGGCCGTCTTGCTGCAAACCACAGAAATTCTCCTCAAGCTCCCTCTGCAGTTGAGCGTTTGCTTTCCTTCCAGCGTCATGATCCCTTATCTGCTTTGATTCATACGTGTTTTGCAAACTCAGCTGGTCCAGACTCCCTTGAGGATCTCCGGAGAACTGATGTTTGGGCCACTACATGCGCAAGGTTGATCAATGAGGCCAAAACCAATGCGGAAGCTTTTCTTTGCAGCGTTCTCAATGTTTGGACTGCCATGCGAGACTGGTCAGGACGCAGCAATATGGAATGGTATCTTATGAAAATCCTTGAAGATGGAGCCTTCCTTTTGGAAAAAGCCGAGGACCAGGCTGGTACCCGTATCCATGTGGAGCCGCGAAATGCCAAGGATTCCATTGCTGCAGATGAGTTCTACACAGCCGCAGTCCAGGGACTTTTCCAGATTGTGGATGATCCAGGTGCTGGAGGAGTTCCAGAAGGTCTCATTGAACTTGGAAATGCCATACTGCGGAAGATTGACCCAAAGACACATTTCCCTACTAGAAGATTTCTGGTTTCAAAATGGCTGTTCTCAGTTTTCTTGCTAAATGTCATTGTTCATCCTGAAGTACGTACACCTCCTGCACTCAGTGGTTTACATAAAAGGCTGACTCTTACAGGCACATGGAATGATGTCCGAATATCACATAACGGAATATGGTAGACAAAAGATCTTAAAGGAAGTCGCTTTGCGTGCATCTAGATACGTGGTAGATATGCTCTGGTATGTATTGGAGCTCGATTATGGAATATGCAACTAACGCAGTCACCAGGGGTAAGGCGAATGCACCACCTACCATCCGAGGACACATCGACAACATCATGTCGCGCTTTCGTTCGAGTCGTCCTTCAAAATCGAAGGCCAAGCTACTCCCTGCACGATCAATCACTTCCCTCCGTGAAACAGTGGAGGTTCATCCATATCTTGTCCTTGGTCCATCGGATTTGGTGACAATGGTCAATGCACTCTTCCCACAAGAGCAGCGTCCAGCTTCTAGTTCCCTGGCGAGAGATATCCATGGATTACGATCATCTGCATCCTCGATCTCAGGCATGTCAATGATGACTGCGTCTATGCCCATGAACACTCCTCGCGATGCTTTTGACAATATGTCTGTCATCAGTAATAGTGATTCGGTGATCAGCGATGTCACCACTTCACGCAAACCACTTTTGGAAGATAATGCAAGTGCTTCTCTCAGATATCCAACGACGTCCATGGCATCAAGCCAGAAACGCTCGAGTCTGTACGAAGATGATGCCTTTGAACTTCGTTACGCAATTGAGGAGATGAAAGAGGCCTTAGGCCATGAAGCAGTTATGGGAACTTGCCACCCGTGCGCCGAGCGCTGGACTGTTCTTTTTATGTCTCCCGATGGACAAGATCTTTCTACCCAAATGCTACACGATCCTGACGACGATGCCGAAGAGGACGAATTTACGACAAGTAGTGATGATGACGAGGAGATGAACAGCTCACGACCAGACCTGGACAAAGACTACCATCAATTGAGGGATTCTATATTGAAATTGGTTGAGGACTACGAGATTCCACAATCTATGAATTCTAGGATGGAGTCCAAAACTTTCAGCAACAGGACTTCTGCACTGGAAAGCCCCCGAAAGAAGCACCGCAGTCGTCCCGGATCATCTGCGAAAACACAGTCGAAAAATCCGTATCGACCTCGTGATCCTTCTCCTGGGTTTGAAAGAAGCATGAATACAATCGAGCTCAGGTTGAGGCGAAGCTATGACTCTGACACTGGTAAGCAGACCGAAGAACCTTCGTCTGTTCTCATAGCTATGCTGGAGGCTGCAGAAGCACAATGCCAGGCTCAGTCAGATTTTGTCAATGCCCATCTTTACTGGAAAACATTGAATCAACTTCACCAGCTATCTTCTCCTTCCCTGAAGCGAGATGGCTTTGCATCCCTTCTCAATATCTTCTCCCGTGGACCGAGGGATTCTATGCGCCGGTCTACTAGTGCTATCGAGGAATATGATGCTTGGCTTGTGTGGCTAAAGCAATCTCAGGAACGCCATGATATCACAATTGAGTCGATGATGAAGCGCCTGAAGGCTCTCAGAGACAAGATGTGGTATGTGACAGATGTCAGAAACTCGGCAGCATACGAGGGAGCTCGAAATATTGCAGTGGCTCTAAAGTGTATGGCTTCACCGAAAAAAGCCTCGTATCTCCCACCAACGGGCATGAGACCTCGCAACATTTCGAAGTCCTCGACAAACAACTTTTTGCTCAAAACCGAGGCTCAAGTCATGGACATGATGGCTGTGAGCGAAGACCAAGGCGGGCCTAACAAGCTTTCGGATGAACAATCTGAGAAGACATCGCGTTGGCTATCAGAATTTGGCATCGAGAACTTTTGCAAAGGCGAGGAAAGAATTCACCGCTTTTGCCTGGAAATTGAGGCTGTCATCAACAAACTTGTTGGGGACAATCTTATGGATGGCCCAGTCTTATGGTCAAGCGAGCTCTACAATCGAGACAGACGTATATTAGATAGCGGAAGGCAGAAAGGAGACCTTTTCATCAATGGGTTTGGTTCTCTGAATATGTCCGGCGATGATCTGACCGATCCGGACGCTGGGCGGCGAAGTCTGAGAAACACAGATTTCAATCGGCCTGGCCTAAGAGACCTTCGCGCGATGTCTGCAAGGAATCAATCACAACAGAGTTTTGATTCAGGAAGATTCAGCCTGTCGCGATTGAGTACAGCTGGCGGCGATTTGATGGATTCGCAAGACTACTTTGGAATGGCAAGTCCTGTGTTGACAATTGATTCTGCTACAACATTTTGGTCTCCGTTCCAGACGAGAGCACAATCGCCAACAACAAGTATCAACAGTTTCCGCCCTGGTACTGCTTCATCAACGAATGAGACGGTCACGATGAAGGAAGAGCGGGCAAGTCAAGTCAAGCAGAGATTCCTCACAGATCTGAAGCATACTTTGACTAGCTTGCTGCTTAGTGACCTAGGTATGCTGGTGTTCGCGAGAGGAAGTGAGACAGACTCATGGTTTGCTGGCGATCTTGGGCAAGATTGTATGGAGAGGAAGGAGCGGGCCGATAGGAAGGCTCGGAAAAGGAGCAAAAGACGAACCTTGGAGAAGAAGAAGAGCTTCCGGGATCTTCGAGCGCAGAAAATGGAACTGCCAAACGAACGATCGGATGAAAGAATCTCGCCAAGTCCCGCAAGGCAGTCTGATGGTCGCGCGACTGCGGACTCGCTCGCAACGGAAAGCTCCTCTACGAGTGAGAACAGCAGCCGAGTGTCGAGAAAGAGCGTGTCTAAAGAGTCAGAGTCTCCAGACTTCCCATACAGACAGGCATTCCAACGATTACTCAGAATGTTCTCTGTTCATCCAAATCCTTATGCAAAGCTCAATGCTTTGCATGAATTGGAACATCTAATCATAGCCTTTCTTACGCCATCCGCTCCTCGAAGACCAAAATTACGGCAAGACACCTTAACTGCTGCACCTCAGACCGAGACTCAGCATGTCAATGCTTTTGGTCATACTGATGCGACACCAGCTACACCACGAGCCAAAAATTTGGAAGAGGCAATTGACAATTGCAAGGAACGTCGCTCGCAAACTCTAGGCCAACAAGATTCATCTTCTCCCGTATTCCGATCGAATGAACGAGCTATGGTTCCAGCAAATCCAGCCAGTACAGACATGATCGTAGATGTCCTTCAAGATCTCTTCCGCGATCCCGAGATCAGACCAAAGACCCTCTTCCGAGATCTTCAGTTCATCGCATCATTTGTTCCAGCTTCTGTCCTCGACAAAACAGAACGTGGAAAAGCTTTCTGGGATGCTGGCCTTGCAGCACTCGGTCTGAAGCAAGACGTTTGCCGTACCCTCATCGAAATCGCAGATGAGGTCGTGGTCCACTATACACAATCTCGCAAACCGACCTCAGCATCCTCTCCCGACCCAATTCCCCCAACTACATCTTCGGGCGAATTGATGAAGTACAGCATGCAAGATGCAGCTAAGATGTGGACCATAACCGCCAAAGAAGGCGACCCAGTTGCTGAGCGTGAACTTGCTATTTTCTACCTCACTCACCCAGAGCTTGTTGATCGCGTTACGGCACCACTCAGCAAGCCACGAGAGACATTCAAGGCCCAGGTCATGGAGATGCATGGTGGAGGAGGAAACGCAGGCAAGGAAGAAAGAGATAGGGAGAGAAGTGACCCGGCAACGATGTGTGTTGCTTATCACTGGATGGAGTTGTCTGCTTTGGGTGGAGACACCCTGGCGAAGACCTACTTGAGGCAGAGGGAGGAGTTGAATGCTATTCCTTGAACTATCAACTTCACTTCCCTCGGCCAACATGGGGCACTTCTTCTTGGTGCAGAATGTGCAGACGTGGATCGACGACGATATTGTGTGGAGAAGGATTGGGGATATTTCTGTATATTTCATTTTTGATTTTCGGCGATGCTTGCGAGTACACATGAGATACCACTGCATGCATTTATGCGCAATCCCCCTTTCGCGATATTGGTTTTTGAGTGTTGGGATTTGGGATTTTGGAAGGATGTCTGATTTATGTTTCACATTATATTAGATGATATCATGAGGATTGATCGATGTTAGGATACTGATACCGCCTCTAGGGTGATGAGTAGATGATGGCGAGCTAGTGTGGATAAAAAGATATTTACTGTAGCTGTGTCTTGTTTGTTGTGAATGGGCCTTAATTTATGTGTTGATGACCATATGCCACTCTTTCAAAGTCTAATACCTCAAAATTGACGTACAAACTACGCGCGAGCGATTATTAGCTAGTGAGAGGTAGTTTAACGTAGACGTAGAAGTGGGTTTGCCTGACAATACTAGTCACAGTCATCGGACTTGTGACTTCTCCAAGGGTGGATGGGTAAAGATGCATGGTTTTGTTCTAGCTCCATACATGCGCATACCATGAGCGGAGTTCCAGCCTGGAATCAACGGGGAGTCGGGGACGAAGCTCAAGACAAGGTGAGCGTACCATCATTTCAATTAGGGAGTCTCGATAAAATTCAGGCAGTTGCGCCTGAAAATTAGCGAGCAAGTCCCTAAAATATAGCGCTCATGCGCTGGAACTCCGAAAGTGCGAAGTGCAACAAAACTTTGTGCGTTTCCTAAAACAAAGTTTGTTTTCGTCTGAACTTTAAAGCTTCTAAATTTCGTAAACAATCCTCCTCCAAAAACATTCACATCAAGGACCCCTCTCATCATACAACTCATACTTCACCTCAGGCCCAAGTTCATGCCTCACAACCGTCAGCGCATCCACCTCCAATGCATCCTTCTCTGGCACCGGCGGCGCCATACTTCTCTTCCGCAGTATATCCTGCCTTCTCGTCCAAAATACATAGCTCAAGGCCACAAAAGCAGCAATAAGCGGCGCTCCAATTCCAAAGCCAAGACCAGCACCGAGTTTCGCAGCCATGTTGGATCCCTTCGAAGCCTCGGTAGTTGTCGAATTTGATACCTTTCCAAAAATCGAAACAGCTTTTTGCCATTTTCCGTTGTCGAGTGTTGCTTTTACGAGACTGCGGCCGGAAAAATAGTAGAAGGAAGAGACGGTGTCGGATGAAGCCATTGCAAATGGTGCATTTGGCTGATCTGCAAGTGGGAAGAGCTCAGTGTTATTCAGCGTGACAAAAGTCCATGCTTCCCAGTCATTATCGGTGCTAAGTTGCTGAAGCATTCGATTGGTGTTGATGTAGAAGAGAGTTTTAGTGACGTTATTGGATGAGACGGTTGAGGCGAGAGTTATGCTTGTGCCGTTGAATGCCGGGACATTTTGGGTTGCTAGCGTTGTTGCTGCAATTTTGTCAATTGAGTGAAATTATTCTGACTATGGGTATTGGCTTACACTGTTGAAAGCTTCCATTGTTCATTAGTTGTGCTGAAATGATGTTCAGACTTGAATCGATTGCGTATGTCGTCAAGTTTTCACTCCCATCTGTTGTGAGTCCGGCGAGACTCGGTTGATTTCCATCCAGAACTGGAATCTCATGGCTCCAAGTGATGTTCAGAGGCCCGCTATATCTGATCTGTTGAACTTTGCCGGCGGTATCGTGGTAAAAAACCCGATACCCATCGTTAGCACTTCGTATTGTAGCTGCTAAGCGAGTATCTGGATTGATGCCTGTTGTGACGCTGCCTGATATGGTATAGCTGCCCTGCAAGATGCATTCGCCAGATGGGATGGTACATTTGATGATTGCTTCTATTATACTGCCTGTGCTGGATATGTAAAATACTTGGCCCTAGTATGGTTAAATTAGTAGGTGTTATGACGATCAGTAGGATATGCCTCGAGTCTGAAGGAGTGGGGTAATGCTCTGGGATCATGAACTTACATAGAGATTTCCATCTCCACCAGTATATCCAGTACCAGCCAGCCCTGTACCATTGCGTGGTGGAACTGTCAAAGACAATTTCGTCCATGCAGTAAAGCCACCAAACCCAGGTCCAGTTCCAGTCGCAATCGTGTAGAGCAGATCCGTGGAAGATGCATTCTGATACACAACTTGATCTCCAACACTTGTATGCCAGGCTGTGAGTGCTTGAGAAGCGATCAGGCGAATGCAGGTAGTTAACCAAAGAAAGACAAGAAGTGCATACATCTTGTATCACAGTATCCGAACTCGGCTGGTAAGAACACTACATCGACCTTTCGAAACTTCGAAGCTGTGGTTAGTATCTAATATATCGGATGGCAAGTAGCTGGACACAAAAGGCCATCAGAAATGTCAACCGTGAACAATAATAGAAAATCAGCTGTCCGGAATAGATTGCTTCTCACAGATCCTTCGATGCGGCCTTCGGTGAGTTGCCTCACAAACCAGAAGCTCACCGATGGGGGTCATAACTGGTCTAATGTACGCCATCGGCGCAAGATTTACGATATGTATTGGGCGAGGGTTGCTGATTTGTGACACCACACGGTTTGACAAGAAGAACCACCAGCTCTTGCACCGCAAAAGGGGCCAATTTTATCGCCTCTCCATTGGATGAAGATTCCTGAGGCTCAAATGGGGCAGTGCGATTGGTCAAGAATAACCTGAAACCTCCTGCATATCCGGTCGCTTCATGGTTGGAAATACCTTTTGTGCTGCACCAGTACGGGGTTTGACTTGTTGAGCAGAGGAAATTTTATGGTGTGCAGATGTGGAAATGGTTAAGTGGTGAAGGTATCGAGTTTCAGCGCGTGGCGAAACGTCTTTGGTCGCCAAGCGAGCAATTATCAAGCGAGCCTTCCCCTTTTCGGATTGCCGAGGTTTCTCCTCTGGTAGTCTGCGTCTGCTGTCCTACCTTCCTCAAATATCACTTCGCCTACACTGCAGGAAAGTTATTGGGCAAGATGAAACACCTTCATCATTTACGTTGCCAAAAAATCCTCTCTACCATTATGAATATGCCAACATTCATTGTTGAATCGGCGAATTTCATGAATACCACTTTATCAACTTTTCATACACCCAAAGCCCCTCCGCATGCCACCCTTAGAAATCATCTAAACCACAAGTTGTAGGCTAGGACTAATTTGAAACCTTGCTACCACCTTAATCCTTCTCACAAAAGGATATTTAGAGATGCTCCAACGAAACGGAGAGCAAAACACCCACAATGCCTCAATCAATGAAGCTCTTGTGTAATTTCAAGTTCCTTTAGAATTAAACTATGTATACACTCATCTACAATCTGGATTGTTAAGCTCCAGGTGTGAACAAGGCATTTTGTTGTGTTTAAGTGGCATTTTTAGCTATTTGATGTTGTTAAATTCTGTGTACTTCAGGTTGACTAGTGCCATTTAAACATAATATGGGTACGAGGGAAAAAAAGGACATTGTGAGCAAGGTGTAAAACGTCCATGAATCCCAGAGGACACATGCATCTAGAAACCCCGAATTGAAACGCTGCGAATGCTACGGCAGCGACCACCACAATCGCCGTGACAATGAAAGCAATTATCTGCCCAAGAACCCAATCACTGTTTTGCACTCCGTCTTGCAAGCTTTGATTATTTTCCCATCCTGCACCAAACTCTGAGGCCAACACTTACATCTCAATATGCGAGTTTGCCGCTGACCTTCTTCCCTCGTCACAGGATCCCAGCCAGTTGTGACGAAGCGAGCCTTGAGATATCCTATCTCGGTATTCAAGCGGCCAAGCATATACGTAATGCCAGCCATCACTCCAGAGATCCCGTCTGATTGAATAGATTGGACGTACGGATTATTCCCTCGAGAATAGGAAGAGTGAGACCGAAGATCGGAAGAGTCAAAGGGGAGTTGAGAGCGAGCGCGAAAAGAACCGCTGGGAGATGCAAAGACCCATTATTGCAGGCATTACTTTCATCGCCAAAAAGTGTGCCTTAATTTGGCTGGGCGGTAAATTCTCCTCCAAAACTTAGAAACATGGTCCCATTGTACGTAGTAAAATGAAGACGTTAGCTAGCAGTTCTCAAAGAACTTCTTTTCAAACCATTGTGCTGAAACAAACGAACCAATCCCCAAACTGCGCGAACAAAGAATAGATCCTGCAATATGAAACAAAGACTTCAGCAGCCGCAAAACAACACTCTGTATAGGCAACAACGAACCGCATCAGAATATAAGAGCATAAAAAGTAATGGAAGGTGAGCTAAAGTAGGCGATATGGAGAGCATATCTCAGGAGGGTCAAGTGACCAACATGCATGGTTCAGTACCAAAGTGTACTTGCTCAGTTAGCTCGCACACTGACCTCCAAGCCCTCTCAAACGCCCTTCTCACCACCCCTATCTCTCCCCTCCAACCTCCCTATCACATCCTGTCTACTTTTCTCCTCTTCGAGTCACTTGGTGGCATCACCACCCCCGCCATAGCCTCCAAGATATCCTCCGCACTCGACCAACTTCCTCAGCCACTGTTCGAGCTCGCAAATATTGAGACTTTTATCCTCGATACAGACATTATTGCAGGTAAGTGTGATAAAAATGCAGAGTTGATTGAGGCTTTTGAGAAGTATAGAACGCTTGGAGGAGTCATGGACGAGGTGATGGTGAAGAAGTATAAGTTGGCGATTCGGCCAACTGGCACCTTAGAGAGAGAAGATTTGCAGACGCAGAAGATTGACCAAAAAAGAAGGGCAGGGAACTGCCGCAAAGATTGGAAAACCTGACGTCAATCAAACGTCCACCCATGTGATCCTAAGTATTGATTTAAAAATTACCGAATAGAAAATCAATATATTTAAAACATCAAAAACGAATCTAAATAACTGATAACCGAGACGTGACTTCAGACGCGATAGAAATCAGTCGCCATCTTAGAATTGAATACCTATGGATTGACTCTTTATGCATCATCCAAGACGATGAAATGTACATGCAAAAAGAATCGGCGCTGATGACAGAGGTATACGGAAGTTCATCGATAAACATCGCAGCTACAGGAGCCATCGGTGGTTCCAAAGGCTGCTTCGAAGTACGAGATCAGACTGCTCTCGTATACCGCCCAATTCAAATAGTGGACGGTGCCAACACTTCATATTTCGCACTTATCAAACGGAGTCTGTTCTTTCAATGTACCTCCCACACGCCGCTTGGTACGCGGGCATGGTGTCTCCAGGAACGCATGCTTGCATCCCGGATTACCAACCTCGGCACGCTCCAACTCTTCTGGGAGTGTCGCGAGAACGAAACCCCAGAGTCCTTCTCAACTCGTTTTCGCAGCCAAGTCACATTCCCCAAGCAGATGCTTCGAAACTGGAAGGAGCCGAAATCGCTGGATGATTAGTTCATCATCACGCAGACCTATTCGCGCTGCGCTCTTACATTTGGTGGCGATAAGCTGGTTGCTATTGCTGGGCTTGCCCGAAAAGTACATGGCACCTTGTCTTGGGGTGTTATTTGGCGGGGTTTTGGAGGAAGGACTTAGAACGTCAGCTTTGCTGGTTTACAGCAACCGTTGCGATTGCGAGGCCGGGATATCGCGCCCAAGTTGGTCAGGGCTTTGGTGGACACTGCTATCTAGGCGCACATTTCTGTTGTGAATGAACACCGCTACTTTCGCATATTAGATGCTAAGACAAACATCGTCGGTGATGACCCATTTGGGCCCGTCAACGGAGGGACGTTGCAACTGAGCTGCGCTATCTTCCTCCCAGTAAAAACAGTGGAAGAGGGGGAGAGCGGTCTTAACAGGTGGACAGTGACGACCCCAAATGGGACCGCCAATTGTCGAATCAGTTACGATACAACAGATGAAGCCTTCGAGTATCTCGTACTTTTAATTGAGGGAAAGAATCATAAATTAGGCATGGAGCCGGCCATACAGGGCTTGTTACTGAAGTCGGTTGGAGATAATACTGGGCAATTCGAGAGAGTTGGACGCTTTAGTATAAACGGCGAGGCTCATCTAGCGGAGGCGGAGGCAGTTTTGAAAAATGCTCTCCCTGAGGAGCAAAAGATTTCGCACATATATGAAGCCTTAGTTCTTGGAAGGAATTGGGCCATGCAAGTTTCCAGTGACTTTTACTGACTCGAGTGATAAAGCTGGGTGTACGGAGAAAGGATCTTCGGTGTTGATTTGGGAGCTACCCAAGATGACTAGAAAATGGAATGGTTTAACCATCAATTAATTCAAAAAATTGATAACCAATAATGGACTTTATGATAGTAGCCAGGCACAAATCTACTTCCCACCGCTCATCGCTTTCCTTAGCACCTCCTCCACATCCTTTTCCGTCTTCCCCTTAATCCCAAGCAACTCATTATCTGTCTTATCAAACCTGCCCCCATACCCCTCCGCAAAGATCGCGCGAAACAAATACGGAATCATAGTTCCCACGGAATAATCCCCTTTCGCAAGCGCCTCATTACTCTTCTTCTCCAACTCGGCCGTGTCCGCACTCACAGGCTCCCACTTCTTCTCCGGTGCGATCTTCCTCGCCAGCTCAAGCAACTTATTCTGGCTAATCTTGATGTCTTCAACGAAGACGAAGCGATCCTTTGTTTCCTCAGGGTGAGAAAGCACGCCGACGACTGCGTCGGCGACGGTAGCAAGTGTGGTGGCGCTGAAGAGTTGGTCGCCGCCATCGTAGATGGTTGGTTTTCCTTCCTGCCAGCCGAAAAGGAAACCGTTATTAAGACCCCAGTCGAGGAAGCCGCTGTTTTGGACGTAGGTGTATGTCATGCCGGGCTTCTTGGCAAGAGCTTCCTCAAGATGTTTACGAGTTGCTTGTTTGTAGCCGAAGACTGGAAGAGCGGCAGTTTTGGGGTTGGCGAGATCGGAACCGAAGTCAGAAGGGAGGAAGCGGTAGACGCCTGCTGCGATGGCTGCGTCGATCAAGACGGTTTGGCCGAGGAGTCCTTCCATACCGACGGCTGAGACGACGGCATCTTGGCCTTTGAATGCTGCTGTGACGGAGTCCACGGATGTGACGTCGACAGGGGCTACTTTGACAGAGGATGGGAAGGTGGCCTTGGAGCCTTCTCTGGTGACGGCTGTGAGGTTAAACTTTCCGGATGCGACGAGGGCATCGAGGATGGGTCTACCGAGAGCGCCAGAAGCCTAGGAGTAAATTAGCTGATGGAGGCATGTTGAACTGAAATGTTACTTACACCGACGATAGCGACGTTCTTGATGACGGCCATATTGAAATTTGAAATTCGAGATTATTGTGTTGTGATTTTCAAAGCCGAGAAAACTTGAGAGCTTGGGGTTGAGGTTGATAGGATATTGATTGCGAACTGAGTGGAGATGATGTGATAAACTGATTGAGAGAAAATGAAGGAGACCAACTGGGGTTAATATAAGAAATCGAAGACTGCGCTCGACTCGAGCAGACCCGGGCTCACCAACTTGCGAATGTCTAAGCATTCCAGCGATTTCCGCATAGCAATCAATGTTGCAAACTGCGTACACGGTACGTGAGCTTATTAATTATGTCAAATCATCAGCCTCAAAAGCTTCTTCTCCATGGTTTTTGGAGGATAGAGTTTCACGGCAGAAGGATTGACGCGGTTTCAGGGGTTGATGATACAATTGGTGGATCAGTGGTGACGTGGGAGCCGTGGGACCCGAGTTTGTGGAGCGAAACAAGCAGGCCAGTTGGCTGGAATGTGATGATGAATAATTCGGCATCCCACATCTGAGTGTGCTTTGTTCGGCGATCCAGCGCATCCCAGCGCATCCCACTTCCACAGTTCTATTGCTCTTCATCCTCAGAAACACTACCGACTCGAAGTTTCTGGCGATTAGCTTAGTTGTGCATGAACTCGACCTTGAGATAGTCGCCATTGATGCTACAGATACACGAGATGATCTGATTCATTTTCGAACACAAAATATTTTGTTCTTCAGACATCACGCAAGTTCGGCGCCCACAGAGACATATCCCACAGCTGTGGAACCATTTTTGCCGCCATGGAGATTCAAGCGGCTCCTGATATTGGGATCCGACATCATTGTAGGTTCGATGGATGCGATAAAAGCTTCATCCGGAAGGAACATCTGAACCGACACGAGCGTATTCATGCCGGCTCCCACTTCGTTTGCGAAATCTGTTCCGAGAAGTTTCATCGTAGGTAAGTTGTTGAGTTAAAGCTTGATGCAAGCAACACGTCCTTTCCCGAATTCGCTGCTGATGGTTGAATAGTGACAGTTTGCGACGACATTGTAAGATAATCGAGTGCCGCGAACAATTACTCGTCGCTTCAGACACAACCAAGTGGTCCTCTAGTGCTGATACTTTAGATGGGCCCTGGCGTTTTCCATCAACATTTGAGTTTTGAGTCGTATTCTGATCGTCTAACTCTCTCCAGTATTGACTCGCCACAGCGATGTGTTCAAACCGACTCCCTCGTCCAAAACCAAGAAGGCATGCACGGCATGTCACAAAAGAAAAGTGAAGTGTGATGGTTCCCAACCATGCTCGAGATGTCGTGAAAAGAAAGACAATTGCATATATGAGCAATCAGAGACTGTTGCTCCTTCAGAAGACCACCCGGTGGGAGAGCGATCACAACCTCAAAATAGCTCCAGCTTGGGAGCGACAGGCAACCATGACACAAATATGCTCGACGCTTTCTCCGGAGGCGTTCAACATGAAGCCGCGACACATATCGACGCTCCGGGTGTAAATGAATCATTTGGAATGAATATCGACGATAGCTTCCTGGCAGAGGCACATCGACAACAAGAACAAGCTCTCCAGCCCGCCACAGTAAGTCCAAACGAATCTAGCGGAAGTGGTATCAGTCCTCCGCAAAATCAGCAAGCAACCTCCTCTCCCTTCGACCAATTCATATTCAAGACCGCCGGAGTCGTGAACTGGTCCGCTTTGCGTATTCAGAAAGACAGACAGTCCAATGGAGAAATGCCATCGGAACAACCGCCTGCTATGTCCGGAGATGCCGATGACAATTATCTGGAGACAGTATTTAAGGCATATTTTGGTCATTTTCATCACCGATGGCCTATTGTCCACCGTCCAGCGTATGAGGACCAGAAATTTAGTCTTGTTCTGATATCTTCTATGAAGATGATTGGAGCTTGGTTCCTCCTCGATCAGAGATCTCATGATAACGCATTTGCGATGCATGAGTATTTGATGCTGCATATACCGTCTATATTGGTAAGTCTGCTTGGTGGAATGGTATTGCAACAGCTGACTGAAATCCCCATCCCTAGGCAAAGAAGTCCTCCAATGATCGCTTCCATGATACGTTGCCCGTCTCCTTGTGCCAAGCTGCTCTGTTGAATATCGTGTTCGCGTTGTATTGCGGGGTATGTGCTCGTCAACGTCCGTGAGCCCTGAACGAAACTGACTAGAGATGAAGATTGAGAAGTTAGTTTCCAGAGCGGTTACACTCCATAATATGCTCGTCGGTGTATTGAGAGAAGTCCGATTCTTCGAAAAGGAGACCGCATACGCAGATGAAAAGCCAGGCATGTTCTTACCGTTGCATGTCAAGATGTCGGGCGACCGTCAGAGGTGAGTCATTCTGCGACCGAGAACGAAGACCCTGCTAATATTTTCAGATTCGCTATGTATCTATACAAACTCGACAATTACCTCAGCCTCATCCGGGATCGACCGCCTCTGCTTCTCCCTGAGGAGTTGCATTTCTCTTTACCGTCATCGCTCGCACACTGGGACGCCGATGGCCTGGGCATGTGGGAGAAGAGACTCTCAGCTGAATCAGTGAGGGACAAGAGGTCGATGACTGAGTTGATCCGGACCAATACTGATTCTCTGAACCCAACTGGCGAATTGCAGCTCATAGAGGATGCGCAGCTGTGCATGTGCTCACTGCAATTCCGTATATGGATGCTAGCGCAGGTGTCTAGGACTAGTAGTTCCTCTGATCCAGCGAATGTGTACCCCCGAGACTCTCTACAAAGACGACTTGACGCGTTCAAAGGCCAGCTTGATCGAATGGCGTTACGGCCAGGCGATGCCGCTCACCACAGCCAAAATCCCAATTCGATCTTCCGTTTCTATTACGGGTACGAAGACCAATCTCAGCCAGGTTGGGAGACCATAGTCACTTCGAGGGTAAAAGATCTGAGCTTTGATGCTCTCATGTTGCATCATCTTCTCAATTTAAACCTCCATGCTGATATTCGAAGTCTCCGACAGCTAGCAAGAGACCAAGGCATTACTGACGTCTCAGGATTGTCGAAGGACCGGCAGTTCTTACATGCACAGAGGATGCGAGTCGCGGCAAGCTGGTCAAAATCCGCATCTGCGAGGAGGTGTCTGTTCAGCGCAGTCTCGGTCATGACACACCAGTGTCTTGAAAGATCCGGCACCGTTCACAAGCGGGCCATCGACCCCATTGCTCAAGTCGCATTAGCAACGAGTGCTCTCATCATATGGGCATATTGCACATTCAGTGCCCCCAGATGTCAATTGTGTATGCCGATTATCAACGATTCGCCCTCGCTCTCAGTTGAGCTTACCAACTGGTGTGGCCCTTTGGTTGGAGACATGGGTAAAGATGGCTGGATCATCGTTGGTAAGGGATGTCCTGTCGACCTTGAAGGAATTCGGTTGTGTCGATGTAATATTGGAATTCTTGTCGCTAAATTTCAGGTTCACATCCAAGAGGGTTGGGAGCTTGCTCAAACCATTGCACCCGGAGTCTTTGCCAACAACAATTCCCCTCGAAGGCAAGGGCATATAATTCCTCACTGATCAGCACCTTGTTTTCTGCCCCGCTAGTGCATCTCCATCAGACACTCATGCATTAGCGATCAGAATAACCGCTCACCGCAATGAACGTCCGGCCAGGGAAGACCGATATCCGCTAACTCCAGGGAGCTACGCGCGAATCGGGTCCAAAAGCATGGAGAATAACAATGTCTCTAGAACGAAGGATCCATGATTGCAACCGTCCCAATTCATTTCTTGGCCTCCGTCGGGAAGGTTCTTCCCTCTCCCTCTCCCATCTCGAGTGGCACGAATTGGTGATCGCCTGGTAATTCGATGCGTTCGACCGGACCTCTCGCGTTCATTTCACCTATCGCATCTTGTTCGTGTAGCTCATAGATCTTCGCGCCAGCCAGCTCAGTTGGAGGCTTTTCAGTCCCATCCATTTCAGGCTTTGCGAACGTTTCTTCCTCTACATTTGCTGGCTTAGGTTTCTTATTCTTCCTGCGTAAGAAAACCAGAATGGCACCAATCGCTAGAAGCACTGCGGCTGCGCTGGAAACGCCAATTCCGGCTTTGGCTCCCGTCGAAAGACCACTTTGCCCATTCGGTACCGCGCCTATATTTGTTGGATTATTTATTGGAGTGGTGGTATCATTGATGTCAGAATTGACAGAGGATGGGGCCTGGGTTGTTGTCCCGACAAGTGCTTGATGTGTCCCTTGACATGAGTAGTCCCCTTTGATGATAGATCTGGCCTTGTTTGAGTCGAAGATCGAGCAGTTGAATTTCGGATCGGTGGTCTGGATACTGAAGGTTCTGTTGACTGAAGTGAGGCCTGGCATATCGATACTTAACACGTTAGTGGTGAACTTTCAAGTACAAGAAATACATACCTTGAGAATTTGCCATCAAAAGAAACGCGCTCAGCCCTGCTCAATTTCTCGAAGGTGATATTTGTCAACACAGAATTATTTGTGATCTCCATTGAACTCGCGGACAAAAGACCCGCAAACGAGGCTTTCTTCAACTGGGCATTATCTTGCAGATACAAATCTTGCGTAATGACAGACAAGCTATCGGCTGAGAAATTCGTCATATAAGAGCTTTGCAGTGATAGGTCGCCAGAAAGAAAGCTCAAGGATGGCATAGAAATAGTTGAAATGTTTCTGAAAATGATCGATCCAGCAGACGTCAACTGGGGAAGATTGACATCGGCATTAATGCCATTGGCTGACATCGTGATCCGAATTTTTGCAGTTTCCAGTGGTAATGTGATGTTTTTCAAGCGACGATTATTGTCAATCTGAACGATATCGGCATTCTTCAAATTGATGCCTTCCAAACTCGAAAGAAACGTGTCGCTGATCGTCACATTTGCCACAGACGTGATACCGGCTGTAAAATCGAAATTCGGCGATGCTGGTAGTGCGACGAAACTGATTGTGCCCACCGTGGACAAGACTGGAAAGTTTGTTGTTGAAATTAAGGTGAGGTTCCGATATATAAAGTTGCCATTGATGCGCCGCAAGTCCTTTCCGCCGAATGAGGTGAGACTTCCTATATTTTGGACAACCAGATCTTCGAGGATTTCTTGAACTCCATCTATGCTCAATGTTCCACTGACTGCTGGTGCTGTTGCTAGTGCAATGCTACCGGAGAAAACGGTGCAGCTTGCGATTGCTGTGGCATCGCTTTGAGCTTTGATTGTTCGAGTAACGCCTTTTGTTCCGCAATCTGATTCGTTAGATGTGATTCCACCACTGCGTATCTGAGAGTACTTACCAACTGAAGATTGACAATAGCATAGTTGCACCAGGCAATAAAGAACTACCCAGACGCGAGTAAATGATTGCTTAACCATTTTCTCAGAACCCATCTTGAGGCCAAACAATTACGGAAAGTGGGAACGAAAACTTGAAAAGTTTAAATTCCAGGAGTTTGAGAAAAGAACGTCACAAGAACATGTTTGTAGCCTGGATTTCGTTGGAAGTTGCTGATGATACATGCTGCGCCGTTTTGCCAATTGTTCAAGGTATAGGAATATCATCGTGTGATTCGTTGTTGTTGTTGCCCAGGAATCCCTCCAGGTTTATTTACATAACAATCCTGGGCGGAAGTTCTCGCTTCTTTCAAGCGCTCAATTAAATACGCAGATCTTTTTGATTTCCCCATTGTATTCTGGAAGGTTGTGCAAGTGTTGCATGTTTATGACCACCATATAGGAAGATGTGATGCAGGTCAGGGGTCCCAGAGATGCCGTTTCCGTCTCGGCACGTCCCTTAATATCCAGGGCCGTTTCAAATTGGTGCACCACGGTGGATAAGACAAGTAAATGTGGACTCCCTACCTTGTGCAGATACCTCGTACGATCGATAGCGAGTAGAGAGTGAAGTTGAGATGAGAGAGGTGCCTCAGGATGAGAAGGTGTTTTTGATACTGTCCCCCTCTACGTCACAGTAAAAAGCGGCTGATTTTGACAACCGCGCGAAAATCAGAATCGTCAACAATATCAAAGCTGCACCAAATTAAATATTTCCAAAACTTCAGAAAACAATATTTAAGCTTCTCAGTAGTAATTCTGCGAAGTCTCGCCCTTTTTCTCCTTTTTTGTGGGTGGTAGCGCTGTGTTGAAGTTAAGGACTATTCTGTTTTGGGGTGCCACATCCCGCCGTTTTTTCTCCGACGTAGACTCCTCCTCCCCCGGGGGAACATTTATTTTTTGGCCACTTTTAGCCACGGTATTACCACCTATATTCAGACCACTTCTCACTCCATAAGACTTCACCACCCGGTAATCACGTGCAATTTGTTAAAGTTATTTAGATATTCCTTCAAGGTACAATTGGATTTCCGAGTTACTAAGGTCGTAAGGACGTGGAATCGTTATTAAACACGCCATTACTGGGGTATCTATAGCTACAGTATATTGTTTAAAGACCACTGTATGAACAACTTCAATTACATCCAACAGTAGCTAAGCTGTTGCGATTCTGCATGCCTGATCAGGAAATAATTTAGTGGTAATACTGTGGCTAAAAAGTGGCTAAAAATAATTGTTCCGCGGGGGGGATAGCATTGACGAGTGTGTGTGGCCTCAAACTTGGCTTGAGAACCTTGAGCAACAACTTGATGAGTGAGAAATTTTGTTAGAAGAGAACTTGAAGAATCACTACCTCGAGATGGTGCCAAGACCGTTCCGGCGCTAGACCTTATCAGTCCTAGCGGCGAAGCGCCAGTCGAATCGCAAGCTCCAAAAATCGAACACCAAAAAAATTATCGCGAGTCCATCGAGGTCCCGTCACAACAGCAAAAGCTCTCTAGTCACTCACTTCCCCCTCCACTTCCTCAAACCCAATGTCAGTCCCAATTTCTTCCTTCTATTCCCCATAACCAATATACTGACAATCCAAGCTCAACCTTCCCCAGAAAAAAATCATACACGACCGAAAATGCATCTCATGTACACCCTCGACGCCCAAGGCAAACGCCTTTACACTCTCAAGAAAGTCGTCTCGGGCGAAGTCACGAAATCCGCACATCCAGCACGCTTCTCGCCTGATGATAAATATTCGAGACATCGGGTTACGTTGAAGAAGAGATATGGGTTGCTTTTGACGCAGCAGAGTGAGTTATACCTGTTTGAATTTTTTCTTCGCGGGGGATTTTAGAAGAGGGTTTAGGAGTATGGAATACTGACTTCTGGTTTCTGCAGAGGATTTGAGAGTCTTGGGACAGTAGGAGGATGATTGGTGTGGAACAGGGACATTCGAGGATGACAGCGAAATTTGCTTCGGCTTTTCGAACACAAAAAGACACGCGAATAAGGGGGTCAATTGTTGGAGTATACCAGGCGTTTATAGGACGGTCAATTCAAGCCGGCGGCTACGATAATTGAAAGCGACAATCAAAAGCGTTCATTGCAGATATGAGGTTTCTACCTTGCTAATTGTAAGCCACCACGCACACATATCTTATATGTGATTTTTTACGCCATAACTCCAAACTCCATGCTAAAATTCCTTTACTTCCTCTTTCTCGAGTTTACCGTCTTTCCTGCACCAACTTTTGGTCTACCCCCAGATCGTCTATCACCGGACAGGATATTTGGTAGATAATCTTCGTCCATCAAATCTTTCTCCTTTTTCCTTCTTGCGCCTGTCATAGCTTGGACATATTCCTTCTGATCCTCTGCCAATATCAAAGATTGACCCCAGCCGCCCTTTCCACCTCCTGCTACCAGCTTACCGTTCGATGTACCAGCTACAGGTTTTGGTATACTGTAAACGTTTCCACGAGTATTCCACTGCATGTTCTTCTTGAGGTGAACCTTGAAATTCCCATCCTTGTCTGTTGAGCATGATGTCCGTAGTAATGTAGGCTTTCCACATCGTGCACAGAATTGCTTGCTCATATCCCTTGTGATGAAGAAACATGCATGACAACGTAGAACCCAGGTCTTGAGTTGTCGGATCCTCTGCATATTTGGGGCGAGCAGGTTCAAGTTCATCCGTAGGAGAACATTCTGCATAGCGAAATCAGATGTGATACATGCGACCTGTATTACTTTCACCTCCGCTTCTGGCTCGGCTGATCCGTTTGCGTCCTTTTCTTGGTGTTCCTTAAGATTTTGTGGCGTAATCCAACCTTCTTCGTCCGAGTCTTCGACTCCGTTTTCTGGTACTTCTTGGACTTCTTCCGGTGAAATGGGTGTTTGGTTCTCTTGACTTCCTGAGGTGAGATTCTCCTGCTCGACAGCATCTATTCGAGGCGCGTCCTCAGGACTTATATGGGATTCGGCAAGTTTCTCTTCGACTTCCTTCACCTCAAGTTCACTTTCGTTTGTTGATTCAGCCTTGACATCTAAAGGTATTTCTGTTTCTTTCTCAGCGCTCGACCCTTCTGTTGTCGAGGTTGGTATCGCATCGGTCTCCGCACCTGGCTTAGCCTTCGTCGCATCTTCAGCCAAAGTCCCCGGTGGTTTCCCATTCAATCCTTTCTGTCCCGGCACACTACGGAGTCTCCAGTCGCCATTATTCCTCTCACATTCCAACTCATATGTCAAAGCCATTAAATGGATATCCGGCCGACTTAATACCTCCAAATCTCCCGTTCTTCTCGCAAAATCCGTTATAATTTTTATGCTGGCAGGCGTCGGCGATCGCAGCTTGATGAATGGCTTCGAAGTCGTCTCGAATCGCGCTCGAGTAACAGGATCTCGAATTTCCTCAATGACGGCGGGGATCGTATAGAGCTCTTCAGCTTGTGAAAGGAGGGTTGATATTGCCGGTTCATTCTTGATAATCGGGCCGGCATCGAGCACGAGGCTGTGAACGGGTTTCGTGGTATTTGTCGCCATTTTGTGAGGAGCTATTGTGTTGTGCTGAGGATGGGATTCTGCTGGCGGGGTCGCACAAAATAAATTTTGGCTTGGAAAGATTTCGCTGATAAGATACTCGCTCGATGTGGCTAGTGTGCTGGCAATAAAAAGCGGTGAGCTCAGGCCCCTCCATTTTCCCTTTTGAAATGCCGGCTCTCTCACTATCATCTAACAAAAGCTATAAATCCTAAGACTCCAGGTGCATTAGGCGTAGAATCTCGAGGAAAATACCATGGCATTGCTCAAATATAAAAGCAACCGTTTGTAGCATATGTTGATGAGTTTTTCTGGCGGCAAGTTTTGCTAGCTTTTTCATCTACACATATCTAAGGTAGTCATCAAACCCCCACATTTCTCTTCAAAAAGAAAATAGCAAAAGAGCTTTCTCCCTGTAAGGGAGACATCGAGAAACTCAAATTTAATCTAATTTACTCGACAAATCCATCATCCAGGATTCACTGTCCCCCACCCCTCTGTCAATATTCTGCTCCGCCATAAGAGCAACCTGTCACATTTTGTTGCATTAATTGTGCTTAGTTGATTTTATATATGGGAGTTGGGATTTAAGTGTAGCACGAGGGATAAATGGAGGGCGCGCCAAGGGCTAAGGATGAGGATGGGGGTTTTGTGTTTGGCTGTGAGCTCTGCAACTCTTTCTGGATTTGAGTCACGTCCTGCGTGTCTTTCGTCTCACGGACCATGGCCTCCTCTCATTTTCTTCACCCATCTGCTTCAGTCCAGTATCAACATCAGGAATCATAAACTTAGCTAACAATTGAGAATCACCTATTTTTCTCGGTTTCAGCATTCATTAGATACCAAGTTGTGTAGCATATTTTCAATATGAAAAGCACGATACTATCGTCGAGTAATGAAGAGCTGGAAGGTGGAACCGCTTTCTTATTGTTCCACACTAGCTCAAATATTTAGAAGAGACTACGTCTGCGGGTGACGTCTCTGAATCTCGAACAGAATGCAACAGTGAGTGGTACACTCATTTTGAGATACTTGCGGACAAAACGTTGTCTCTTGTTGAGGATCTTGTAGTGCTGAGATCAGGAGATAATGTGGAAGCGAGAAAGCTAAAGTTTGTGATGGTAGTGTTGATTTGAGCGGAAGCGGAATGTTATACTAGCGTTGGGTTTAAAGCCTTATTTCAACCTCTCCGATGGGTGCGATGCGTAACAAAAACTATTGAGGCTGAATTATGAGTGTTCTCGTCTAATGTAAACGGGTGCTGGTAGAAGTGAGCTATGAAAATTAGAGGAAGCGAGTGTCTATGCGCGACCCTTCATGTTTGTAGTAGCGGATACACATACTAGCGTTGAGCTTAAACCTTATTTTAACCTCCTCCTCCGAGTGCGATATGCAACAAAATGTATGCTGGTATTCAATTAGGAAGTGTTTTCATCTGAAGTGTCGAAGTGTTGTACTGAGTATCGTCGGCAAGAGGGAATGGAAGCGAGGGCATGTGGCTACAAGGCACTTAATGTCATAAGTGGCTGATCGTATAATAGCATTGAGCTTAAAACTTTATTGTGACATCTTTTGTCGAGTGCGATGTGCAACAAAGCTTCACCTCTTCCTGATTCAATTGAACTTTCATCTGAAGTGTTGAAGTCGTGGGAGAAGGTAATCGAAGGAAGCTAGGAAGCGAGAGTGAAGCGAAATTCCAGAGATTTGGGATTGATTGAAGCAAGCAAACACGCTAGCATTAATCTTCAACTTTATTTCGACCTCTTCCAATGGGTGCGATGTGCAACAAAACTTCGTTGGTATTCAATACGGAAGTATTCTCGTCTGAAGTGTTCCGCGTTGGAGAAATTCGAACGCTGGAGAGCAAGCGAGTGATCGTGGTTAGATTATAGATTCCCGAGATTTTACAGTGACTTAGCAAGATACTAGCGTTGAGCTTAAAACCTTATTTTGACCTCCTTCGCTGGATGCGATGTGCAACAAAAGCTTTGTGGCTACTGAATGGGAGTTGTTTTCGTCTGATGAGAGTCTTTGGCTAACCGAGAGTGTGCAGATGAATTGGGGTCGATAGCCGCAGGCACCGTAAGAGTTCAGATGCGGGTATGGTTGACCAATGAGGCTCGGAAAGTCAATGGTCATATAAAATTTCTGATATGGAGTGATATGAATGTATTACGTTTTTGAATCTATAACTATATAACGGTCTAAGGGTATGTGCCCAT
Source organism: Halenospora varia (assembly GCA_020726485.1). Classification (NCBI taxonomy): domain Eukaryota; kingdom Fungi; phylum Ascomycota; class Leotiomycetes; order Helotiales; family Solenopeziaceae; genus Halenospora; species Halenospora varia. The sequence goes on along the minus strand of JAHEWH010000034.1, from coordinate 200,041 downwards.
TACAATGTTCAGCGTGAAGGAAATTTTAAATTCAATTGCAATCCATTATCCTCAAACCTCCAACTTCTCCACCTTAACCTGCAGCCTCTTCTTCTCATCCATACTCTCCTTATACTCGTCTCCTGCCACTGTGGTTCCCACAAGAATGGGCTGCGGGTTTTCTTCCCTATCCAACAAAAGTTCCTTCCCATAAGGAAACAGCGTAGCCCGTCTGGGCGGCGGCACATCCCTAGCATTCTCCCAAATCCCACTCGTCAAATTCTTACCAAGCAACTCCACAAGCGGCGTCAAAATCGGCAAACTAAACACAAGCGCAGCATAACAACACGTAGCCGTCAACAATATATTTAAGGCATAAGGCCAATGTAAAACATGGAGGAAGACGCAGATTGTTGCGCCGAGCGACCAGAATATTAGCCCGTGGAGGAGGTAGATGGTGAAGATGTGCGGGAAGACCCAGGTTAGTGCGCGACAGGAGAATACTGCTTGGATTAAAGGGGAAAGTTCGATGAGGGCTTGGAGGGAGGCGGCGAATAAGAGGCCATTGAGGCGGGGGATGTAGTACGATGCCGTTTCTGTTGGGTTGGAGATGTAGATCGGATTCCCTGTTAATAGGTCTGGATGAATGCGGTGTTCGATGTCGATAAAGGAGTAGTCTGATACTTGGTTTGCGACGTCTACGCTTAGGGAGGCGATGGTGATGAGCGCGTAGAATGTTGCGAGTAAGTAGAAGAGCCAGGGGCGGGAGAGAATGTGTTTTTTGTATTTGAAGACGATGTCGAGGTCTGTTAATAAGAGTCCGAGCCAGAAATATGAACCCCAACTTGACGCGTACCAGTTTAGGATTGTGCATACTGTGTAATAACTGAATCGTTTCCAGGGTGTTTTAATCTCGCGGATTATCACGACGCCGAGGAGGATTTGCCAGGAGCCTTGGAGTTGGACGGGCATGGTCCAGAGGACGCCGGTGCAGTAGTTAAAGATGATTTGAGGAACAGCATTAGGCACCAGGTAGACTAATTCCAAACACTCAGACACAAAAGCCCCGAAGTTTTTATATGAAGTGGCGTATGGCCAAGTTGACCAGGTAATGGCTGGAAGGTATTCGAGCCATTTCGTGGCTCCACATTCCATTAGAAAATATTCTAGCATCGCGCATGCGACGATCGGGCTCATTACTAAGAAGTTTATTCAGTAAGTTATGTCGTGTTCTCTTAAGGCAGATTCATCTTACCTCTAAAGTTTCGTGTGACTGCCTTCTCACCAACCCATATGAGGTCACCGGTGCGAAGATATCTAGAGACCAAAAATCTGGTAGACGTTGAGAAGAACAATCCTACCCAAATCTGATTTAGAAGATAAGGTGTAACAATTTTGTTTGCCCATACTTCACTCTCGTAGTGATGCGGCGCTCCAGGAAAGATAACTGCTGGGACGAAAGTGGCGCAGAAATGGTCAACTGAGACGATGATAGCCAACATCGCAGTAAGACCGGCAAGGTAGTCGACTCGCTGTTTTGGTTTCAGAGGCTGTTTGTCCTTCGGTGGGTCCGATGGAACTTGCGTCACGGTGACATCCACACCTTTGTCTTTCTCATCACATCCGTTCTTCTTCGAATCAATTTCGTTGGAAGCCTTCTTGCCTGAGATTGGACTCTCATTTGACATCTCATCAATGTTATCGAGGACCGTGCCTCCGCCACCTGTAATCGTCATCGTTGTTGTTCTGCTGTCTACATATGGTGTTCCAGGTTTGGAATCTGGGAATGGACTGCCATGTTTAGATGGCATCTCTGCTTCCACGAGCGTGTCCGTTGACTCTGTCTTATATGCGGAACCACCTTGTTGCCAGAATGCTAGCTTGCGATCTGTCACACCGAGATTGAAGGATGTCTTAGATGGACTGGGGGTAAATACTGTACCCTGACGACTGTACAGCGTGCTCCCAGACGGTGTCATTGGAGGTGTTGGGAATTCAAATAGATTGAGAGGAGGGGGCCGAAGCGTGTTGTCTGAGCTGTTGGAACTGAAATGACCAACAGAGTATGCAGGTGCTGGTGTGCTTGTTCCACTTGTTGCGGCGGTGCTGCTCGAATATCCCGAGTCATTTGTTGACCCTGTGCTTGCGCTCTGCTGTGATTCTCGCTTCTGAGATCCAAATCTTGCTATGGCTCGTGGTAAAAGTGTGTGTACTAGCAAGATTGTTGTGCATAGGATGCAGGCTACTGCCATCCAGATTGCAATCCATTGTTGGGTCGTCCTTGGAGACGCTTGCTTCCAGCGCTTTGTAGCCTCCGGTGCGAATGGCGATGATCCTCGTAAAGTCCAATCATCCGTTAAACAGAAATTAGCAAGCTGGCATTTCGAATCGAAATCTTTGTGAGCCTCTTCATTCATCAAAGAAGAATTGAAGAATAGACGTGCCCACCCCACATTCGCTGTTGACCCATTCTTGGGAGGACCTTGAGTAGAGTAAGGATTGCCGCCTGACCAGTGCTTCAGGAATACCGGACATGGGACGCTTGGAATGCTTGTCGAACCTTTGGATATTGACCGACTGTGAAAGCCACCAATAGAGAAATTCAGTTTGGTTTTCGTCCAGTCGACGCGATACTCCGTAAAGTCCCATGGGTTTACATTAATGCTGGGATTTGAGGACAAAGTGCTGAAGTTCGCTCCCAAGATGCGATCAGGAAATTCCTCGCCAACCAAGGTGCTTATCCATGCGTTTGATGGATCGTTGGTATTCATAGAATTAATCTCGATGGTCTGGCTGTCGTTATATGAAAGCACCATTGATATTGAAGTACCACCGTTGCCCGAATCCGCTGGTCGTAACAATGAGCGAAATGAGCCATATTGAATGTCGGATCTTAACGTGCGAACTCCACCACCAAGGACCAGATGCTCGTTGTCGGGGTTGGAGACATGGAGTTGAAGTGACTGAGAACCATTTGAAAATTGAACATTGGTAGTGTCGGCGCCTTGTCGATATATAGCATTCCAATCCTTCTCAAATTTGTTCTTGTAATCTTCGGTAATAAAATCTGGAGACAGAACTGATGTCTCATTGAAGTAGGTGATGATTGCTTCCGTAAAGACTTCATCTGTCGCACTATCGTAATAGCCACAAGAACAATCTGAATCGCGGGGTCGTATGAAGCCATCTGCTGCTGCAACGAGATTTTGTGAAAGCAATGTACTAATACAACATATCAATGAAGTTTGAAAGCGCATCTTGGGTAAAATGAACAACTGCGGACTCGGAAAGCATGAGTGAGGTAACGACTGAAAATGGCCGAGAAAATGCCAAAATTACTGAAGAGAAGATGCTAAAGATGAGAAATCTTTCGCCATATACAGGAAGATACCTTGGGATCCAGAGTAAGCCGAGATCGTACTTCCAGGCTCGTATGGCTGGCTGAAAACCAGAAAGCAAGTGGTCTAATCAACGACATCCCAATGCACTCTTGAGTGGGTCGCTCCCTTCCATGCAGCAGTAGTCTATCGCGCTTTGGCAGATTTGCCGCGAGCTAGAATGCAGCCCTCGGCGGCGGGAGCATTCGAAGATCATCTGAAGATATCATGCAGTCTGAATGCCAGTAGTATCCACTTGGATGCCCACAGATCGGAATGGGGAAGCGAAACAAGCATAGAAAATGGGTGGCGCAAACGTGAAAACATCCCGAGTTGTATGGCGTGTCGGCGCATAAAATACGCCGAGATGAGGATTAGTTTGTGAATTGCTTGTGGACGTTGAGGCGACCATACCCTTGGGAGGTCAGAAAAGCAAAGACGAAGTGAAGTTTGGGAAACGCTAACCCCAGAGAGGCATAAGGTTAGCGGGGTCTGCCTTGGCTGCGCCAATGTTTTCGGTCGCGATGCGACTTCACCCATCCTCCACCATCTCCAGCAATGATTTAGCCCCCCCCCTTTCCGCGTTATCGCTTCGTCAAGCAAGGTAGTCCCGGCTTAATGTTTATCTTCATCTCGTCCTGCAGCTACTGCAAGCAGAGGCCTCTCATACCGCCGATGATTGAATTTGGCTTTTCAACGGATGCCCAGTGTGCTTCACCAGAACAGCCAACGGTGCCAGATGTGTCTTCCCAAGTGGGATGTCTCTCAATACTTGTCTCTTTTCGTGGTAATCTAAGTTCAATATTTATGCCCGAGTGAGATGCAGCGAAGTCAGGATTAGCAGCAGCTAAGGAAGAAGAGATAGTGTGGAAGTGAAGAACATGCAGACGAAAAGTGACATAATATTTCTGGCTGTAGCAATTCATTCCCTTCCTTAATACTACGACCAAGCTTCCTGTTCAACATTATACATTCGTTCATTCACGTGGTATTCTATCTTTTGTACCATCACGATGGAGGGCACCACAACGACCCAAACTGTGCTTCCTACAAGCATTTTTAATACCACTTCTCACACCTCCGAGAAGCTCTCCTCTTCAAGCCTGAAGCAAATATGTGAAAAGTTCCATCTCTCACTACATCGATTCTCAAGTTTTGTCACGGAGTGGACGCCGTTCTTGCTCGTTGCGTCCTATTATTGGTTCTCCGTCAGTTTATATATTCTGTTCCCAGAGAAGTTGATGGCAGCATTCTGGTATATCTAGTAAGGGCTCTTCCTATGTAACATTCCGTACCAGAGCTAATATAAACAGTATGATCTCGAATTTCTACATTGCCAGTTCAACAGTATTGGAAGCATTCATGAGCATTGAGCCCTGCCGGGAAGCGCGAAAGGTTGTCACGAAAGCTCAAGACAATGACTGGAAGTTCCCAACTCCAGATGACGAGCTTCTCATACTCGATCTTCTGATTGTGGCATATCTGCCCAACGAAAAAGACATCATAATGGATCGTGCACTGTATGCACTCGAACAAATATCGTATCCCCAACATCTAATTCGGATCAACATTCTGTATAATACGCCTTATCCTATCGAACCTCTAGAATCGGAGCTCCATGAATTGACTTTGAGATTCCCTCATGCAAGAGTCATCAAAGTTCCGGGGTCGACCTCCAAAGCCGATAATTTGAATTATTTCTTCACACTTAATACCGGATCCGATGTCATTGCTATTTACGATTGCGATCACTACCCTCACCCCAATGGTCCAAGATGGGCTATCGAGAAGTTCCTTCAAGACACGAAAATCGATATTGTTCAGGGTCGGTGTGTTATCATGAACACCACTGCTTCATTCCTGGCGGCGATGATTGCCGTTGAGTTCGACAAAATTTATGCTGTTTCCCATCCTGGTCGCTCTACAATGTGGGGATTCGGACTGTTCTGTGGGAGCAATGGATATTGGAGAACCTCACTGCTTCGACGACTGAAGATGGATGGATCCATGTTGACCGAGGACATCGATTCAGCTCTCCGTGCCGTATCTCAGGGTGCGAAGACGGTTCACGATCTTAACGTAGTCTCTTATGAGCTTGCTCCAACACAATGGTCTGCCTTTTGGAAACAGCGGTTGAGATGGGCGCAAGGTTGGGCACAAGCAAGTCTGCGACATGTGGTTATGTCTTTCAACAAACCAGCAGATGGTGTTCGAGCTCGAGATGCCAGAACACGATTCGGGCTGTTTTCCCTGCTCATGATTCGAGAATGGTCCTACTACCTCGTCACTCAGTATACATGCCTAATGGCTAGCATGGTCATCACCAACTTCCCAAAAACACCAGGTCAGCTGGGCAAGCTGATCTTCAATCCATTTCCGCTCTCTGCGTGGTTCTTCATCGTGAGGTAAGCAATAGTTTAAAGGATCTACATGTTCGAAAAAGCTAATTTCCTTCAGCGTTATTTGCCTGGTAGCCACACTTTGGATCACGGCTCGTGTCAAGTCCGAATTCGTCAAAGTGTGGATGTTGATCATTTTCTCAATCCTGTATCCCTTCTATCTAGTTCTTTCAGCGACTATTGGTACGTTTCACATTCTTCGCATATCATTTTTTCTCGCTAACAAGTTCAGGACTCTACGGCCATGCAAGAGCCATCACGAAATACACAGCCTGGAACCCGACTGCTCGGACTTGAGTGTTCTCCCAGTTTCTTTAATTATTTACGGCTTCATGTATATATTTCACGTTCTACTCATACATCTTCAGTTCTTCCACAATACCACTAGACTGTAGAAGGGCTGGACAGCTCTAGACAACAAAGGCGTTTACAGATGGTGGTCATATCACAGCATTCTAGACCACACGTAATTGTAATCGGACGTACAGGAGAATAATCAAATTTTTAAGATCTCAATTTCAAAGCATAAACCAGAACTTCAAGACACCACACGCTTTCTCTATCTTCTATGTCTCCTGCTCGTACACGAATCGTGGTGCGCAAGAAGCGTGAGATGTCGGCATGCGGCTGAGTTTTCGGCATCTCCCCTTCAGTAGTCCTTCATAGCTCCAAGCTAGCACAATAAACTTCCGGGGTTCAACCCGCGAAGGCCCGAAAATGGTCCCGGCGCTCACCTCAACAAATGCCGTGGCACTAGCAGTGCATATCACGCAAAATATCCAGCGCCGGGCCTGACAGCGGGAAGTGCCTGCCCGTGTGCTTGCACATTCTAGCGCCGACTTTTCTTCAATGATGCTGCAAATGCAGGTCCCGTCGCTTGAGAAGATAGTAGGCCGCGCTTGGCTGCATGTTCCTCTCCAATTGACTTTTCCGCAGTGAAACATATATTTTCCGTCCTCGATACCAAGGCTCTGTGGGCTGTGAAGGTGAAGCCGCTCCCCTGAATACTCGCCGACTTCGTTCTAATTACCAATGCACGGTCGCGCAGCGAGGTGACTCCCGTGCAGATCAGCGGGAGATGCACGGGAGTACCTGCATAGCCTTGTGATGGGCCTGTGAAATTTCCTATCTTGGCTGCTCATCTAGTTGTGATAAGCACTTTGTTTTCTCTTCTGGATATTCCTCGTCCAGCTTTGGGATTGGCCTCCAATTTGGGAACCTGTGCTGAGTAAAAAGATAGGATATTTTCACTGTCTCAAAGCAGAACCGCATATGATTGCCATGATTATTGAAGGTTATTCTGGAATCTTCAAGTGAAATTCCCATTCGGGAACATTGGACAGGAAATCCATGCACCCCCACCATCAACATATTTCGCACAAAAACCATCCTCTAGAAATGCGCGCATGAATCTAATGCGCAAATACGGCACTATTCCTCTCATTCCAGAACAATCTTCATCCCAACAGTCTACGCACAACACGGTCCGCATCGATGCAATTGAACAACACATTGCACCCCCAACAATCTACGCACAACAAGGTCCGCATCGATGCAATTGAACAACATAGTGCACCCCCAACAAATAAGACACGCCCAATGACGCTGCATTAAGAAATTCTCCAAGCGAATAAACTTCTTTCCTTTTTAAGCCTATTTGTGTCTTGTCTAGCCTTATCAAACGGCATCATATTTAATGCCCGTGCCAGGATCTGCGTAGTACAAATTTTCTTTTCAGCCCCTGTCAGAGATTCGGTCTTCTACCCAGGGATTGATACCCACCCACTGGACGGTACATGGGTGGCGGGAAATAGTTTCCGCTGGGTTGTTTTGAGGCTCATAATGCCGATGATAGTTGTTAACCCACTAAGACATTTTTTATGAGTTGCTTGAAAGTTGGGATTTTCGAGATCATATAGGTATTTTGGTCCCGTGGGTCTGGTGAAAAGAAAATAGGCTTGGGTTGAAATTATTGGCTGCATGAGAATCATCGGAGAATATTTACAATTTAGTACGCAATGTGACTTACTACCTCCACTCTCTTGCAGCAAACATGATCTGAAAAGCTCACAACACCACAGTACCCGTCCTTGGCTCACTTCACCTCACCACCAAAATGAAGCTCCAAGACCACCTCCAACCATTCTCCCCACAGCCAACCACTCTCCCATCCCAAGACTACCTCATCGGCCTCCGAGGCCTCCTAACACTTCAGTGTTTTCTCTGGACCTTCCTCCAAGTCTTCGCGCCCGCTGTGGTTAAAGACTCAGCAAACACAGAAGGACCATTCGAGCACATCCTCCTCCGCAAAACCCTCTCAGTACTATTCTGGAATGAAGGTCTCATCTACTCATTCTTCATCTTCCTTTCCGCCCGCAGCATCACCATCCAATTCATCAATTCCCCCTCCTCCGTCCTCATAGCATCAGCTGCTTTCCGCCGGGGAATCAGACTCGCCATCCCAATCGCCTGCTCCCTCTTCCTCATCCAAATAATATTCCTAGCAACCTCCACAACCTACATCTCAGAGTTCTCAACCCTCACCTCCAACAAGAGCATTTCAGTCCCATACAAAATCCCAGGTGCTTTAGGGTACATGAACTCCGTTTTCAACGTATTCTGGATATCAAGAGACTTTGCAAGCCAAGCAGCAAACAAAGCCTTCCCATCCCAACAACTATGGATCCTGAGCGCAATCTATCAACAAAGCTACACCGTCTTCATGACCATGACGATGATTCCCTATACAAGACCCTCATGGCGCGTCAAAGCTTTGTTATTATTCGTCCTATCTGCATGGTGGGTTCAATCGTGGGCATGGTTTTCTGTCACCGCGTTGATAATTTCGGATGTGGTTACGAATATGGATTTTTCTGGTATCTCGAGACGAGGAATACCGATTAATGTCTTTCGCAAACCACTTCATTTCCCGTGTTGGATTTTCTATATGGGAGCAGTGATTGGGGGACTGGCGATGCAGTATCTTTGGACGACAGCCAAGCCGGAGTTGAAGAATGGGGAGTTGAGGGTCCATACAGCGGTTTATGGTGATGGGGGAAGGAGTGGACTAAATTCTAATTTCGATCCTACTCAACCTCAGGCGAGAGCTGATAACTACCTCATCGCCGTCGGTTGCGTGTTGATGCTTGAGACGTATGAGTGGATTCAGAATATCTTCACTTGGGGACCGTTTTTGGCGCTAGGGAGGAGAAGTCTTGGTAAGTTGAGAGAATTTCCATATGAAATTGGGAGAATGCAAGCTGATATGTGTGATAGCTTTCTTCTTGATACAAAGTACGATTATCTATACTGTCGGTATCATGCTTTACTTGCACCTGAGAACGAATCAGGGGTGGTCGGATGGTGGCGCCGGGACGATGTGTCTTTTTGTTTGTCTTTTGATTACTGTACCTGCTGCAGAGGTTTTCTATAGGGTTATTGACGTGTCTTCGCAGCGGTTTGCGAAGAGGGCATTTGATTGGATTCGAGAATAGCAGCGCTAAGAAGATGACTTCCAGGGCGATGATTTGATTGTGGTAGCTTGATGCCGGCTCTTAAAGTCGCATAGGGTGAAGTAGAACGTAATGTTGAATTTGGATGGGAGTAATGGTCTATCCTTGAAGATAGTATCTGATAAGTATGTATAAATTCCCTAATCATGATTCACTTCATTAAATAATTGGCCTTCCAACTAGCAATATGACAAGGAGCCAGCAGGCCGTGATCGCACGCTTTCAGTTCAAATGAACACGGTGCCGATATCTTTGCCAAGATTTGATCTTTCTCTTCGTTGTAGGACATTTTGAAACACCGTAATCCGACCACTAGAAACAATTTTCGGGTGTTCAAATTGACGGAAATTCGTAGAAATTAACAGTGGCTTTCTCTACGACAGAGGTTTTCTGGATCAAGTGACCTTTGTCTTCAAAAAGCCGATTGCTTAGTGTCTCTTACCTTCCTTTATTCCTTCATCAGCATTCGCTGACATGACGGTGCAGCGTTGATTTCCACTCTCAAAGACTCGCGAGCCTTGAAATCATGATCAACTCAGAATTTGTATGTAGCGGTATAGAAAGTCCGAAAAATAAAAACATTGATACACTTTATGTTGAAAACCTCTTTCGAACGCTGCCGTTCAGAAACACCAAGAAGACAAATTGTAAGTCACTTCGCTTGTCCAAAAAGGTATGGATGCCACTTGGGAAGCAACAATCCGGATGTTTTTCAGGTTCTGATTGAGTGGTGATTTATTGAGAATTGATCCCAGTATATTAACGATCTAAACTACTTCAGTAATCATTGAGTTTGTAAAAGAAGGAGTTTATGTATTGTATCGGCTTCGCTTGGGGTTTTCTTCCTCACTTGGGGAAGCTGAGAGAGGACCGTACTAGCCTAGGTGAATCGTGCTAGGCCAGAAGACACCCTTTACAATCTACGTGAGTGGATAATAGACGTGAAATGAAAGGACAGTTAGTAATTCTAGGTACAACCAGATCAATGGTTCCGCTGAAATAGGGTAAATGCTTCAAATTTGACACTTGCAGATGTATAAGGAGTATGGTTCTTCTTTATACATATATATGTGACCCTTTCGTTCCCCGAGATGTTCCCTCAAGGAAAAAAAGCTCGCAAAAAGATAAACAGAGCAAGTGCGTGATACAAACCGAGCTTTTCACTGTTGCCACGTTTCTCTACGGATATGATTGATTCGAAGACACTCTTTGATAACCAACGTAACTCAGTGTCTATCCTGCTCATCGCGAATGTTCTGCTAGTTAGATCGAAATGAAAACTTATTAATTCAATTGACAGCAAGAAGAATAGTGACAACATGGACATTTATTCAGCGACTACTTGCAAGTTTGAACATAGTTCTAGGGACCACAAGCTCACTCTCTTCTAAGTGCCCTAAAAACCGCCGAATCTTGGACCCTTGCTTCGACCAAACCTATAAAATACTTAGATGGAAACTTTCAAGGTCCTAGCAATCTATAAAGATTAAAAGTGTAATCTAGAGGTATGAATTTTACTGACAGTGACAGCCCGCTGAGATCAGAAATACCCGTTGCGCGAAAGTGACTCTGCTCTCGTCACGCAAATCAACCATGGGGTCAACTACGCCTCAAAACCAGTGGAATCCATTCTCTCTCAAAAAAGTCCGATTGCATAGAAAGTCACTACAAGATAGGATATTAATTTGATTATATGACCTCGTCTTCCAAGTATTACTGTGATCAATTATGCAATTGAAGTGTCGCTTCGCGTTTCCACTGCGTAACTCATCAACCACACCTCAAAAGTACTCGACTTTAAAAGACCTTAAACGACTCTGCTTCATTGCGAATATATGTGAGACTGATTATTTGATTTGATGAAAAGAGCCAATTCACGTATTGTAATCAATTCCAATTTTAAAATTTAAGTGTTGGGAGTTATCTTGACTAGGGTATCGCCAGCCTGATACCCCGCAAACCCCACCGTTACATCAATATATCTATGTGGTATGCAGTTCAAACTACAAACGTTCTGTGGCTTGAGCAACCACCAAAAACATTTCTTTTTGTGCTACCGATCAAATGCAGGTGTCGGACCTCCAAGAGGCTGAACCAAAGTATTTGACTTGTTGCTTACTGCCTCTTAGTTTACCCGCTGCAGATGCAGGTACCCACACCATAAACATTCAGCCACAAGTCACCTAAGAGGCCTCTCGCTTATGAGGACGCTAGCCTGAGTGGTTCAAAGTTTACCCAGAAGGCATCTCACGCACATAGTGAGGATGCCAATGTTTTTTTACCATCAAACGGGTTCGACATGTGGGGCCTTGGGGTGGATGGTAGATTTAAATATTGAAATATTCCCGCGCACTTCGAAATGACCGACTGTTTGTCTGGGGTGCAATATTTTGATGTTTTAAGAGGGTAAGAGATCAATTGAGTTGTCATGATGCATTCTCTCCTGCTTCCACTGATGGGCACTTTGCTCCCCTTCGTCAATGGCATCAACTTCCCCTTCGAATCCACACAACTTTCCGAGAGCGACACCTTACAAAACCCATCTCTCCAATTCGGCTCTACCACCACAAGCCCAAAGCCCTACCCCAACGCCACCGGTAGCTGCCGCAATTTCCCCGGCGACGCCTCCTGGCCCTCCGACTCCACCTGGGCAGGCTTCAACACCTCTCTCTCAGGCGCCCTCCTCAAGCCCACTCCCCTAGCCGCATCCTGCTACCCCGGTCCCTCTTACGATTCCGCCAAATGCTCATTCCTGTTAAATAATGTGACTGGGACGACGAGAATTTACAACGATGATCCACTTACGGAATTGGCACAGTGGACGCAGGGGGGAACGTGTATGCTTCCGGTAGCGGGCAACTGTACGGTGGGCGGGTATCCAATTTATGTGGTTAATGTTACGAGCGTGAGGCAAATACAAGGTGCTGTGAACTTCGCAAGAAACAGAAACATCCGAGTTATCATCAAGTGAGTTCTAAATTGCTCATTACCCTAGGAGAATTGAAGGGCAAAAGTCTAACATGAATTCAGAAATACTGGTCACGATTTCGGAGGCCGTTCTGTCGGTGCGGGGTCATTAAGTATCTGGACACATTACCTGAAAGACTTCGAGTTTCTCCCCGAATACTCGCAAGGAAACTACTCCGGAAAAGCAGTGCGATTCGGCTCTGGTCTCGAAGCTTGGGAGTTGTACAATTATATGGAGGATAACAACATCACAGTTGTGGCTCCTGGATATACAGCTGTAGGTATGGGCGGTGGATGGATCTTGAATGGAGGACATGGATACTTGACTTCGAAGTATGGAGTTGGGTCAGATTCAGTTCTCTCGATGCAAGTTGTTACCGCGGATGGGAGGTTTGTGACTGCTGATTCGGAGACGAATGAGGATTTGTTTTGGGCGCTGAGAGGTGGTGGTGGAGGTAAGAAGCTCTTCCTTGACTTTTGAATAAATAGTGGCTGACATCTGTTGCAGCAACTTTCGGTGTCGTAACATCAATCGTCATGAAAGCATTCCCGCCGATAAATGTCACCAATTCTGCTCTAGCTTTCACCACAAGCACCGTCAGCGATGTTGAAACATTCTGGCAAGGCCTCAGCATCTACTATCGATTCGCAAAGAAGGTGAACGATGCAGGAGGAATAGGATTCAGCTATGTCTACCCTCTCGGAAACAATACCTTCTCCTTTACCACGACTTCCACCCTTCCCGGAATGTCACCATCCCAGGTAAACACCCTTTTGAAACCTCTTTACACTGATCTCAACCGCATTGGCATCAACGTCACCAATCCCGTGGATCCACCAACCACACTGTATGGCTCTCATCGCCCTACAATCGGTGATCGGCCTGGAAATGCCAGATATAGATCACGACTCATTCCCAAGGCGAATTGGGCAGATGATGCCCTCTGGAACAAAACCATGGCAGCTATCCGTTCCGCCATAGAAGCTGGTTACACCTTCCATGGCACTCTGCACAGCCCAACTCTCGAGGTAGCCGGCTCAGGTCGAGACAGCGCCGTCAACCCCTCATGGAGAAGAGCAGTAATGCACTCAATGCTCCTCGGGAATCAGCCCGTTGGCCTCACAGCGCAAGAAGCGACAGACGCAGACACAAAGATTCAAACGTACATGAACAAATGGCGAGAGTTGACACCAGGTGAAGGAAGTTATATGAATGAGGGTGATCCAGGAGAGCCGAACTGGCAACAGTCGTTCTTTGGTGATCATTATCCGAGGTTGTTGGAGATTAAGAAGGCGGTGGATCCGTCGGATTTGTTTTGGGCGCAGACGAGCGTGGGGAGTGAGGGATGGGCTGTCAAGGTTGTCGATGGGTATCCGAATACGCAGAATGGGAGGTTGTGCCGAGTCTCTGCTTGAGGCCAAGTGAAAGATATTCGACAAGAAAAGTGATTGTATATATCGTTGTGCCAGCTCTTAAAACGTCGGCGGTGCTTTGACATGAATGAAGTATGGGGTCTAGTAACGCCTTCTCGAGTTATTCAAACATTCCATCTCTAATGATCTCGCTCACTAGTGGTCGATGCTCTCTGATGTATGATGACTTGCTGTAGTCCTCACTTCTGTCGTGCCACTCTCCCAGTCATTGTGTTCGCTGTCGACCAAGCCAGCCTCACTCCTGGTGTTGCTTTCGAGGTCCCCTACTTTCGATCCACGGGCCTTCTGTAGGTTGGTAGGGGAAGGAGGTGTTTGATCTTTTAGGGAAATGACAAAGCTAGGTCGAGTAATGTCTCCACTACGGTGTTCCGAGAGCACACCGACCCGGTGGAGGAGCTTTTCTACAGGTGACTTGAGGCTGGGAGCGCAAGCTGCGATGATGCCAACAAGTTCCTCGAGTTTGCACCATAACGAGAACCAGACTGATGTTTGAAGGAAGTCGCCTATAAAGAAGTATTTAGTGATATACATCTTAAATGCCGCAATGCCGGTCGCCAGGAGGCCTAGTGCCATGAGGCAGGCAATCAATGCCTTTTCCCGGGTCGAGCGATTCAGTGTCAAGATAAGCTTGATGGGCATCGTAGCTAGGAGGAAGTCCGTGACAATCATAAGTGCTTTTATCATTAGCTTTGAAAATTTTGGAGGATTGGACTGCGTACAATTGCTCACATAGCCGTACACGCTTGTGTATTTTGGGTCCCAGCAAACCACATCGGCTACTGGTTCCCAAGATGCACGCAAAGGATGGCAATTAAAAAACTGGACGACAATCCATCCAGCACAATTCAGCAGTTGAACAGCTATAATGGCCCACAAAGTGCGTCGCCATAGCTTTTCGTAACCAGCAGCACTGCTGGCAATACTGAGTCGAAGGAGGGAGATTGCCACCGAGATTCGAATGATGACGACTCCAATAATCCATAAGACTTGCATCGCGAACAAATGCTTGAAGGTTTTGACCTGGTCCGCTGCCGAAACATAGTACGACAGATGTCCCCACCCATGCGTTGAGGCAGCAGCTCCTACGCAGATGCCAGCGATAGCCAGTATCTAGTGAGGGGTTAGCGGCTATTGTTACAAAGACGTAATGGAGATACTTGCAGTTCCGATTACAATTAAGTAGTCATCCAATCTCAATTGAAGTGTGGGTCGAAGTCGGGTATAAACTCGAGCTGAACAAAGGAAGAGTGCAATAATGGAGATTATTCCACACGGAATGACATACGTCAGGGATGTATTCCTGTCGGGTCCTGGAGGAGTGGACGGAATCATCTTGCTCTCGTTATCAGAATCGCGAGATTAAGGATCTCTGTTCTGGACTCAAGGACCGCTTTCAAGAAGTATTCTAGGAGCGACAGACGGACTGCAGATCCACTCTAGAGATATACTCATACTTCAGAGTTTGCCGGGCCGAACGATGCCCGCACTCAAACGAGCCTATGATTGCGAACCCGGTCGGAATTATTGCATGGCTTTTGTGTGGAGGCGGGGGATTGGATCCGTGCCGTCGGGTTTCGGCCACCGGCTACGACCCGGGCGCCACAGGATGACATTTGACCGCGGAGGCATGATATAAAGTAGCGATATAATCGCTATGGTGTTTTGAAGGGAAAGGAAGGAGATACTCGTACATAGTAGAAGGTACCACTGCTTTCTCTCTCTCTCTCAAAGCAATCATCAACCGCTGCGGCTCGAAGAAGGCGCATTGTGATCGGAAGAACAGCAGCGTTGACTATAAGCGGGCATCACCCAGAATATTCTTGGCTCTCCGGTTTCACTTAATAAGGACTATAGAATGTCTCTCTATCTCGAGCATCTTAAAGGAGTCCCGATTTCATATGTCATGAAAGGTACCCGATTGGGTGGACGCCGAAACCATCACCGCGCTAGAACGTTATGACTCGTTGAGAATTCTAAATCAATTCTTAAGGTTGTTATAGATGACTTCGTTGGATGGAAAAGAACAAATTTAGCTTTTCATGTTGACATTGCTTTTCCGCCTGCGAAGAGATGGCTGCATGAGGGTGATTAGGGCGATCCCAGCGGGCGGTTCCCGGGCCGCGGATAGTATTCCGGAGACTCGGTGGCTTGCTCCAGCTCGACGCCATCGCACGGTGCCCCTGGAACCCCATGAAGCATTCGCAAGAGAGGATTCTCGTGTTGTTTAGTGGCTTCAGCGACTGCCAATTTTACAGGGGGACAAGGACATCGTACTGTACCAGAGCATGTGTTATCGGCGTGGTGTATTTAATGCTTTTTCAAGAGCAACTATGCCTAGGACAACGTGTTGAAAGGTACCAATCTCTCGATTGTATATTGTGATCGTGAATTTGGAGCCATGTCAGAACAACGGGGATGCCTCCGTTGTCGAGTCTCATTGATCCTCAGTTGCTTTGAAACTTCCCAAACATGCTCGCTATGTTTTAGTCCTCCATAAGTAGGATCATAGTCTGCCATAGAATTGGACGGTCGACCGTGTGGCTGACACCGCAACCACCATCATGGATCTTGTTAGCCGGCCCGAAATGTCTTTTATTGCCTGCAGGCGGCCACGTTTGGACAAAATGACAGGTCCGAATCTTCGACTGGAAATGTTCAGCTCTCGGATTCGATTTCGGCTCTCGGCATAGTTACAATGCCGATCTGGCTTGGTGGGAGTTGATTACCAACACCTTTAGTGCACAAGCATACTTGAAGGAGGCGAGAAGCAAGAGAACACTCGTGATCGTGTTGATCATTCTTGTGTTTCCCCTCTGGAAAAAGTGTTGATGATGGTGACTGGCAGATTCGAATATCTTGGAACCCATTTCGGATAAACGATTTTACGATCGGAATGCATCGGCCCGAAAAGATCCCGTGCTGGTTTTCATAAAAAATCCCTATGGTTTAGCCACAAAAGGAGAACATCTGCACAGACCTGACCCACGCCAAGGAAACACACAGTATCATCACCCAGAAGCTGTATCGAAACATCTAGTCAGGAAAGTTCTTGTCTTCGATATAGCTACACTAGCAGGAAATTTCGCAAAGTTAAGCCTTAGGGGTTGAACGCATTTGTCGGAACCTTTTTGGGCTCGAGGGGTATTGAATACGTTGAACTATATTAATTTTTTAGTGAATGATTTCAAATTTGATAGGTCAGCGGCTTGCCTCTACGAAGCAAGACGGCGATCTACATGCGTGCGTTTACGAAGGAGCGGTTGGTCTTCGATGCCAAACGAAGATTGAAAACTAATGTGAACTCATTTTCACTCCAGTAAGTTGTTATGATTCATGTAGTGAAATGTCTCTGACAACAGTCTCAGCAGTAAAGAGAAAAAAATGAAGAGATTGGAATTCGTTCCAGATCTATACTTGAAGGGAGAAGATCCCTTCGATGTAATGATGAACGACATGATGGGCCTCCCAATCCTCTATTTTCTAAACACTAGAATTCAAAAAGAACCAAGCTGGTAATTAGAACAAAGGCTATGACGTCACTTTTTGCCTCGTGGTTTGAGTCGCTTTTTCCGAAAGCACTCATTTCATTTTGGACGCCAAACCTATGATTCTTCTCGTTAACAACTTGAGTATTGAATATGTGGGAGGCATGTAACGAGAATGCCTTCGATGGAGACCCCCAAGGAAGACTATCCGAAAGGAGAGAGTGGGCCTTGCGAATTCCAGGACGATATTCTCCTCGCCTTCCAGCAGAGGGTGGGGGTTGGATGAAGAATTCATTGTTCGATTGATCTCAATCATGGACATAAAGGATACCCCAGGAGGATCGAGTCTGGTAATTATCTGAAAGATGCCAAGAAAACTTTTCCACGGCCTTTACTGGATTGCAGGACTGGACCCTGTGTCACAACCGTAGATTTGTGATGCATTTTATCCTAGTAATTCGACATTCAGAGGATATATTTGACTGAGCATGGGTTGATCTTAATCAAGTCTTATTTAAGGAATTCGGAGGCTGATTGCGCACTTTAAGTTGGAACCTACTGACTAATGATTGGATACATGGCCTGTATGCGACAGAGAATTTCGACTTGAAGGTTAAAATGAGGAAGGTGGTATTCTTGAAGTGGGGACTGCGGGGAAGCGTTTTAAACATATATCGGGTAACAAGGAATAGAGGCCCGGCAGTTAACCACGCCGCAAGCGACAGAGAGCCTCACTATCAAAACCTGACGGAATACCGATCGAATTGCGAGATGATACCGAGCTTAGAGCGAGCAGGTATGGTAGGGATATGGACAGGTGTATGTGCTTGCGTCTGTATTTGAATGAAGACTGCGGGATTTATTAGCTGCGGTTAATAAATGCAGGAACGGAAGTAGGTGGGGTCGGTTGCGTATTCCCTTTCCCGGCCAAGTGACGCAACCATTCCATTTTCAAGAACTTCTTTTATTCTAAAGAGTTGTTTTGGCTATTTGTTTGTACGCCTGATTGCTTTGTTTTGCTCTATACGCGCTCGATATCCTTTGCACCTTTTTCGCCGAGCGAAATGGTAAGAGACATTAATTCGGTACCTTCATTTACCCCTGCCCCTGTTTGCATCTCACCCTCCATATCGATCTCTTTCTCCTCCCCGAGCCTGCATTTAAACCTGGCCACTTCACTAAAAAATATATCGATTCTAGATCTCTACATTATTTCCGATATATACCGACCTCCATGCCGATCAACCTCCGCAACTCCCTGCAAATGTGGAGAAACTTCAGGAAGTCCAAAGCCGAAATCTATTTCTATATTGTTGTCCTCCCATCCTATCCCTTTTCATACCACTCCTCCGAAGAAATTTTACTCGACTTTCGACAAATGGGGGGGGGGGGGGGGGCAAATTGTACGCGAGGGATGCGATATGATCAAGTGATATCAAGAGGGAAGAGATGGAGTGATTTCCATATGTGACAAGGATCTCAAAATAAGCTTTATCGTGAAGCTTGGTGAAGCTTGTTATAAGGGTGCAGGGTGTAGGTGCGGACGTGGGGCGGGGAAAAGAGAGAGAGCCGGCGCAATTGCAAGGATGTAGATGAGGTGGATACGCGGGGTCAAGTCGAATTGTGCAATGGCAATAACCTCATCGTGCTTGGATACTGGGACATGGATTAAGAAGAGTATTCCAGGTAATGCAAAGCCACCAATCGGCAAGCTGATATAAAAGCATCATCTGCAAGTGCCAAGGGAGATCAACAAGGGAGCTTACGAGGTACCACAATCAAAACTGGTCAGATGAAGGGCAGAGAAATGACGAAAATATGTATAAATGTACAGGAGCCCTATCTTTCTTTTCCTTTGTAGTACTCTCCCTGTCTAGGACGATTTCCTTCTCTCTTCGAATTGACTCAAGTGTCGATTCTTACTTTTGGAATTCGAAAGGAAGTCCAATTTCTGTATCCGACCTCTTCTCGAAATGGCGCCTTGCATCCCCTTCAAATCTATTACGCTCACTCTCACATCGCTCCTCTCCCTACCACACGTCCTCTCCGCTCCAACAGGCACACCTACCACACCCTCTCAACCCTCTCTCCTCGGCTACAACCCCTCCAACACCGTCATAAATCAAGACACAGACCAAGTTCCTGGCGGCTACACCCTCGTGCCAGGGCAAACGGACTCGGCAACTGTGGGCGCCTATCTCGACTTCAACAATGTGAAAAATCCACAGCCGATTCGAGGGAGCAAGGGAGGTATAGACTCAGGGCCCCAGACACAAGAGTATTCGAGGTTGAATCCAGATAAGCTAGCCCCTCCGGGAACGGATCAGTAAGTCGCTCTTCTTGGTGTCGAGCAGTTCACTGTTGAAACTCCTGGAACATCGCCAGCGATTACACAGGCGAGGTTTGTCACAACTGCTAACAAGTCATTCTTATCAGCGGTGCAGTCAAAAACGCCCAATGGCCTCTCGGTCTTTCACACGCCAAACTTGGCCTCAACCGAGCCGGGTGGTCGCGCCAGCAGAATATCGACAATATACCTGCAGCCACCGAAATGGCGGGTGTGAATATGCGTCTTGAGGAAGGAGGATATAGAGAACTGCATTGGCATAAGGCAGCTGAGTGGGCATATATCTTTGCTGGGAGTGTGAGGATTCAGGCGATGAATGATGATGGGCAGACTTTTGTGGATGATTTGAATGCTGGAGATGTGTGGTATTTCCCGCCGTGAGTATCCTGTTTTCTAACTCTTCCTGATCTTTTGCAAGTGTGAGTAGAGGGAAAAAACTGATTGGATTCAGGGGCATTCCGCATTCGCTTCAAGGCTTGGCAGGAGGTGTGGAGTTCCTCTTGGTATTTGATGATGGTAGTTTCTCGGAGGATAACACATTTCTGGCCAGTGAAGTATTTGCCAGGAATCCGGTAAGTTGCTATTTCCGAATGTAATTGATGAATTACTGAAAAATATCTTTTAGAAAGAAATACTTTCAAAGAACTTCAAGCTTCCTCTCTCGGCATGGGACAACATCCCACCCGGCGAACTCTTCATCTTCCCCGGCACCAAAGCCCCCGCTGACATTTCCAAGCAAAACGTTACCGGCTCCGCTGGTCTCGTTCCCCTCCATAACTCCTACTCCTATCACCTCTCCAAACAAGCCCCGACTTTCTCTGTCGACGGCGGAAGTATAAAGATCATCGATCCGACAACCTTCCCCATTGCTGCGAAGTTCTCCGCAGCTGTCGTAACGGTAAAACCTGGAGCAATTAGGGAAATTCATTGGCATACGAGCAGTGATGAGTGGAATTTCTTCATTGCTGGGAAGGCGAGGATTGGTATTTATGCGGCGGCGAATGCAGCGCAGACGTTTGATTATAATCCGGGGGATTGCGGGTATATCCCGAAGAGCATGACGCATTATGTGGAGAATGTTGGGAAGGATGACGTGGTATTTATTGAGGTCTTGCAGGCTGATCACTTTTCTGGTAAGTTGAATTGTCCTGTGTTGGTGTTTGATTTACTGACGGACATAGATATTTCGGTTGGACAGTGGGTTGGATTGACCCCTCCTCAGATTGTGGCGGATACATTGAACCTGACTAATTCGACTGTCTCGTCTTTCAAGAAGGAGAAGCAGTATATTGTACAAGGAGCTGTCGTTAACTGATTCGTTCAAGGGCATTGTCTTATTACTGGTGTTCCGAAAGGAGTGCTTTTCGGTTGTAATTTACTTCTTTCATCACGATTTTCACGAATATGATGTGTCTCAAATAGTTGGATATTTATCGTCGCAAAAGGATGCTGTGTGGTATTTCTCCTTGTGGTGTTTTATCTAGAACAGGAAATTGTCTCCATGTAATGTTGAAGTCTCATAGCTAAAAGTTGCAGTTGGTTTTCGAATTTCGTGCTAAATTATGGGGCCGTTCACTTCGTAAATAGCAGGTCAGGAATAACACTCGAAAAGGAAGTGGCTTCGCGCATTAATAGCATACTCATTGATGTATTATAGGAAGTCAGCTATGGAGAATTCGTAGAAATGCAAGTTACGAAGTAGCCGTACTTGGTTCGAGTTCCCTATTTTGAAGTGTTGATTTGACTTGGTGGAGTAACTTATTAAGCGGGGCAGGTTCTGGTAGCACCTTTTCCCCTTGTGTGCTCAGTTGCAAAACCGTATCGGGAGATCTTTGGGCAGAACAATTATCACACGAAGCTGGTGACAACTTGTTGATCCCTTTGACTTATCTTGATGCTCCGCTCCTTGTCGCTTGAGTTCTGCCTTTCTTTATTCTGAGCGCTTGGTAGGTTCCGGGGAAAACATTGTATTTACGAATATGTTCTCTATTCAATTCATCCTTGTTGGTCTGAAAAACGTCTTGACTGTGCTGGTTCTTATCTGAGCTATACCCATCTTTCTACTCGTCATGCTGATCTGAGGTGTTGGAAGAATTTCAAGAGCAAAACGCCGGCGATCTGAAAATTCCCCTTAAATTTCAGATACACACCTAGGGATCCTGTCAAGTCTCATTAATCATACATTTCAAGCAACAAACAGTTCATTCAAACATTGATACCCTCTCCCAGAACCATCAAAGTACTTCCCGTGCGCCCAAATTCCTTCGCTTTATCCTTAATCTAGCATTCCTTAAATCATTGCTCAGTATCTGTAATAACATCGAGTTCCATGTTGTGTAGACAGTTTGGCTCTACAATGGTCAGCATAATCGACCTAGTTGGGTATGATCAAAACTCACGCTGCAACCCGAGAGTGCGATATTTGCGCAAAGCGTAAAACGAGACCAAATTTCCTGGCACAGCTAATGCCACACCGTTACGACACCGAAAATTACCCCATATATAGTCTGAGGGTCCCATTTGGGAAATTGAATGATAGGAGTTGTGCCATTAATGTATGTAGAAGCGGCAACGGCATTCGGGTTGATGTATAGAGAAGCCGTGATAGTCGCGATGGCCGCCTAGGCGGCTATAAGGTTGCGAAGCATCGGAGCTACAGGCGAATAGATGCAGCAGCTGGAAATTGTGAAGTTTGTAGCTTGTAGCTTGGGGGGAAGGTAGCACTGCCTACTAGATTTGAAAATGAAGAATAAGAGTGAATTGGACCTGAGAAAGACTACAGGGAGAGGCACATTTATGTCTTTTTGGAAATTCAGAAGCCTTCAGAGAGTAGGGCGAATGAGTTAGTGCCTAGCTTGTCGTGGTTGAAATCTCGAATTTGAATTGATATTTAATCACGACAGAAAACGATAAACAGAGCAGGAAGCTTTATTATGGGGATGGGAGTGGGGATGGAATGAAAAAGTACGAAGTAAATCAATACTCTTGCTTGGACTTTCTACAGTTTACTCAAATTCAAGTAGCAAGCTTTATACCCGCTCTCTAAGAACCTGCTTCCGTATCACATGGAGGATTACTCACGCTAGCTTTAGTACGCAAATAAGAAGATCTTGAGGAGAAAGGGCAGTTGAACATTATCAGTATAGACATAATAATTCTATTGTTTATCAATGCCAAGGAATAGCCCAATCACAGCTAGGACCGTTTGCATATGTCGTGCACAATAGGGCTTCAAATGGACCTACCTTAAAATAGATCGTATCCACAATTTGATCTGGGTTCAAATTGGCTACGCGCTTAAAATAGACATGCTACAGACATCAAATTTTTGACATCTTAGACTCGACGGAACCCGCGTCTAGAAAGCCTAGTGCCCGCTGAAACCATCCAGATGATCTCTTTTCATGAGAGCCCGTACTTGCAGCTAAGAAGTACAGTCAGGGCAGATGCGTCGTGTTGAAGAGACGGTTGCCAGTGTCCGTGGTGCCTCTGCCGGTGAACTTGTTGTCAGAGAGGCGAAGTGCAACAAGACTGAAATTTGCGTGACGGGCGAGTGCCTGGGTGGGGCTGCCCTCGGAAACTGACTGGGCCTGGACGACGCCGGCAACTACCACAATGCGAATAGTAGCATGTAAGCTGCGGATGTGTTGCACAAAGTTCACTACCGTCTTGCCGCTATTCACCACCGAATCGACCAGCACGATGGTGCGCTGTTGCAGCAGATGAGAGGGCTCGATGTCCTCGGGACGTTTGGCGTGGACGAACATCGCGCACGGGAAGGCTTCATTGACGCCGAAAGCCATGGCTTCTCCGCCGCGCATCAGCGCTACAATCGATGTCGTCTTCTCGTGGCACAGTCGATAGCCGCTGATCTGATGGCCCTGTACGTGCGGAATTGGACACTCCTCCACCCCAATCATTTCCGCCAAGAATTCGGTTGCCAGATACCATCCGACACGGCGATGGGCTTCCCGCAGGACCGGGCCGGCAACCGTTGCATCGCGCATCGGCGTCATGAGCAGCTTGGCGGCGTTTCTGTCTGTTGCATGGAGCACTTGGAGAGGCTGTCGACTGCGGCGGCGGATAATAGAATCGATAAACCTGGGGTCCGTGAGCTGGATTAGGGGAAGCTTGGTGGTGTCCAGACGTGGTGACGCATTGCTGGGCAGTAGAGCTTGTCGTGCTTGAAGACCGTCATTGTCGATGGCATTTAATAATGCTGCGTCCATGGTCTTACTCCTGGTCTGCTCTTCGCCGACCACAACAATAGCTTGATCTGCCTTGCTCAACATTGGCAAGTCCAGCACACTATCTCCAAACGCCAAAACATACATGTGGTGGATATCTCTTAAACGAGCGACTATGGCGGCTTTCACTGCAGCAGTAACGACGAATCCGTCTGCGATACGTCCCCCGCCGATGACTTTTACCTTCTTAGACAAGCCTTCTCTCTCCAAGACTTTGTCCCAGACACAACGCAGCCCACAAGTAATAACCACCGCGCCAACATGTTCTTGTTCTGCCACCAGTTGCAACAGCGACACAAACTCGGGATACATAGTCACCGCCGATGCTACGTCTTCGCAATAGGCATTGAACTCTTGATCGTCGGCCGCCTCTTCATATAGCAAAGCGGCCTGGCGAAAGGCGGTGTACGAGTAACCCAACGGGCTGCTGAATAACGTCTTCAACCGACATTCTTCGTCCCTGGACTGCCAAGAGGTGGAGACCATCTTCCAGAACAACGCGCCACTGTCCTTTGCAGCTAACGTCCTGTCGGCGTCCATGACCAACACCGTTTCCAGCTGCCCCTGGCTAGTGACAAGGACCTCGTTCATCCGGCTTTCGGCGCAAGATAAGTTGTACTCCTCGGTATGATGCTGGAAATCGAGTAGTAGAGTCGAGACTTTGTTCAGTAATGTCGGATACGAGAATACGAGCGAGAACAAAATGCCATGATGGCGGCAGAGACGGCGGAGCTGGGTCTGTTCGGCGTGCTGCCACTTGCGTAAATGGTCGATAGGCGGGGACGGACGACTTCTTTCCGTGTCATCTAGAAGACGTTGCGCGACGAGTTCAGCAGGAACGTCTAAGTAGAGGATGTGCGTGAATATGTCCAGGTCATTTTGAGTATATACTGGCTGTCCAGCTTCCTCTTCCTCGGGCCAGAACATGAAATGTCCAGCGACAACTGCAACTCGTCCATTGTCGGCGCATTCCTTTCCGATCGTGTCGATGGCAAGCTGGCGCCAATGCACCTTCTCTTGCTCGTCTAGTTTCTGGAATATGTCGAGACCGCCAGGAACAAGATTGGCAATCATCTCGGAGCCTTCGTAGAACTTGAAAGGCACTTGCCCGAGTTCTTGCTTCAGCTGGTTCATCAGAAATGTCTTTCCGCAGCCGGGAATTCCGTATATGCCGACAACTATTGCTTTGCCGTTGGAAACAGACCGACTTTCAAGTGCTGTCGATTGGTTCAGCTGAGGATCTGCCGTTGGGCCCGGCATGCTGCTTGATGCGTTCTCGCAGTTGGTGGCCATCATAACAATT
Source organism: Halenospora varia (assembly GCA_020726485.1). Lineage (NCBI taxonomy): Eukaryota > Fungi > Ascomycota > Leotiomycetes > Helotiales > Solenopeziaceae > Halenospora > Halenospora varia. The sequence continues at coordinate 174,991 of JAHEWH010000034.1, read as the reverse complement.
TCCTAAGTCTTCGGGAATGGTGGATATAAGAGTGTCGAGACTCAATTCAATGATTGATGAGATATTTCACCACCAGATGTAGCAGGCAGAAGGTGAGATAGAACGTCGCGGCAACTGGTTATATTCACTGATTTCTGGCCAGCCTTATCTTTGGGGACTCTCTCTCCGTGGCGACATCGCCGTGTGGGCTGCGGGTGCGAGCTGCACTATGCGCTTTGGGGATATGCCCCTATTACTTAATTAGTTCACCGACTCGGACGGTAGAATGACGGGAGCTAGAAACATCTTCTCTTGTACTCCCACACTCACGCATCTTGATAAATGTAAGGCTGTCGACAGGGGGGGGGTTGCACACAGACCCAGTCGTCCAACAAAACGCCCTGCTTCTGCATCCAATGGAAACCGCCTAATGTGTTGAGGGAAGTTGGAATGTGAAAGGCCTCCCAATTGGGCTATGCTATGCAAACGAGAACAACCCCTCTATTCTTCCTTTATTTAGAATAAGCCTGTAGCGTTTCTAAGTGATGATTCCCTTACAAGAATTAATGTAGCAGAACCTAGATACATTTAGAGATACTTACAATATGAGAGCAATATATAGCGTGATGCTTGTGGCTGATGGTAGATGGTGGTGACGTTTCGGTTTTCCACAATTCATCATGTTTCACCACCACGATGCACCTCTGAGTCCCAGAACGTGAATCCCAGCGATTGCTGCGCAGGCAGCGCACAATTTAATCGTCGCCTTAGTAGGGTCCGACGATTAACCCTTCAACTCCTCTCGTAACATCTATTGAGGACACAATCTCGCCGCAGCTACCTCTATGACTTCCCTCCCAGACGATTCCGCCATCTCCGTAGGGCTCTCCGAAAATGACTGCTAATGCTATGGCCAATATATTCGACTTTATGGACGAAGCAAGCGCGGTCTTGGCAATTCAACTTCAGATCCAAGACAGCCAACAACTTTCCGAAGCATATGGGACAAAGGGCAAAAGCCGGGAAGGCGAGCTGTCAGACTCACAGCTCTCAATAAACCTGTATCGAGAGGACTTACAGCGCAATGCTTCCATACTTGCCGACCGGCAGATGATAAGAAGCATTGCTCAAGCTTGTCAAACTGATGGAGAGATTCTCGCAACGTCGCTATCTCAAGAGCAAACCGCAGCGAGAGACCGACAGACGGCATGCAGACTTGGTGGTATTGCAGATCCGAACTCCATCCCGCCATTGACAGACACTTCTCAGGCGATGGACGAAGAATTACTTGTAAGGCTTTCAGCCCTCTACATACAAGCCCCTGCCGAAGTCGAATCTGCCACTACAGAAGCAGTTTCCGAGCGCGAGCCAGAGTCATCAAGCTGGGCGGCCGCGAGAGAGACAGCTCGAGCCTTGGACCGCCGCTGCACAGCTTGTCAAGAACTCATTCGATTCTGTGATATGGCCCGAGTTCCTTGTAATCATGAATACTGCAGAGACTGTTTGCAAGAACTATTTCGCGCATCTATGACTGATGACTCGCTGTTTCCTCCCCGGTGCTGTCGTCAGCCCATTACTATTGGGGCCGTACGGATTTTCCTGACTGCAGGGCTTATAACACAGTACGAGCAGAAGAAGGTCGAATTCGACACGCCAGATCGAACATACTGCTCTAATGCCCTTTGCTCGGCCTTTATCCGCCCGGAGGGCATCATGAATGAGCAGGCCACTTGTCCGGACTGCAGCACCGTAACCTGCACACTGTGCAAGGCCACCAGCCACGGGGGAGACTGCCCCGCCGATACAGCACTTCAGCAAGTGCTGCAAACTGCGGATCAGAATGGGTGGCAGCGCTGCTACTCCTGCCGCCGACTAGTAGAGCTGGATGTTGGATGCAATCATATCACGTTCGTCTCACCTCCCCATCCCTTCGATTCTGAAGTCTCGCTAAGTTACTAAGCTGCCACTGTGGGGCGCAATTCTGCTATATCTGCGCACAACGCTGGAAGACGTGTGCCTGTGCACAATGGAACGAAGAACGTCTAATAAGCCGCGCGAACCAAGTCGTAGCTCGTCGGCCAGTGGGCGCTAATCCCTTACAAGTAAGGGCCCAGGTTGCTGAGGCGGCGCAGAATCTGAGGGATCGGCACAATTGCGATCATGAGAGCTGGCAGTACGTCAGGGGGGAACATCGCTGTGAGGAATGTTACCATACGCTGCCGTCGTTCATTTTCGAGTGTAGGCAGTGTCACATTCAGGTTTGCAAGAGGTGCAGGATGAACAGGTTGTGAAATAGAATTGGTTTATGAGCTTCTATCAAGATAGTGTGCACTAGGAGATTGAGCCGTGACGAAGAATGGCCAGGCGGCCGGGACCAATGCAAAGAGGGAGAGGGAGAGAGTGTGTGTAATGCATGCTGGCGTAAAAGTATGATCATAGGGTGAGAGAGGGATGAAAGTGCAAATAATGAGGGAGTAATACTTACAGCTCTTCGATTCAATCTAGCAACTGTGCCACTCTGTAGTGTCCAATTAAAGGCGCGTTGAAAGTGTATTGGAGGTTGATGTTGAAAGTTGAGATGCGAAGTCGAGGTCAGTGTGTTGATTAAAGGAGGCAGGTGTATTGAGTTAAGGTTGACGGTTGTTGTATCCGGAAGAAGTCTCCAGAGGAAGAAAGTTGCTGCATTTTGAAGACCGTGCGACCGAATTAAGGCAGTCGTGAAGTGAAGAAGGTTGGCCTAAGTCAAAAAGCGGGGGGATTTTCTGCTTTATTCTGCTCAAGCCACAAATTCGCTAAAACCTATGCATGGACTTTGACGCTTCTCAAGGTTTGCAGGGGGCTCCGCTTGCGACAAGCCGACCCCCACTCCCGATTCCGCCAAGCATGGATGTCTACGCACGGATCCGCGCAAACCCCTATTCTGACACTTTTACCACCACAACTCCACACACTAAACCGGAGTCCTGGCTGTCGCCAACTCAAAACATCACAATCTTGAGAATGCTGAACGTATCCACCGGAAGCAGACATGTAATCCCACGCATCTCCTACTACTTTAGTCAGATTGCTTCTACCCATTCAGGCGGGGTGCGAATTCGTCGGCTCGAGGTGGAGCGCAAGTTTTTAGTCACACCAGTTGCTGTCTCCTACCTGCGTTCTAACGGCGGAGGTTCAAGATTCAAGAAATACGAGAGCCTCGGAAAGCAGACTACCCACGACACCTACTACGACCAAAACGGTTTGCTCTTTTCAAAAGGAGTTTATATTCGTCGGCGGAATGGGCATTGGGAGGCGAAGATCCGCACCGGCGGCGATTTCATTAATTCAGCTTTCACAGAGGTCGATGGCAATAATGCAGTGAAGGAGGCTATCGAACAGAACTTGACTGTCTCCGTAGACGGACTTAGCATCGAAGAAATTCTAGAGCCTTGCGCCGAATTTGTCACGGAACGAGAGTCCTGGATGATGGACGGCAGGTTTAAGGTTGATGTCGACACAACAGACTTTGGACATAGCGTTGGAGAGGTGGAATTAACAAGAACCTTCCAGTATGCTAATGGCGAGGAAGAGAAGGAAGAAGAGAAAAAATTGGAGGAAAAGATGGACCAAGAGATTAAGGCTTTCATGCAATCTTACCCACAAGCATTCCCGGCTGGACGCCCGCTTGGAAAACTGAGTGCCTACTTCTCCAGGCTCGGCTATAGGACGTGACTGCGTTGTCTTTGATAGCTGATGGAGAAGGAGTCATTCTTCACAAAATCCTGTGCACGAAAATGCCGTGGAGGAAATAGCTCGACAATCCCAGTTGAACCCAGATCACAATGCATGTGATCGTCGGCACTGGGAACCAGATTCTCCTATACTTCGGTACCTCAGACTAAAGATATTTCATACCCGCAAGCAAACGCTGTGTACTATAATTACCTGATTCAACCAAAAGCAACAAAATGGAATTAAGCTCATTCTGAATGCTACTGGTCTATACAGGTTTCCACCAGCAGATTCTCTCTCGTACCAGGTGATACTATTCATCCACAGCCTATTGATCCGCCCCTTCTCGACTAACTACCACGAACAATCTATCACCATTCCCATTCCTTTGACTTGTCACAACTTGAGCCGCACCCCGCTTCGCTCGCTTTAGTCCAATCATAAAATCCGCCTCTCTCCACGAACGCAACCACGGAAAATGGATAGACATCAGCGCGGAATTGAGAAGGCCGACACACCTAGAGAACAACAACCTGCGCATAGGACGAAGTTGCAGCAAAGCGGGGCAGAACCGACAAAGAAGGGGACGCAAGAGCAATTTGGAGGATGAAGACCACTCAAAGGCGAATCCGGAAGTGGCATTTTCACACCCAAGGTTACGCCATCACGACATAGACTTCATATTAAAATCAGAGAACCCTAGCAACAGTTCGTCTCGTTCTGGCGTTGGGGACCCGGCGCAACGAGCAACGACGCAGCGAAGTTCTTTCAGCAGGTATTATAGGAACAATACATTACGTTAAATTGGAATCATGTTTTCTTAATTGCTATGACAGCTTTAAATGAATAGGTCAATAAAGGCTTTCAGAATAGCAGTGGAAGCATCGATAGAATACTAGCCATAAGTCGGAACCGCCTGGCAATACGACTGTATAGTAGATTGCAAGTATCCTACAAAGGAGAATGAAGTCCCTAAACACTTCCTAAAAACAGTGTCGATGTTTTGGGGTTTGTAGGAATAGTCGAACCGTGAGTTGGCACTCCCGTATGAGTATTAAGCTAACGGCTAGAATAGTATTTAAACTCGTATCACTATTGGAGTCGTATGCGTACACCGATTACATAGTGTGGGCACAGTTTGACGAATTCGGAAAGCAAGTTGACCAGATCGAGCTTTCTACCTATCCCGGGGATGATAGCCCACTTGCACATTATGTCGAACGATATCTGGAAAAGGCGCAATATGCACTAGCAAATATAAATATGACTTGATCCGTCAGGTAGTGGAGAAGGTGCGGAGGCATATTACAGAGGCACAAGCCGGGGCATCAGGTACATATAAGAGGCACTCCACTAAAGGAGATACACCAAAGGAAGAGTCAAAAGGTCGCCATGTCATACAACTAATCTCTATAGAAGAGATACATCATGGAGAACCTAGTGACTATGTGTTTGACGAGGGTCGATATTTCATCGCGGATGCCCCTAATTGTTACGGGTTTGCAGCCTTCGACCCGATCGCGGTAGGTCATAGTGGAGTTTCTTGATAGAATGGCAGTTGTAAGTGTGAAGAGACTTGTCTACTTGAACTGACCGACGTCCACTGGATACGTGACTTGACTACTAGAGCTACAGCGATGGTTGTCGTTGGGTTTTCGTAGATGAGTGGTCCTCTAATCCGCTAAAGTATAAGAAATATAATATATATAACGTGTTACTAGATAGAGAAACTAGTCACCCTAATTTATTCCTTTCTTATAGAGTGTAGGACTACAAGGTACTTCTTAAAGCCGGTGCAACTGAATTCTTGAACCCTGAAATTAGGGCATCATATAGCTACAATGTCTCTACTAAGGGGCTTATAAGCTACGATAATATTCTAATATAGTAGCCGGGATACCGGGCGAGTAAAAAGTTAGGAGTATTTTAATAAGAGCTAAGCGTCTATTTGATTTAACCGACATCCCTATAAAGCGAAAGTCCCGTAGTCAACCACACTTGTTTCAACCACGTCTAATGGTAGACCATATGTAGGCCTGAATGCCCCCGTAGCTTTGTTCTACACAGTTGACAATATACTTGATTTCCCGTATTGAGTTCTGCGTGAAGCCATAAAGACCTCGTTGTGTTGATGACACCATTTTCGCTAAATCCAACAAATAGGCTCGTGGTGCAGCCAAGTCATCGGAACGCTTAATAAGGCTGCGTGCCTTACGTTCAGATCTATTCGACTCATGTTTCCCTCCAGCATCACGACATAATGCTCTGATTCGTAGAATACTGGATCACGCGAGCTCTTAATCGATTGACCACCAGAGATTCGCAGCCGACGAACGAGAAATCTGATCGCGAAGAAGATAGATCAGCTTGTAAAGAAGAAGCACCATTGATCAAATCTGCTTGATTTGTGAATGGAACTTTAGAGCTGTTCGAAAACAGAACGGATAAGCCTGGACATGTTGTAATTTCTCATGTCTGGGGTGACTGGAAATGGCGCAAGATTCCAGGTATCCAATACTAAGTCAAGGCTTCATAGGAAAAGGCAGACTTTATCAAGAAAGATCTGCCGGCGCTCGTAGGTCATGGCGCGTTTTGGATGAACACTTTGACTGTAGATCAGCGCAACGAAAAGGAGGTTCTGGCCATTGTCCAGTCAATTCCTACCATATTTAAAATGGCTACACGGAACATAGCAGTCTGTGAGTACGAAGGCTTGTACGACTGTTGCATGAAAGCTGTCGAAGGCTTCTAAGATTACGAGGAGTTCAGTGACAAGCTGAATGAACATAGCGGCAAGCATGACGATTATGTTTGCAATGAGCCGTATTTACAGAGGCTATGGACGTTGCAGGAATGTTTGCTGTCACACAAAATTCAGTCCGTTGTCGGCCACAGCAGTATGTGAAGCGTTTGCTAGCCCGACAAGGCAATATGGCACTGACATCCCAGCATGCGCTCGCCATAGCATATCAAGCCGACGGGCAGATTGGCAAGGCGGTCGAGCTGCTGGAGCATGTGGTTATTGTACGAGAGAGAACCCTGGCTGAAGCGCACCCTGATCGACTGGCATCCTAGCATGGAATCACAATGTCTAAACAGGCGAATCAAGAGGAACAAGGCTGTTGGTAATGCACAACCTTTACTTTTATCTGGCCATGGACATTGGTGGTACCCTGTGTAAAAAGAATCATTGATTCCTTTTCCATTAATAACTTTCCGGCTTGTTGAATGTTCCATGTATAAGGGATGGAAATGTCGGGAGTATGTTACCGCTGACGATTAGCTTCCTGGAGTAGAGAGTATTCGGCTACGCTGAGCAACTAGATTAAGTAATATCTAATTTATTATGCTATCAAAATCTTAGTATAGGTGGGAATAAGTGTCCTTATATATCTAATGTAGACCTCGCGAAAACCTAACCATCTGTTCAGTCCATGACGATGGACCTCTCGGTCCGATCCCAGTTCGAAGGTTCTTCCTCTCCTGACTTCCAGCGAGTTGCTAAGGAAAGAAGCCGACATAATAGTCCCGCTTACTCAGCGGCACCCCCTCCTTTCGCAGAATCCCATACGCGGTAGCAAGGTGGAAGAAGATATTCGGTAAGGCAATGCTATGGACATAGGTAGCGCCGCTCATCTCAACCGTCTTCTCTGGGCCAATCTTAGTGGTTCCAACTATGTCGCCGTGTTGGTTGACGACGTTCTTGTCGGCCTCGTTGAGCACTTTCAGCACCGTCTCAATGCGCTCGTAGCATTTGGCAAATGTCGTGAGATTGCCTTCAAAAGTCACCGGCTCCCGACCGGTCAGTCTTGCGACCAGATTCTCTGAGAACTGGGTCGCGAGGCGGACTTGATCGGTCAATGGGTACATGTCCTCGTATAAACGGGCCTCGAGCAGAGTGCTAGCATCGGGGCGTTGCTCGGCTTGGTGGAGGATGTGGGACAGGGAGTTGAGGATACCCTGGACCACCGCGATGGTTCCGTCGTAAAGAGTGTGACCCATGGTTGGAGCGAGAAGTTTGGTGTGTGAAACTTGAGAAGGACAGGCAGGTCTGGAGATTATTAATTCAACGTTTACGATCTTATAGCGCAAGTGAACGGCAACGCTTATGTAAAGCCAACACGTGATACAAGTGAGCTTACGAAAGATATTAGTAAACAAAAACGGATTAACAATTCTTCCTAGCGCACGAAAAACGGAATAACAAAAGGCTGAATCCACTGCGCTCTGTAATCTTCGAAACACCTTATTTTAGCTTCCGCTAAAATTTCGAAGGCACGTGCAAACATCGTGTTAAATTTCAAAACATTGTCTTATCATGTGACCAGAAACTTGTTGCTTGAATTACTCCTTCTGGCAGGAGAATTAAGGGGTTTATATAGAACCTTAAGAGAGCTATCCATAAAGCTTTAAGACCATCAAAGTAAGAGCCTTCCTGAATGCCTCTTTCTCTCACAGTTAAAGGAACTTTCTATGTCACGTGATGGAGCACATGACACAGGCGACATGCAGGACTCCTACCGACGATGCCAGACTCCGCTAGACGCAGAATCTCAACATATAATATATAATATTTACTTAAAAATTCAATTTTTAATTAGTCTCTTAATCTACATATATTTTAATAATATTTTAATTTATTATTTCTATATCTTACGTAAGTTCTTATATATAAATACCTTACTTACCCACACGTTGGTATACCTATAGGTAGGCAGGGAGGATTGTTTGAGTGATCAACCGTAAGTTCTTCGCCTAGGTTATCAGAGTCCGAGTGGTGGCTGAAGAAGGTGGAAGTTTTGCATCGTCGTTTGTCACTTCCAGGGTCGGTTCCACCTTTCTCTGACAGCAGGGAGGTAACCAAGATCTCAAAGTTTTAGCGAGTTTTGTCAGAAAAGCGCCCTTCTTGGCCATGGTGTTGTGGAGATTAGGACGAGAAAAAGGCCTATTGAGAGAAGTCATGCTAAACGAACTTCCATTGTCTTCCAGCGAACTTCTAGAATGATGTTGAGGTATCTTCGACATTTTGGAAATGGAATGTCACTTCGAGATCAGAAAAGGAAGACATTTTGCTTTTTAAAAGCTCGATGAAATGTAAGGAATTCTATAATTTGTTCGCAAGTGATATATAGGATAAGAGAGAACCGCAAAATCCAAACAAGAGTAAAGAAAAATTATATCAATCGTAAGCATCAACTTTCATCATACGCCACCATTGCCCTGCTCAAAATTGTGGAGCTCTTCTAAATCACGAAAAACTTAAAGGTCGATGTCCCGTATACACCCTCTATCCCTGTCGCTTTCCCTCCCTTCAAAGTTCTCTACTAGTAACGACGCAGTTGCATCCAATCCTTCATTGGACGTCCGAATAGGTTCGCCGTTGTCGTGATTCGGGACTCAATGATTATGTTCTCCAGTCAACGAAATGGCCCCCTCATCTTTAGGATGATAATATAACTCGTTACTTGAGAGCGCTTCCCACCCTTCATCGTTTTTTATGCTGAGGCAGTGGTGATCCCTGAATTTGGAGCCGCAGCCTCAACATTTACCTCAGCATCACTACTAGTGAGAGATTCCAAGCTTCTTATGCTAATAGATGACCTTGGGGATGGTTTGGCGCCATCTTTGTGATTCTCTTGGACGTCCTTGTCGGATGCGCTAGTGGCTCTAGTCTCTTCAATGTTCTCTTCTTCAACAGGTCTAGCTGAAGCAACATGACCCCATTTTTCACTGTTGGCACAGTTTGGCGGGGTTGTTTCAATTTTGACCTGGGTGTGGTCGGAGGGTGGAGGTACGCTTCGGATCTCCTCAGCGCAGCTGCCTTGCTGGCCAGAGAACATGGCTTCGGTCTGAACGCCCCGGTCGATTGAACTTGATGAATGCTCACGAGTATTATCACCTAGTTGAGTTCCTTTCTTGAGTGAAATGACTTCCGTGATTTTCTCTTGGTTTGAAGCTTTCGTACTTTCCTCGCTGGCATCGCCTTGATAATTTTCAATGGACGGAGAATCAAATTGTGGATTCTCCTCGGGATTGCGATATATGTAATCAAACTCGCTAAGTTGCCCTTTGGAACTTGGCGGTGATATTGTGCCTTCCGCTAGAAGTTCATGAACCTGTTCATTTGGAACGGGGGCCTTTTGACGTCCTGGAAGACTTCGAGGACTTGGCTCCGGCGAAGGTATAGAAGAAACTTTCTCCAGAGCGAAGGTATAGAAGAAACTTTCTCCGGAGAGCCAAATGGCTCTTTGAACGACGGAATAGCATTACCCCTGGCCAAATCATCCATCCCACTTGAACTATGCGGTTCATCCCCTCGCTCATATTCCTCGTCATCCTTTTGAAAAGCCAATTGAGATGTTTCTCTACTAGGAAGATCAGGCGAGCAGCTCTTACTCAGTGGTCTAACTGAAGTTCTAGGAAGCGGCCTGAGAGATGTTCCCTCGCTGAAACACCGTCTCGACGTCCGCGCTCCGCAATCAATGGAATTTTGTATTGAGGGGTATCCTCAGAATATAGGCTTGGGTTCGTTGTACCCGCTTCATGGTTGCCGGAAGTTGAATTTCTTCTTTGTTCCCCCTCGCGGACTTCATCACTATAACTTGGGAGCTTCGGCGTATTAACATCCGTAAGCTCGTACTCTCCCTCTCTCCTGACATTCAAGCTATTCTCCTCGGGGCCTACTTCTTCCCACACATCAGATTCTAAACCAATCAAAAACTCGTAAAGCCTCCACAAAAACATTATAATACCAACACCAATCCACAACCCCGTAAAACTGATTTTCCAAATTGAGTTCTCATCGTCAAACCCAATCCAAGGCAGGGTTACAGACAGAATTGCACATACAACGAGAAGTCCGATTGATTGGAGGAGGTATATGAAGGCTTTGAGATCTGAAGCGTGTGATGCGAGTATGGGTGGTGTGATGATGGTACCGCAGCCTGGGGGGTTGGTGGATTGTGTGACAGGTGGAGGAAGGTTGTCTTGCTGTTGAAGGTTTGTATCCGACGTTTTAAAGACGTAGCCCATTGGTTCCTCAGATCTTGTCGGGTTAGGCGGCGTGTGGGAGAGGGCGGTAGCATTCGTCCCGTGGGAGATGCTTGTGTATTTGCGTGGTCCATGTTACTGAATGGTTGGTATGAAAAGCAAACTTGAGCGCTGAAAATTTGGTATAGATTGTTGGAAATAGGGAAGGAATTGATGGGCTTGAATATGCTGTGCATGCCGATTCTGAAGAGTACTTCCTCGAGAATATATACTGTTGTTTGAAGATTGCAGACATATGAATACCTCCAGGACAATGGACAGTCCGAGACCAGGTATCGGGTTTGGGAATCGTAATCTTCTTGCTGTGGCCGTTACAGATTGTCATGGAGGTATACAATCCACAAAGAAGTGACTAAGACAGTCCATTGACCTTGAGAATTGAGAAGTCATTGTTAGTCTTCTAGATCTCCTATCAGTGGGCAGAGGCTACAAGGACATGGCTCAGACGGTTTGGACAAAGTTAATGTGGTGGCACAATCAGATTGAGGCTACTGGCGATTGAAGCAACAGAACACCACAAATGTGTCATGATGCCGGGAGCGCGAAAGAAAGGAGGAAAGCATCAGCCCTGATATGGAAAATATAACATAGAAAATACATGGAAATATAGATTGATTTCTCTACCCAAGAAGATGGTCTTTCGTTTTATCCAAAGAAAACTATAGCAAGTGGTATATAAAACCTGATATCTGACCTCCCAGCACACAGGCTTTCAACTCCATAATAAACACCAGCCTTTCCCGTTGTTACTCCATAATTATCTTGAACAAAAGAAATCGTTCTTACATTCAACCCATCTTCACATCAGAATAATGTTGGACGTGGCCGTTACTCTGTGGATCTATCCTTGGTAGTTCGGTGGGTGGCTTTTCGAGCTCTCCAGATCGTGTATCCATCATCTCGCCCTCTGCTTCTTCTCGCTTCTTTCGTCCCAGTCGCTCGCACCATTCTTCGGCACTGACAATGGTACCGTCTAGGACACCAGACACTTGCGCCATCATGTCAAGGCCTTCCTTAGCCAAGACCAGAACTCGGTTGGCTCCATCTGTAACCTCTGCATCACCTTGCTCTAAATTTATCGAGTTGTGTGCTTCGGTGTTTCTCGAGTTTGCGAGACGAAACCTTTGTGGTAGAGATGTCAAATGTCTTCTGACCAACTCTCTTGCATTCTCCGGTAACGCACCGCCAGCATATTTTGAAACAATGTCTACCACTTCTTTCAGTGTTTTCAAGACATCTTTCTTCAGCTCTGCAATCTTGGCATTGAGAGCAGAGCGTTCTGCGTCACTTCTCACAATCAATTGCCCTTCTTTCTTCTCTCCTTGCCTTTCGGAATTCTCGATTGTGCCAGATGTTTCCGAGGTTGGTGATTGATCGTACTGTTCCAGGACAGATTTCAAAGCCAGAATGACCTTCCCGATGTGTTCATTAGCCCATCTTAGCCATCCTAAGCAGTACTTTAAGCTCCTCAAGCTCTCTTCACTCATTGCGACACTTAGACCACTGGTGGACAGGACGAGGCGTGACTGCCATGAACTTCCCGGACTAGCTACCTCTCCAGGTGGCTGAGTAGGGACCAAGGCCTGCTGTTGTGCAGACTCATAGCTTGGACTCCGGTGATCGTCATAAGCTGGGAGACTTTCGGCATTCGAACTCTGGCTAGGCATTCGTTGCCGATGCTGTAATTCCTGTCGGTGGACGGGGTACGGATCTCGTGAGAAGGGATGATCGTCTTCGTCAGTCCGGACCTTACGACGTTTGTTCGAGCCTTCTCCGGCATTTTCGACGTCAGATGGTGGATGATGACTTGGTCTTCTTCCTCCTAGAAACCAGCGTACCCCTCCCTCGACACCAGTTATTCGTCCAACAGAGCCAACAGTATTAACAACAGGGGTAAACCTCCTTTCCACATACTCGGCACTCGACTTAAATCTGGGACTATAGTTCTTCGATGCGGAGTATGCTGAAAGAGAGCCGCCAATAGCTGTTCCAATCAGGGGGTGTGAGGTCGTGAGAAGCGAGAGGAGTGGTTCTGGGTGATTTCGCGGTTGGTTTCGTTGTGGCGAGGCCGACGGTAAAGACACATGTTGTTGAGGAGGGGACTGTATGAAATCTGTAAATGGGTTAGCACATGTAGCGAGCATTCCTGTTGAGTACATACCTGCTCGAAGGTCCCCCAGCGCTTCCGCAGCAAGACGAACATCTGGGTCGTCAATCGACAACACACTACCACCCCTCCGTCCCCGACTATCAGGAGTATCGAGATCCATCCTACTTGGCGAATCCATTCCAACTGTCGAGCTGTTCTTTGGAGAAAGTTGTGAAGGCCCCGGTTGGTAATATGCTGTCAGGGGATTTGAGGATGGCCAGACAAATTGATGCTCTTCTTGTCTGTGTCGTGGCTCTGCAGGAGCGGGCGGTAAGGGCGGTAGTGTTCGCTCATGGCGAACTGTCGGCGGATCTGCGATAGGTACAGAGGGAAATTCGAGAGACTGAGGATCGTGAGACTGCGAGTACGATGGAGGTTGTTCCCGCAGCATGTGATCCTGCTCCATCCTGATCGCAATCGCCGACCACGGCAGCGATGCGCGTATAACTTCCAGGACTGTACCCTATTTTTTGCCAGATATCGAGGGAATTGTCGCTGCCCGATCGCGCAGCATTTGCGGATTCTCGTCGGCGCAAAAGTGGTTCTCGATGGTCGCGGGCGGTCAACGATGGTGAAGGCTCAATGCGACAACAAGCGGGGTGAGCTGAGCGTCGGAAAGAATGACTTTGGAAGACGAAATCTAGAAACAAATATATGATTACGACTTTTTAATTCTCATGATGTCGCTTTTAAGTTTTGCCTTCACCACCCGATCATCACATGGCCGTGTACAAAGAGGAGATGAAGAGCGATGATGGAAGGCTTCACTTTGAGTGATCACATGCCACCGACCGGCAAAACGGAGATAACTTGCGTGTGCCACACGTGAAAGACGGCAGAGAAAATAATTTATAAAAGTTATTTGCGACAGCATCACAAAGACTATTGTCGTTTATTTGAAGTTTTCATATTGCGATATAACAGTAGGAAAGAGAGAATTGGTATTTCAAGGAGGTTGGAGGGCCTAATCTATTTAAGAGCCCTCTCTTCTCTTGGTCGAAGAGCCTTCACAATGATGAACAGGATATTTCAATTCATCTGGGCTTTGCTGTATCCAAGGGAATAGAGCACTGAAGGTGTCAAGAACTCTTCCTGCATAAGATAAACTTCTTGCAATGTATTTGTCTGGTCCCTCTGACGCCGCCCAAGCAACCTATTGCTTTTTCAAACAATGCTCGGCCAGCTCTTATGGTACCTCTAGTAATTGGTCTCCGCGCCGCGAAATCGCTAACTGCATCAATGGAAGGCAAAGTAGACACTGACAGAATGCCAGGTCGGTTGTGCTTATATGTTGAGCTGCACTGTCTAAAAGGGCGCGTTGAAAGGAAAAGAAGAATTCGCGAGCGAAGATTTTCTGATATTCATTTCAACGACGCTAGTACCGATTAGGCCACTACGGGTAACTTGTACAGTCAGCCAAGCGAGACAAGGCCACCGCAATGTTGAAGCTCAAGTCTGGGAACCTGGAAACGATAACGAGGGGCAACGACAACTTTCATCTTTGGGCGCGCACATCTGGTTCTCCCTGTTTGTGGATGCTGCGACTCAACTGAGAGTGTTTCTCTGGCCGGTGCGGCTCTTTACACATCTTCAATTCCGTCCTCCCCTCCACACCAGCACCATGGCATCCGCTGTCTTCTTCCTCGACCTCAAGGGCAAGGTACGATCTCCCGCAGATCATGTTGGGCTTCGCTGATATACTTGGCAGACTCTCTTGGCTCGAAACTATAGAGGAGACATTCCTATGTCGGCGGTCGAGAAGTTCCCAATACTATTAAGTGAAGCAGAAGAAGAAAGCTCCGCTGTCCCACCATGTTTCTCAGATGAGGGGATAAATGTATGCTAAATGGCTTGAGGGACATCTGGATTTCTTCTAACACCCCATAGTACCTCTACATCCGACACAACAATCTCTACCTTCTTGCCTTAACGAAGCGCAACACGAACGCGGCCGAAATCCTCCTTTTCCTCCATAAAATCGTAGAAGTATTTACAGAGTACTTCAAAGAGCTCGAAGAAGAATCCATAAGAGACAATTTTGTCATTATATACGAATTGCTGGACGAGATGATGGACTTTGGCTATCCCCAGACTACAGAATCGAAAATCTTACAAGAATATATCACCCAGGAATCGCATAAGCTCGAAATACAAGCGCGGCCGCCTATCGCAGTCACGAATGCTGTATCATGGCGTTCAGAAGGAATTCGATACCGAAAGAACGAGGTCTTCCTCGACGTTGTCGAGTCTCTAAACCTTCTCGTCTCTTCAAATGGAAATGTGCTGCGGTCCGAAATTCTAGGTGCGATAAAAATGAAGTGCTATCTTTCGGGAATGCCTGAATTACGGCTGGGATTGAACGATAAAGTCATGTTCGAAACGACAGGACGGGCCACTCGAGGGAAGGCAATCGAAATGGAAGATGTGAAATTTCACCAGTGTGTACGATTATCACGATTCGAGAACGATCGCACAATATCCTTCATTCCACCAGATGGCGAATTCGAGTTGATGTCGTATCGATTAAACACCCAGGTGAAGCCTCTAATCTGGGTTGAGTGTATTGTGGAATCGCATTCAGGCAGCAGAATCGAGTACATGCTCAAGGCGAAAGCACAGTTCAAGAGACGAAGTACGGCCAACAATGTCGAAATTACAGTTCCAGTACCAGAAGATGCCGATTCGCCGAGATTCCGGACAAATATTGGAAGCGTGCATTATGCACCAGAAAAGAGCGCAATTGTATGGAAGATCAAACAGTTTGGAGGAAATAAGGAGTTTTTGATGAGAGCAGAGTTAGGTCTACCGAGTGTCAAGGGCGACGATGAACATGGAGGAGGAATGACCGGTGGTTTTGGTGGTAGTATGGGAGGTGTTGGTGGAAAAGGTGCCAAACGGCCCATCAGTGTGAAGTTCGAGATCCCATACTTCACCACTAGTGGAATTCAGGTTCGCTACTTGAAAATCATCGAGCCCAAGGTATGAGACTCTCCCTCTTTGAATTTCATTTATGATTGTCGATTTTCTGCCTTCGATTTTCAACCTGAATTTTTCCTTGTGTCTATCTACTAACTTAAAAATAGCTCCAATACCCTTCACTGCCATGGGTCCGCTACATTACTCAATCCGGCGATATCGCCGTCCGCCTGCCGGATGTCAGTTGAGAGAATCCAACCACTTCTCAATCGCAATCCGATCAACAAAGATAAACAGCATCACACCCGGCGAAGGCGAAAACACGACCTTGCATTTACGGCGCTAGGTAGAGAATCACGAGATATTGATTGACGAGGCGTCCCAGACGATGTTCAATGAAAACTGGGGCGATTTTTAAACTGCCTTAGATCGTGCCTTGTCGTGTAGGTGAAATGGCAATACAACAATTAAATCTTGCAGAATCTTATGTGCTTTTGCCGAAAACGATGTCAACTCGAGGCTGCTTAATGTCAGATGGAACACTCTCCAAGGTTGAGATACTCTAGGTCTAGCATGGTACAGATTCATTTGCTGTGGTAAGTAATCTCTATTTTACTGGGATGTAACTTTACCAAATTTCTCTTTACCGTTTGCTAGCGTGGAGTCGGGTCACCTCGTTACTCGCGTTGTATAGAGTCTCTGATAACCTTTGCTCTTTCCGCGAGATGATAGGCGTGTACTTGCCAAGCTTTCGAAATAGTAAGCTGCACCTCGACTGCTCTTTCTCTACCAGTCAATCAAGCGCCTGGAATCTTCCTTAGCTCCGTGAGGACATCGATAAATGCGCAGCTTGACATCCAATGAGGTTCTGATCCAGCCATGTGCAGCCGATTGGCGTCAAGTTGACGCCCGGCTTGTGTGGGCGGTCATCAGCAAGCCTCGTCTTCGACCAAACCCGTATCAGCCCTCAAGAGTCTGACAAATTGACATGTGGGCTTTCAACCAGGACATCTCTTCTTGGATTATTCTTGGATGAAAATTTATCAAGTTCCACTACCTGCACACATAAGCTTCTTCACGAGAAGGGCCACGATCATAGGCTTGTCGCGACATCCACAACTCGAAGACCCCTCCCAGCTGACCAACGCTTCGCTCTCATGCAGCATGACTGGTTGACCACGGCAGGCTACACAGGCTCTGCAGCTGTTATTTGTGATGGAATCGGTTCGAGCCATCCCCACCCTCAAGTTCGAAGATTATATCGTGGTATGGATTGCTCCGCTCGAGATCGAGGCTCAGGCTGCGTGTTACATGCTTGACAACAGGCATCCGGGACGGTTCACGACTAGACCGGGCGGCGAATACATATATATACCCGGGGATATCAATGGGTGCAACGTGGTCATTGCTACGTTTCCAGCAGGACATGACTATGGCGTAGGCGCTGCGGCGGCTCTCGCTAGTCAAGTAAAGAATACGTTCCCAAACATCTGCTTTGGGCTGTTGGTAGGAATCGCAGCTGGCCTACCAAATCTTTCAAGACATCCTCCACGGGATATTCGTCTTGGAGATATCCTTGTCGGTCTCGGCCAAGGAGAGAGCGCAGGACTAATCAGTTATGGATTTGGAAGAGAGACCTCGACAAGCTTTGAGCTGTCACGTCGTGGAGCTCAAGCCAAAACGGAGAAGATTGTCAGCTCTGCGATTGGAAATATCAAGCTCCTGGCGCCATTTGAGGGCAACCTCTTTCTCGATCACTACGAAAACATGAAACACCGTGAGCATAGTAATGGCACATTTCAGGATCCCGGCCAGGAGAAGGACAACTTATTTCAAATCGTATCCGAGGATGGCGTAGAAACCGCTCGACAAGTGCAGAGGACGAAAAGGGAAAAGGCTTCGCGTACCAAGGTATGGTATGGCTCGATCGGATCCGGCGATAGGTTGATGAAGAATGACGTGGAAAGAGACAGATTGAGAGATACTTTCGATCTTATCGGTCTCGAAATGGAGGCTGCAGGCACGATCTCAACGATTCCTGTGGGTGTCATCCGTGGCGCTTGCGACTATGCAGATGCTCAAAAGAACGATGACTGGCAACCTTATGCTGCCGCCATGGCAGCTGCCTACGCCAAAGAAGTCATTTGCAGAATCAATCTACATGATCACCGTGTAAACAGTCCAGTTGCGCAGAACCTGACGGTTGGTGTAGCACAAAACGTAACCACTCCCAGAAATGGTGCGCAAGTCTCCTTTCTTCATAGTCCGGTCGATCTTTGTTTTTGCAGCCTTTCTCCTCCTTGTAACCACGTTTCCTTCGAAAGTGCTGCGCCCTTCCAAGAGCAGATTTGATTTCCTTTGCTCACCAACCCCGGATGTTGGCCTCACACAAGTCAGCGCCACTGAAGCAATCGGCGCTCTTTCAGCACTCTTTCAGCGCTCTTCTCAGGGTGCTATGTGCAACATTTGAGGTCTCGGATTTCCTCCACATGTTTCGTTTAGAAGAAAAGAGGTTTAAAGAGGAAAGGACGATAACTGACAGATCTATAGAATCAGCCATTGCACCGCAACCCTCATCCGATATTTTGTCGACCTTGCCCTTGTATTCAAACGAAAACTTCTCAGGGCGAGAGGACGAACTTTGTAAAATAGCACGAATTCTAGAAAATTCGGCACCGCTGAAGCAAAGAATTTGCTTACACGGTCTAGGGGCAATTGGGTACGATATTACTTTTCATGTTTAAGCGCGACTGTTGAACCATGCTAATCAAATTATTGCATTACCTAGCAAAAGCCAAATCGCATTCGAACACGTGAGAAGATGCTCCGATCGGCGATCCACCTTCTGGGTTAAGGCTGACACTTGGGAAAACATTGAGTCTGGTTATCTTGCTATTGCTCGCAGACTGATTCCCGGCTTCAGGCATGTGACTAGAACTGATACGTTCACCATGGTCAAGCAACACCTTGAAAGATCTACTACGAAGCCGTGGACCCTAGTGTTTGACCAAGCAGATGAGAAAGAGCTCTTCTGGGGAAACCCAAATGGAGTCAATCTCATAAACTTCATACCCTCGACAGCACATGGTCAAATCATCATCACCACCAGGGACTCGCGTTTTGTTGGGCTGGCCTCCGGCCAGGTGGTGCCCGCAGCAAATGGCCTCAAAATCGAAAAAATGACTCCCGCTGATGGGTATTGTCTATCTCAAAAGAATTTGCAGCTAGATCTTCAGTGGAAGGACCTAGACAAGGCAGGACAAATCTTTTTGGAAATGCTTGGAGGCCTCCCGCTAGCTATAGTCCAGGCTACTTCGTATATGCGCGAAGAATTTGTCCCTGTCGAGGAATTTGTTCAGCTATACAAGGAATATGAACTCCATGGTCACCTTTTCGACCAGTATACCCCAGGTATCGAATTGGAGCAGAAATCCGTCCTCTACACTTGGAATATCTCCTACATGAAAATCGCAGACCAACCTTCATCGTCAGGAAAATCTGACGCTGCCTTATTACTCGACCTACTTGGCTTCATTGATTCTCGAGACTCGCCCTTACGAGAACTCTCAGATGCAGAATTTCTCTTTCGGGACCAAAATGGGCCAAAGCCTACTAATGGCATTGAGTTCCTTCTAGAGGCGCAGGAAAAGCCCTCTAGTTTGCTTTGGTCCGTTTTTAGTAAGAGATTCAGCAACAAATCCGAGCGAGACTTCCACACAGCAGTAACAAGGCTCCGAAATTATTCCCTTGTCATATGCGCTGGTTGTCTCGTTCACCCGGTAGTTCATAGCTGGATCTCTCACCGCTTAAGGGACGACGAACGAACTCAATACACGCACTGGTTAGCAGATGAAATATTGCTCCAGTATGAAAACGCAATGCCACCAGACGGCTCTATAGACAATTGGCACTATACTATACTTCCGTTCAAATACAGATGGGTGATCATGGGAGAATTGACACCTTTTCGACATGCCCAGATACTTCTCAAACACTCTAAAGAACCTTTAGATGCATCAGCGATAATACCCTCGTCTGCTTACACTTTGGGCCAGCTTCTGTACCGCACGGGAATTATTGCCGCCTCTATGGGTAAAACAGAAACGGCCGTAAGCTATCTTGACAAAGCAGTGTCAGCCTTGGAGCACTGCAGCTCTTCAAGCTCTTCCGAGTGGCGCATCGAGGTCTGCAAGGTTCGCAGCCGCATTGTCTCGCCGCTGCAAACTATCGTCGAAGCAAGAAACAGCCTAGGCGATGTCCCCTCATACCAAGCAACGCTGTGGCTTGCCCAATGTTTGCAGCGCGGAGAAGAATACCAAGAGGCCTTGGAACTATATGATAACATAATTGAGTCATCTCCAGTGAACTTCTGGGAAGATTCCACTAGCAGGAAAGAGTTCATAGCCGCAACTTTTGGGGCAGCACAGATTTTGGCTGTCAGAACCGATTCCTCGAGCAAATATCGCGCAAGAAATCTCATCGATAATACACTAATTCCTTTCCTAGATACATTGCCGCATGAGCACTTTTTGCAGATCACACTCCGTTCAGAAATCTTAATAACTCGTGTTGAAGCCTCTGACGGGGACAGATCCACCGCAATTCAGACCGTTCTCGATCATTATGCTTTACACCTCAGAAGCACATTGACCGGTGGGAGCCCGAATGAATGGTTTGAAATCATCGATACTTTCTGGGTTAAGAAGAAATGGGCCATGCTTGAAACTCTTGGTTTGGCATTTCTTACGGAGCAGCATTCACTTCACGTCCTCCTGGATTGTCGGCGGGGATTTGGAGATGATTTTCAGCAATTCCAAGCTTTCCTCTCTGACATTGAAGCATGGTGCAAAATATACTATCGGATTGGAAGAGGATATTTTGAGTTAAACAAATTTACGGAAGCAGCAACGATGCATTGGTCTGCTCTAGGTTTGTGGACATTGTTTATGCAACATGGAGGCAGACCCTTTCAGAGCAATGTCTGGGCCCTTCACCGAGCACTATCAAGACAAAATCCTGTACGAGTTGAGAGCATGAGAGCACTAGAGAGGTGGTATGGGGAGCAACTTTCCATGGAAATGAGCTTACGAGAAGGCGCGGAAGATGATGTGGCCTCTGTTTGGAATTTGGAATGAGGCGTGTGTGAGTGATTGTTTTGTGCATCTCCATGGTAAGTTCTCGAGAATTCTAGCTTGCATAATGCTTCAAGCTTACCTAGTACAGTCTTCATATGCTGTCTGTTTTGCCTACAATTTCATTTTTCGGACTTAGGTGGCTGTCAGGCTGACCCGGTTTGTGATCCATGAGGCAGCGGCTTCAAAATGCTACGATTAGATTCCTCCCTTTTCTATTTCCATTTAACACAATTTAATTCATATTTATTACGAAATCTTTTATTTATGCTGCCTGTTTTATCCCCAAACTCCTATTTAGCAGATACTTTACACCATGGATGAACATCCATCGTCTCACGAACTGAAGTAAACAACAACGAAGCAGAGGAAATAGCAATATTCTGTGATATTTAGACCCCAGTACTATCGCTTGAAACTTCAACACCTCATAATCTGCTTGGATATGCTCTCAGGAAACTTTTCCGTCTTCTCTTCGGGAATTGAAACTGTCAAAATCTTACATGCAATCGCCAGAGATTTTCTAGAGTGACTAAACTCATGGCACAGTTCATGTCATAACATTTACATCTGGCCCGACTTTAAAATGAACACCTGAGCTGATTGTGTAGATTTTGGGGGTTCCTCAATCAAAGCCTCTTTCCTCAGATTGATCAAATTACTAGGGCCACACAAATGTCCAAGATGGGAGACTGCACTCGCTGTTTCCCAACCAATCAATTGTGCATCTGGAATATTATGTAGCCACTCGCCTTTCCGATGTTAACGCCAAGCTCGTCCAATAAGCTGGAGGTTAGCATAGTACTGTACAGCCTCTACTTCACCACGTCTACGCCGCAGATAGGAGCCCTCAATCCACGAGGCTGGATCGATACCTTTTTGCATCAACAAAACATCCAGCGCGGAACTTTCTGAAGCCATTAATTCTATGTACACATGGTATAAAAATTCGAAAGTTTGCTATGCCTTCTCGGACGACGTAAATCCGCTCGATGATAGTTGGTCCGAACATGACATCGATAAGCCGGCTAGTTTACGTGTGGTTGGTGTCTTCAAGAACTGGTAGCTCCTTCGAAGATCGAGTTCTACACTAAGGACTAGACGGAAATCGGTACAAGGTAGAGTCTCTATGGCAAGATCAAAAATATTACCGGAATTCCAACAGAAGTACTGCTCAGAAAGTTCGACTTGACCTCTTATACTATCGCACAAAAGCTGTCATGGGCCTCCGAGAGACTCACCACCATAGAAGAAGACCAGGCATACTGCCTTGGAATCTTTGGGATTTCCATGCCTTTGCTCTGTGTTAAGGGCAACGCCTGCAGCAAGAGATTTTAAGCAAACTGAGGATTACTTTCTTCTCCTCTGGACCACCAACATAGATATTGTGATTGCCGAACTAGAAGTCGTCTCTGGGGTCTTATAGTCATCCCATAAGTCGTTTCCAAAATAAGGCCCTAAGTTGTTTACAGAGCAATATTGTGATTACCAGAGCATCAGGCCAAGTTTTCTGCATGGCGATGCTGCTCCAGAGGCATTACTTGCACAAGCATCTACGCCCTGGAACCCTCCCCAGATAACGACTCGTGGATTATGCATTCACACTTTTGCTCGTAAAGAGTCACCAACTGAAGACTCTAGTTCGCTGCTCTTCTGGACTGGATGCATATACGGGAAAGCTTACATGTGGATTCTCATTTTACCAATAAATAACAGAGAATCTCACATCGGAATCTCGACATGACCATTTTCCATGTCCGTCTTTGGACTTCAACAGTGGCCACTCTAACCTGAGCTGACCCCTAAGCCCTGAGCACGCTGCTGAGTCAGCTGGATCATGCTGATTGGGTTCAAGGAGCTGCAGCAAGTATGTTGGTTGGTTAGTATGGAATCAACCAATGTCAACTCCCGTTGTAAAGTGAGGTCGTTGTAAGTTTTTTACAGCGGAAGGATTCTCCAATTATGGAGTCGTGGCAAAGTATTGATCTGCGGGCGATTCTTCGCCAAGAGTTTGGAGGCTCCCCCATATGAATTAGCGAAGATTGGGTACATTGGGGGTAGCACTATGTTGGTGACAGGCTGCAGTTGATGAATTTCGCATTTGTGTGTTGGTGCAAGTTGGATATTGAAAAGAAAGCGCTGGCGCAAGTCAATTCTTTGTTACTCCCTTAAACCCAGTTGGGTTTGGAGTGCTTTCGGACATCGTGTTCTATTATACTAGAGTGGTTGGAGAAGAGGACTTGTAACCTATGATACCCAAAGTAGTAAAAACTGTGAAATGTCTTGGAAGGATATTATGATCTAGTAAAATCGCTCTGGATTCGTACACTCAGTTCTTGAATGTAGAATAAATTCTTTCAAGAATCAGCCTCAGCCAGACTTCTAGCATAGACTTGTGCTACGCAGACTCTTACATTTATAGAAGGTCGGAGAATGAGCCAATAAATTGCCTATAAAAGATAGCTTTGCATTCAGGCTAATACAACTAACTGTACTCGGGTGAATTTAACTGCTGCAAATTCCAGCCAGCACTTTTCTTTCTCCACAATCTACTACAACTGACATCCTACGTCGTGATCATATCAAACCGACGCAAACCAATTCTCCTAGAATCGGCCATTCTTGTGGACCTTGTAGTATTCAATCATGGCAGATTTTGGCCTTGCAGACGGCCAAGGATACATGTTGGATCGGAGCCACGCCGCAGCTTGTCGCCTAAACCTTCAATTCTACCTCTGGAAGGATGCAATAGGCTTCAACATCCACCCGTCGATTCTAATTTCTGAGAAATGCATCATCGCAGATGTAGCTGCTGGAACAGGAGCGTGGCTCCTGGATGTCGCTCGAACTTTCCCAAATGCGACGCTAGATGGTTTTGATAATGATCTGTCTCAAGCACCACATCAAAAATGGCTGCCACCAAACATTTCAATGCGTCACTGGGACATCTTTGAGGACGTTCCGGAGGATTTGGTCGCCAAGTATGATTTCATTCATGTGAGGCTCCTCGTGATGGTCATTGAAGGAAACCCGGAACCGGTCATTCGCAATCTTCTCAAGATGCTCAAACCAGGTGGGTATCTCCAGTGGGACGAGCTCGATTGTGTCAATATGAGAGTCAAGAAGGTGGATCCAGAATTGCAAGCATCGTCACTGGATCAACTCCGAGAAATGTCCTATGCAAATGGAAGATACAATTGGACACTTCAGCTACCCAAGTTTATGACCGATCAAGGTTTCTTGATGTCAAGATGGAACCTTTTGATGATGGTCCGGAGCTGATAAGGGCGTTTAATGAGCAACACCTCCTTACCATGGAGGAGTTTGCTCTCCGTTTGATGAAGATTGGACAGAAGGAAGCAGCAGCAAAGTTTTATGATTTGATCAGAGATGGATATCAAGAGTCTATCACTGGAGCAGCTCTTTGTATACCGAGAATTGTATGTGTTGGTCGAAAGGGAATATGAGCGATAGTCTGAGGGAATATTTCTTAATAAAGCGAGAAAAGTATTTAATTATCGAGCTCTGAGAGCTTTCTTGGCTTTACTTTCGATGTGCGATGTTATATACTGGTTCAGTGGTTTCATAATATACGGCAGAGTCGCACATAGTTTCATATCGCTTATAGACGTGAAGGACTTCTCATCATTCGAATTATCCGAATTGTACTTGAGCACGAATATGCGAGATCGCAATATTGTGGGACGAACCTGGGAGATTGGGGATCTTGAAATAGTTCTTTCCACAAAATGCAATGCATTTTTGTCTTTTGAAGAGACGGGACCTCGTATGGGGAGTTACGACCGTGGTCTTCACTACCTAAGCACAACAGGGGAAACGATGTCGTTGAAGTTTATATCCCATTTTCTCACATCAACTGTTGCTCCGGCGCGATTTACTGCAATCATAGGACTTTATAAGGGTTCTCCTTGGTGCGACATAGCGGAAGACCCAGAGATGGAAGACTGCGAGACGAGTGAATCACTCCCCGACCCTCGGGAAAATCCCAAAGGACCTGCTTTCCGCAGTTTATTTTACGGGAACGAGAAAATGCCATTCAGTGATCGAGCATTTTGTCAGCTGGATAACGGAACCGTGGTTCGAGCAGCTGTAAAAACGAGTCACAGTTCTATGCAGGGATCTGTCACATCACCATCCGCTGTGTTTTCTCCTCAAGCTAATCCGTGAAGAGCGGAACTACACGTACTGGTGCTAATCTTGCGTAGGGGGAATTGAGACCCTGTCGCTAGAAACCGTCTACAATTAGGTTGGCATTGTAAAGCATAACCAAGCTTTTCGTCCAAAGGTGCTATGCTTTGTGCATGCCGACTAGCTTCGAGAGAAGAACAAAATGAAAGATGAGATGTTACCGAATTTCGAAATTTTGTCCTAACACTACCCAGTGTCGCATATAGTCGGGGCAAATGTGAAAGTAAGAAATCGCAAACAAAGCATTGAACGAAGTAGCTGGGGGACGGGGGAAGCATAGTACAACAAGTATTCCCACATTAGAATGTCAACATGAGAATTCTATTTCCGTCTTTGGACCTGAGCTGCTACCGCTTTAACCTGAGCCGTAGGTAAGCATTCCTGAGCGCGGCCTGAGTGCACGCCAGGTAAGCCTGAGTATGCTCATATTATTAGTCAGAGGGGCTTGTTCTGACTCTCTTAAGGCCCGGCTACAATTGAATTAATCAGGAGTCAGCAAGGGACTCATTCGTTGTCGCTTAATTCCTAGAAAGATGTAGTCTGGAAAGACGTAATTCAGCTGCCGTGCTATCCCCTCACCAAACGCTTAAAACTCTGAAAGCAATATGTAGGATCGTCTCGGTAAACGAAAGGGGGCATGCTTGCCCGTGACCTCCAGTCAAATCGTGAAGTCACACTGCGTTTCATCACGCCCTCTGCCGGCTTCATTCCTTGGCTGACTTCACTTCTCTATCTCAATAATACTTCAAGTGCTAAAACCCATTATAATCAAGACCAGCTACATCTGTGTCAAGTCCGTAAGTTTGACTGTAGGTGCAAATATTATGGGTAGGAGGCCCCCAACACACATACCAAGTCGTACCAACTGCTTGTTGGTGAGAATTTAGAAGTACGTGCAGTAGGCAAGCCTTTGAAAGTGCAATTATCGTTTATCTTGGGCTTGAAGGACTTGCACTTTGCCGTTCTGTCGTTAGGAGAGCACTTGGCACTGAGTCTCAGTTCCGGTGAAGTGCGAACCTTGATCAGTTCCGCCTTCTCTCCCATAGCAC
The DNA here is from genome assembly GCA_020726485.1 of Halenospora varia. NCBI lineage: Eukaryota > Fungi > Ascomycota > Leotiomycetes > Helotiales > Solenopeziaceae > Halenospora > Halenospora varia. The sequence goes on along the minus strand of JAHEWH010000034.1, from coordinate 148,796 downwards.
AAGTGTTCATGACTCAAAAAGAAACCCGCTTGAAATGCTATCATTTTTTGAAGGATTGAAATTTGAATGAAAATTGCATTTCTTCAACACAGACTTCGATTCAAGCTGGTTCTAACTCAACATCTACCAACCAAGGCGCATTCTCCAGTTCCCCATTCCTTCCCATCAACGCAGCATTCACAAACACTGTCTCCGCTCCCATCTCCCCTTTCCCAGCTCCAATCCGCCTCACGCCATCCTCAACGAATCCCTCAATCCTCCTCTTCTCCTTGATCCCATCATCAACATCATCATCCTCCGGCATCTCTCTCCCTTTTTGCCATCGCACGAATTCAGCCCCGTAGGCCTTATGTACATGGCCAAAAACATGTAACTTCGGCTTAGTTCTTCGCATTGCTCTAAAGAGGTGCGGACAGCCGAGGCTTTCGGAGCTAGATGAGATATCGAGTCTATACTTTGCCGGTCCATGCGTCATCACCACGTCCACTTCTTTGTCCCCTTCCAGTACACTTTTTTCCGTTCCCGCCAGTTTTCCATACGAGACTGCTTCTCCTTCGGGATTAAATCTATCTTCCACACTCTCATACCCAAAACCCCATTCCCTCACCCCTTGGCTATTGATCGTGTATGGACTTGCGTATATATTAAATTTCGCGCCATTGTCTAGGACGAAATCATAGGCTCCTTCTTCTAAGAGTTTGATACCTGCTTCTTTGGCCGAGGGACTTGTCCATATCGCTCGAGCCTCCTCGTGCAATCTCCTTCCCTCTTCTGTACAGTTTGATTCCCAGAAGTTCCGGTCGAGTGTAAGGTCGTGGTTGCCAGGAATTACAAGTTTCAACGGCGCGGGAATCGATTCAAGTAACTCGATTGTGTTTTTGTACTCCTCTAGAGTCCCACATTCTGAGAGATCTCCGCAATGGAGAACGATATCAATCTTCTGATCTTGTGATGGCAATATGGTTCGCGGAAGGGCGGAGAGGCCGTGGGTATCTGAGATAATGAGTACCCGGGTCTGGATCTTGGCTTCTGTCGTCGAAGTGGAGGTGGAAAGAGAAGGCGTAACGCCTGGTGTTGGCGAGACGCGAATGCGTTTTGATGGTATTGAAATGGGCGAGGCTGAGCGGCGCCTCTTCTGAGGGGTGGACGAGAAGATGAGGCCTCCTTTTTTGGGTCGAGAAGGGCGTTTGAGAGAGGACATTGCTGCTGTATGTGAGAGCACGGGAGATGAGAAAGAATGGTGAAGTGAAGTGGATGTGTGAAATCGACGAGGCCGAGGCGGGAAGGCTAGGGTTAGCTTTTAAGCTTGAGGTATGTTCGTATCAGAACCATGGGACCGAACTTTCAAGTCTGATGAATGGAAACCCAGAAAGGTTCATGCCCCAGGAACGCGGGAGGCAGACCCAGAAATATAAGGTCACAAAATAAAGAAGAGAAGAGTGATCTATTATCTGTATAAACGACTACTACGAAATACATCCCTGGCGTCGTTGCCTCATCGTATGTAATTAAGGTCGTGGTTGCGGCTCAGAGTCCCCCTGATGCTGCTGAAAACCGCACTCAGGATTTCCAATTCCAAAAGCTACATTTCTCACGATGAGTTCATCGCAGTGGATTTTCTGAGTGTATTGACCCCTCAGCCTTCAAGTAGAGAGGGGAATGGTCAAGCTTTTGGTGTTCCATGCCAGCAGGAAATGCAAGGGCTAAGAAGCGCAGACCGCCTTTTTCTGCCACCAATAATGTCATCAGCGCTCACCCAAATTCCGTGCCCAAACGCTGCCGGACACCGCAAAAACGGGGAAAAATTCTAAAAGCAGCAACAAAAGAATAGGTATAGGATTTAAGATATCCGGCCGCGTTCCATCCAACAGTTAACATATTAGACTCCTTCTCAGCGTTCTACTATTTGTATAAGATGAGGTACAAACTCTCCACTACCCCCCCGGAGATAACCAAGGTGGAGACAAGTTTTGGGTAGGGTCAAAAGACACTTGCTCTGAGTGGTTGCAAGCTTTGTGAGCCTCCTCGCATAGGGCAAAAAGTGGTCTGTGTAGCGGTTCTAGGGTGCCTATACTATTCCAATCCCCCCCCGGGTTCACTTGTTATTTTGCCACTTTATAGCCACAGTATTACCACCGAATTATCCCCTGATTAAGCATACGATCAAACCCCAGATTCGTAGCAAGAGTTCCTCTTCCTAGACAAAATCAAAGCTATTCAGAGATTTACAAGAATACCGGCGCAGCCTTATAAGTGAGTATTCTGTAAGACGGTTAGTAGAGCACGGGTTTCAGGGCCGGGGTGCGGCGTGGGTTTAGCGGAGCCCGTTCAGTCTGACTCACCTCCGGTCGAACTCACCCTGGGCCTGAGCTGGACCTCCCTGTGTCTCCTCACCCACCGGTCCAACCAAATTTGCCTCCTTGGACTTACGTTGAATATATGTAGCCTGCTGATATGAAGGGGTCCTTTTTAATCTGTCCGTACTTCCTATGAACTCACACAAGTATTTATAAAGTTTGAATAAAGACTAAACGATGGATTTTGAAACACTGTGCAATACTCTTGGTCGGTCCTTGCCTTGGCTTAATGTCGATGGACTTAAGCAGTGATCGGTTGCGGCCTATTTGCATGGTTCCCTTAATCCCTATATATGGTCTATTTGCCTTGCGTTCCTCTTTCTGGGTCTAGACGCAGACCCGCTTTGATGTTCTTTTGCTAAGCTGCCTTTTAAAGCCATTCCTGAATACTTGGCTGTTTTATATATATAGGGAGATCTAGTGATTATAGGTAAGGTATAAGTCAGTAATCATCCACTAGGCATCACTACTAGTCTTTAATCTGCTTTGTCAAAGCTTAGACATGCCTTGCTCTTTCGGCCAGTATAGATAGATGCCCTTTATATTAACTAGAAGGACAATGATGAGAAAAGCCGGCAGATACCTCTTATAAACAACATTTGTAGGAGAGTGACATGCGTTGCTATTTGCCTTAGAGTTGATGGGGGTGGCAGTATATGTATTCCAGAATTATGTCAGAAGATCGTCTATGCTGCTAAGGCATATAGTACTTTGTCTAGGGATGATACTTCCTATAATACTATTATCCTATATGAAAGCTATCAGAATCTAGACCTTCTAGTATAGACTGATCAGATCTGGAAAGTGTTTGTAGAGTTTTTCTAATGGCCTTGGTTTAGACATGTCTGGGTTATTGAGGAGGCTGTTGTCTCTAAATATACAGAGATTGTCTGTAGAAGCTAGAAGATGGACTAGGGTCCTTTATTATTGCCTTTGAAGTGGCTCTTATTATGGATTTGCCTATTTGTGACAAGGGAGCTTTGAGTTTGCTATTAGTAGTTTGACAAATGCACTTTATAGCATTCTTGGAGCAGGCAAGCCTTAATTCACAAAGTGGAAACTTATCTATCTGCTACATTATTGTAGGATGGCAAACATAATGACTCCAAGTGACTATATATTTGGCTTCTTAGGATTGTCAATAAAATCTGACAAATCCAACCTAATACCAAATTATTTAGAGAATTTCCAGCAAGTTTACTGCCACTATATATTATGCTTTATACAGTATAGTGATGGAGTTATTATTCTCTATAACACTTGTAATGATATATCAGACTTATTATTATAGGTACCAGACTGGAGTTATAAGGATACAATACAGCAGCCTTGATTATTGCTAGAGCCTTATTATAAATATAAGAGTAGACATAAAACGCGAATTGCATATTCTGCTACTTCTGGTTTCAAACCTTTAATTTGACTACACCTGTCTTTATAAGATGTCCTTATTGTCAATAGAATAAGGGTAGATATAATTGAATTGCTAGGATCCTAACACAGACTATAGGCAATCGACCTAGGAATTCTTTAGTAGTATAGAAACGACAAGAGGATCCTGACAAACTTAGAGGACATATATCTTAAGCCTGACTAAATCACAAAAATACCCTACACAAGAGGACATTGATATCATAACTTAGAGGCTGTTAATCTGTAACCTACATAACCGCTCAATGATTGCCACCTCACCTGAATATATACAGTTTTTTAAAGCATTTAAGATTGTGGGAACTATGCTCATCAAGTCATAGCCCTTGCCAGAAATCACATCCTCTAAGTAGGAAGATGCTCAGGAGCGCATTACCTATAACATCTTTATACAAGGTGCAGTGTAGTTCTGTATTTGTCAAAGGAGATATGTCACTTGTAGAGGTTATATCTGCCAAGTACCCTTAAATACCCATATTAGAGGCACAGTTTTTATTCCTTTGAGCTTGGCAATTTCTTTTCTTATTTGCCCTATAGGGAACAGTATTGTTACGGTTTCATTATTATGTGCAGCTCCAGGCCTGAGGCTTGGCAGTACTAAGGTACGGCACAGAGAACCTGGAGACAGTTGGCACAGGGGTCACGTGGGGTTCACATGACAAGGATTGGATCATACGGATCATAGTGATCCATATAAGCCGCTTATAGGGATCATAGTGAGCCACTATAATCTAGGAGCAGGAAGGTTCTATATAAGTCTATAGTTATTCTCTTAGATAGGAGCTTTATGCTCAACTCAATATAGTATTTGCAATACACTCTATTCTTATACTATACAGGAACCCCCTGACTTATTACTCTTGTGCATACTATACACAACCTAACGTTCCTACCTTAGTATAGCATCGGCTATACTATAAACGTTACACTTTGAGCATTGTCACTAGCACCTAGTGATAAGTCAACCGCCATTATATCAAACGCACCTCCAGCCTATATACCTTAGCAAGTCAAGCCGCCTAAGGTATATAACCCAAAGCCATTTGATGGCACTCAAAGCAAGCTATAACCCTTTATTAGCTAATGCAAGATCTACATTTATATAAACCTATTGTCATTTAGACAAGAAGAATAGAAGGTGTTGTGGGTATACTCTTACCTAGAGGGGACTATATACGATTAGATCACTACAAAACTCAAGGACTACCTTGACAATAATTATAACGATCAAGAAGATGATACAAACATAATCTTTAACAACTATAAGGAATTTGTGACCTAACTTACTTATATATTTAGGAACATTAACAAGGAACAACATATAGAGCAAGCCATCCAAACACTTTATTAGACAAAAAGTGTTACCGCTTATACTAGAGAATTTTAACTACTAGCCGGAAGAATCGATTAGGACAACAAGGCCTTGACCGCTTAGTACTATAGAGGACTAAAGGAAGAAGTCAAGGACGACATTATATAAGGAGGACGCCTAGGGGAGCTCCTCTTAATAATCAAAAAAGCAATCGACATCAACTCCTGACTATATAAGTAAAGGATAGAAAGGAGAGGTCAGTACTCCGGAGGCCACTAAAGGAAAGGTAAGAAAGACCAAACCAGCAGGTAGGAAGACTGGATAGAACTAGACATAGTCTTAAAGAAAGGAAATCCTTCTAAGGACAAGATAAACCAACAACAAGACAAAGGTCTGTGCTTTGAGTGCAGACTGCCTGGTCATCAAGCTGCCTCTTATAAGAAGGGTAACCTTAAAGGGAAGGGCAAGCCTTAGAAGAAGCATAGGCATCAGATTAATGCTACAGGAAGAACGCAACAACAGCACAAGCTATATATTACTAATAGATAGTGGATGTTAGAAGAGGAACTTGAGGAAGCCAATATTAGAACTCAGATCAAACCCAAGTTTAAACTAGTACTAACACTACCAGAATTAGCAGACAAAGCCAAATTCAGGAATGTTTAGTAGAGAACCCTAAGGGTGGGGGAAATATAGACATATAAGGAAGTCACTAAAATCGGAAACCACTATGTTTATAGGGATAGTGGGGAATCATTCTTTAGTGATGCTATATAGGGAGCTAAGCTTATTAAGGGAGGGCAGTACCATGTTTAGAGACAAAGCACAAAAGAAGTACTGTTTGTTAACATTATAACAAGAGAACCTACTATAAAGCTACTCCTAGGAGAAGGATCAATTAACAATATATTAAGCAAAGAAGACTTTATTAATATCCTAAAAGGCAAAGAAATCACTATAGAAGAGGCTTATAATAGAGCCAATCAACCCATTACTAGAGAACAGTAGAAGGTTATCAGGAAGCAACAAGGACACTTAGTATAGAGATGTCTTACTAACAATTAGAGAATTTGGGTTAAGTGTCTAAACGACACTAGGGAAATTAATATAGATGACATATATGATGTTATAAACTTAGACAAGAAAGGTGTCTTGTAGGAAGAGGCTAGCAACAACAACATTAGTATAGAATCGTGGTACAAAGACCTTGCGGAAGAAACAAAGCTAGCGGAAGACAATGGTCGACTATAAGTAGGACAGATTTAGGAGGTTTTGTAACAAGAATATCACACAATCCCTAATATTAACACCTAAGAATGGGCTAGGGAGGGGGTCATCTATTAGGAAGAAGGGTACTTCTCCCTAGAAGGTCTGAAATATACAGAAAAATAGGAAGTTATATACTAAGACAAGTAATATATTGGTTAGAAAGAAGTTAGGGGTATAGGCACCTATATAACTATAATTCCTAGAAAGGAACATAACTTTACTAGATGGAACAGTAACCCACTAAAGGTCAGAGAGACCTAGGAACTAGAGCTAACGCCAAGAAATGGAGCTAAGAGATGTTAGACAAAGACAGACAAAGGAAAACACAACTTCATCTAACCAAAAGACCTAGGCTAAGGTTTTGAGGTAGGATATGTCTACCGACTAACGACTAGAGATGACTACCAGAACGGATAGGTCAAGGTTCTCTAAGGCACCAGCTATATAGAACTATATACATTAAGCTATAGTCAACAAATAACACTTAACATATAGATTTGAGGAAAGAAGCTTAGAGTAATGATTGACTCTAGAGTAACGGGCAACTTTATATTACTAGAAACGGTAAAACAACTAAACATACTAGTATAAAGCATTAACCCCTATAACTTAATAGTGGTTGACAGAACGGACTATAATGCCAGAAAAGTCACAAAGGGAACCATTCCAACAAAGATGATAATTAGACAATATACTAAGGAGATTTAGATAGATGTCATACCTATAAGAAGGTATAAGGCCATCCTTAGAATGTTATAGATTAAGTAATATAATCCCAAGATTGACTAGAAGACAAGAATAGTAGAGTTCTCTAGGTGCGCCTACAAGAAAGCAGAATGACTATATAGTAGTGTAGAGATTAGTATAGTCTTATACAATACGCTAGGACATGCCGCCTAAGGTCCACTACAGGTCAGTAACTATATTGTTACTAGTTTAGAGATACCTAAGGAATACAAGAAGTTTAAACAGATATTTAGGAAACCAGATAATGCTATAGCATTACTAGAACATCAGGAATGGGATTATAAGATACCTATAATCAAAGGAGAGAAACCACCCTTTAAGCCACTTAGACGGATAAGTAAGGACAACCTTAAGACATTAAGGGAATATTTAGATAAAAACCTTATAAAGGGATTTATATAACCATCCACATTACTAGTAGGAGCGCCTGTGATATTTGTACCAAAAAAGGATAGGGCAGGAGGAACCACCACTAAACAATTCTATATTAACTATAAAAAGCTAAATGCTATTACGGTTAAGAACCGTTACTTAATTCCGCATATAGACAACTTGCAGGACAGACTGGGAAAAGCAAGAATCTTTACCAAACTTGATTTAAGAGGAGTATATAACCTTATCAGAATAAAAGAAGGTAAAGAATGGAAAACGGCGTTTTAAACATACTATAAGCATTACAAGTATCTAGTCATGCTATTTGGATTGACTAATGCCCCTATAATATATTAGATGGTAGTTAATAACATGTTAAGGCCATACCTGGATCGATTCTATATATATTACCTAGACAATATCCTTGTCTACTTAAAGGATAAGGAGGAACATATATAACATGTTATAATAGTGCTAGGAGCACTATAAAAGAAATCGCTACTTCTCAAACTAGAGAAATGCAAGTTCTTTGTTAAGAAAACAGAGTTTCTTAGGCATATTATCTTGACTAATAGAGTATCTATAGACCTATAAAAGGTCTAGGCTATTTTAGATTAGGGATAACCCAAAACCATAAAACAAGTTTAATCGTTTCTAGGACTTGCAAATTATTATAGGAAGTTTGTCAAGAACTACTTAAAGATCACAGAACCACTTACAAAACTAATATATAAGGACAAGCCTTTTATATAGACAGAGACAACAGAACAGGCTTTTTAAATATTAAAAACCGCCTTTACTCAAGAACCCACACTTAGGATATTTGATCCCAAACAACTAATAGTTATAAAAATAGACATATCTAACAGAGCGGTTAGAGCGGTTATAAGCCAAAAAGGAAAAGACAGGAAGCTACATCTAATAGCTTACCACTCTTACAAACTCTTATTAGCCAAGCTAAACTATAAGATTTACAACAAAGAACTATTAGCCATTATAGACGCTATACGCAAATAGAAGGTATACTTACAGGGAGCAAACTATCTAGTTTAGGTGCTTACTGATTATAAGAACTTAGTATACTTCTTTATAACAAAAGAACTCAATTACTAACAGGTCTGATAGGCAAAAACACTAGCTTTACTAGATTTGCAAATCTAGTATATAAAGGGAACAGACAACACTAGGGCGGATGCCCTTAGCAGGAAACCTGGTTATAAAGAAAACAATCAAAGCAAACCATTTGCTATATTTAAGGAAAAAGACAGCAAGATTGTCTTTAACTAAGCGGAAATCATAGCAGTCATACAAGTCAAGAGCGACTAATAGACTAGACAAATCAGAGCTACGTATAAAGAAGCAACAACTAAGGAAGAGCTAGGGAACTTTGATAGAAACGCCAACGGCCTCCTTATACATAAAGGAAGAATCTTTATTTTATAGAAAATATAACTAAGCTTTATTTATAAACAATATATGCTACTAGCACACAAACACTAAGGAATACATTATACTATAGACTGACTATCCAGAACATACTAGTTTCCTAGTATAAGGAAAATGGTAAAAGAGGTAGTATTAAGTTATAACACTTATATATAAAACAAAGCCACAAGGCATGCCCTATATAGACAAATGTAGACACCTAATATACTATCTTAATTATAGAAATCCATTACTTGGGATTTTGTAGTAAAACTACTATTATCTAGAGAACTAATAATAGGAGTAGAGTATGATTCTATCCTGGTCATTACTAACAGACTTATAAAGTATACATATATGTTACTATATAAGGAAGCAAGCGACGCTAAAGAACTGGCATATATGTTCCTAAGGGTTATAGTCATAAACTATAGTATACCAGACAAAATCATCTCTAACAGAGACAAGCTCTTTATGTCAAAATTCTAGACAGCCCTTATAGGATCGCTAGGAGTTAAAAGAAAGATGTCTATAGCATTTTACTTACAGACAGATAGACAAACAGAACAACTAAATCAGACTATAAAAGCATATCTTAGATGTTATATAAACTACTAACAAAATGATTAGGTGCAATTATTGCCACTAGTATAGTTTATATATAATAGTTCTAGTACCAAAACAACAAAGATATTACCAAACTATATAAACTATAGATATGATCTAGTTGTATACAAAACACTACTACTTAGTAAAGACAATAACAAAGCAGCTAGGGTTTAGGTCAAAGGACTAAAGACACTATATTAGGAGATAGTCTTAGACCTTAAGTTTATTATAGAAAGAACAGCGTCTTACTATAACAGAAAACATAGTATAGGACCTATACTAAAGGAGGGGGATAGAGTCTATCTGCTTAGAAAAAACATTTAAACAAAACGACCAAGCAGCAAACTAGACTATAAGAAGCTAGGACTATTTAGAATCAACAAGGTTAGAGGGAAGATAAATTACAAATTGTCATTACCCAGGACTATAAACATCCACCTAGTGTTCTATATATCACTTCTTAAACTAGTACCTCCTAGGGCACCAAAAGCTCTAAAGACAGAAATCCAACTAGTCAACCCAAACGCCAAGTATAATGTCAAAGAGCTACTAGACTATTAGTATATCAAAGGCAAGGTTATATATTTAATCAAATAGTTAGGACACCTATAATCAGAAAACATATAAGAACCCAAGGCAAATCTCAACTGCCCTAAGAAGGTTGTGGCGTTCCACCGCCAGCATCTAGGGTTGCCTAGAATTCCGGACTAGGGTCAAAGGCAGGGTCAAGGTCAAGGGGGCCGTAGTCGGCTAGGAAGAACGATTTGGTAGACAACAGCTTGTGCTGTTGCCTCCTCTTGTTTTCTATTCTCTCCTTTTCCTCCTTTTCCTTCTACTTAGTAGCGTCCAGCTCCTTAAGAGAGCGCAGGCCATGCGCCATTATGTCTTGACGATGGCGTTAGAGGAATTTCTTTTGTTTTTGTAGATAAAGGATCTTTGCCATCGCCTCCTCTTCCTCCTGCTCAAGTTTTTCTTCCTAACAGGCAAGCGCTTCCTAACCGTCAAGGAACTCCGGTTTGCCATCACATTTTGGACGACCAGTCCTAACATACTTAGAACAGCAAGAAGTCAAAGTTGCTATAATACAGGTTTGATTGTTCTCTTAATAGTAAGAACAATATATCGCCACTTCAAAGCCTTTTTCTTTTACTAGGTTAAAAAGGGCAGTATAGTGTTGAGACTTTTTAGAAGTTATAATAAAGGAAGAAGGCCGATAGCCCTCTAGGATATTTTCTATATGTCATTTAAGCATAGAGGCCATGCTAGTACAGAAAGGGGATAGTGTTATGGTTTTATTATTATATACAGCTCCAGGCCTAAGGCTTGGCAATACTAAGGTATGGTATAGAGAACCTAGAGACAGTTAGTACAGGGGTCATATAGGGTTTATATAACAAGGATTGGATTATATAGATCATAATGATCTATATAAGCCGCTTATAGGGATTATAGTAAGCCACTATAATCTAGGAGCAGGAAGGTTCTATATAAGTCTGTAGTTATTCTCTTAGATAGGAGCTTTATGCTCAACTCAATATAGTATTTGCAATATACTCTATTCTTATACTATACAGGAACCCCCTGACTTATTACTCTTGTGCATACTACACACAACCCAACGTTCCCACCTTGGTATAGCATCGGCTATACTATAAACGTTACAAGTATAACTAAATTTAAGTTGATTAGGGAATGTTATATTTATGGTTTTATAAATGGTAAAGCCTTCTAAGTCAATAATGTTGTTGCTAAGGATATTTCGATATTGTAACGTTGATAGATAGGACTAAGGCGATATATTTTGGTCCCTCAAAGCTCGTTTAAGACGATCATCTTTATTTACCAATATCCCTGCTCAAATCCCGCCTTGCCTTAAATCCTAGGCACACAAGATGTTAGATTAATTATAATTAGTAATTGATCAATTCAACCACAAATTTAAACTTTATAAAATTAAGGAATATAAAAGGTCTATTATTAATATAATTAATGTATGAGTCATAATTTTATACCTTTTATAATTAGAATGACTAGGTATTTTATTACTTTAAAAAATGATATAATTAATTAGAGAATAATACTCTCTAAGTTTAAAGAACGTTCTAGTAGTATAATAAAAGAAGAAGAAGACTATAACTAAACGTTAGTATTTTCTATATATTATTTAAGCGTAGATGCTATAGTATTTTGCAATACACTCTATTCTCAATACTGTACGGGAACCGTGACTTATTACTCTCGTGCATACTGTTGAACTGGTGCCTGGCGGCCTAAGACACTACAAACACCAAACTTACTAGTTGTTTCAACTACGTCTCATGGTAGACCATATGTAGGTCTGAATGCCCCCGTAGCTTATTCTGTACAGTACACAGCTGGCAATATACTTGATTTCCCCTATTGAGTCCTGCGTGAAGCCCTCAAGACCTCGTTGTGTTGATGGCACTATTTATCCGATTGGCTGGAGTCGTTAAATCCAACACATACTACACCAACCCAACGTTCCCACCTTGGTATAACATCGGTTGTACCATAAACGTTACACTACATGCTTGGCGGATCTGCTCGCCTTTCGCCCACAGCCAGTGCTAGACTAAGAAAAGCCTTGAACTGCAGGACTTCTTGGAGCACCGACCGAGCTCCGAGCGAGTTTTTTACACGCTTCTAGCGAACCATTTGGGCTTCAGAGGATTTCTAGAGACTTTCCATATGTCCATTCGGAGGCGAATTGGGTCTCGGCGACAACCTTTCCAGCAAGTGGATGACGGACCGCAAGCTTCAGATTTCGTTGACAATCTCGCTCCTATGCTCACAGGAACCTCGCCGCATTTCACATGCAGGATATGTACGTGCTGCAGGGGAGACGATCTTACCCGTCAATCACAGGATCGCAATGGTAGATGCGGTGATGGATGGGGGATTCATGTGTCCTGTGCGCAGGCAAGGAAGGTGGTGGGTTGGTATGAAGCGGAAGAGCGGCGGCTTATACTCCTACTCAGTAGTCAAGCTATCCGAAGGGTAGTATTGCCGATCCCACTTCGAAGTCTTATCAGGGAAAGTCCGACAGGGCTCTGATCCAACAGCATTTGTTTGTGACGTTCTCGGATGACCAAAGGAAGGCACTGGGTGATACAAAAAAGAAGAAACGTAGATTTGTTCCCCCCTCTCACCTATTGTATTCACATCCTTCATTTTCTTTTCACCACCAGTTCTGTCGCGTCGTTAGCGAAGCTCGACACTCCCAATATGGGTTCTAACCAAGCGACGTCCATTCTCCTCGAGCTTCGAGGATCTCAACTGAAAGTCCCGAACATGAGGCATTTATACAAAGGCTGGGTTTCAGGGGTCAGTCCACACTACACGACCATAGTCTTATTCACGGACGAGATCTATGAGAAGTTGCTCCCAAAAAAGGATGAACTAGACAAAGCAAAAGCCTGTGATTTCGGATATACCTCTGCTGGGTATGTATAGTCCCATTAGGGTTTGACTTTTGTCGTGACTAGTTACTGATGTATTTATAAGATGGTTTCCTTCTTCAGACTTGGATCGACTCAAGTTCATGGCGACTTACTGCGCCTAGTTCTTTTGCTGGGATGATGCTATTGACCGAGAGGAGGTCACCCTCGAAACTGGCGACCAGTATCGTGCAGAAGCCCTCGAGTATATCAGATACCATCTTGGTTCCTCCAACAGACAATCGCCAGAGCCCCAGGCATTAACGGCGCAGCTGATGCTCTTCGCAGACATTGGCAAGTTTATCAGAGAAGAGTGCGATCCCGAAATGGCCAAGTCATTTTTCGCTGAGCTCCAGTACATTATCGATTGCTGCGGTAAAGAACAAAAGAACCAACTCTCAGGCCAGCTTCCTACCAAAGAAGAGTATTGGGATATGAGATATGGCACAAGCGGTGTCTACGCTTACTGTGTAATTGCCCCCTACATGATCGATGTAAAAGTTCCCTATGAGCTTTTTCATTCACCTGAAATGAGAGCCGTTTGGGTCGAGATGAATATTAACATCATAATGTAAGAAATCACGTCCTCACCTAGGTTACAGTTATTGACGGTAGTAGCTTCAACGATATAATATCCTTGAAGAAAGAAGTGGTAGGTTTTATGCAGCTCTTGTTCTCTATAGAGACGTTCACTGACGTCTGTGTCTAAGGCGGATGATGCGATCGTGTCACTTATTCCAGTAACAATGGCGGGCGACGGCGTGGGGCTATCAGAGGCTACCAAGATCGTCTATGAGGAACTTGTGGCTAACTCTAAGGCATTTGACCAAGCAGTAGCAGTGCTGCGCGAAAAGGCCAAACAATATAATGAGACGGCACAGTCGAATATCGACAAGCTCATAGAATGTTATGAGGCTTTCTTGACTGGTGTTATGAATTGGTCTTACACCAATGCTCGGTACAAAGTATCTCAAGACATCCAAAAGGATGGATCGCTTCTTGTTTCTCTTTAATAATTAGGATAAAGTAGGATTAGCCACAATCGAGAGTTCTGAAGTTGCGTGTATTTTGTCTGAATAACACAATCTACGAATATGTTATGTGTGAATGGAACGCAGAAATGGAGGACCGAAATACCAAGTGCCTAGGTATCCTATTAGTACGTATAGTCATGAATATACTCCATATTTATCAAATTACTAAGTACTGTGTTGAGCCGGGGGGGGGGGGGGATACTTCAATTTTCTGGTCGTTTACCCTTTCAATGTGCATTCTGCCGGAAGATAATAGATAGAGCGTCACCAGAACCAATTCTTTGAATATGAACTTTTATACGTTAATACCCGTCCCCTGATCAATCATGGATATTCGCCCCTTTCTCCTAGACCCTGGACTCACCTCACCCCGGATCTTGGCAGATATCAGTTTCTAATTCTTTCCATCCTCCTTAATGAAATCGGCAGCCCTCTCCGCCACTGCGTACACAGTAGCCTGGATCGTCCCCAGCGTCTGTAAGGGGAAGATACTAGCGTCGACAACACGCAGATTCTTAGTCCCATATACAATCAGGCGTTCATTCACAACACCACCCTGCTCTTTGGGTAGCATAGGCAAGCTGCCGCTGGGGTGGAAGATGGAAATCTGGTGTTGGCGCACAATCTCCTTGGCGCTTTCGAGGTCATCGCCAGTTATGTCCGGCAGCCGCTTACCGCCGGACTTGAGCACTGCGCTGAAGGGTGCGGTGTCCACAAACTTCTCGACAAACTGTACGTGGCGCACCAGGATCTCGATGTCCAATGGGTGCGACATATACTTAGGATCCCACTCCGGCTTAATGCTGATATCGGGTGAGGTGATATGTACTGAGCCCCGGGAAAAGGGGTGATTCAGCGCTGTTACGACAGTGATGTAATTTTCTGGGTGGATAGGCGTGATGCACTCCGTCAGGTTCTTGGGTTCTGGCGGGATATTGAGTTGGAATGGTAGGAATAGGTACTGAGCGGTGGGTTCGTCAGCCGCCTCGACAATAGACCGGAGGTACTCGAACTCAAGTCCTGGCTGCTTCTCCAGATGGCTATCCACCAGAATCTTCTTTGCCTCGGCAGAGACAGGGCCCGAGGAATCCACCAGCGGCGCGTAGGTGTTAACGAGAGGACTCATACCTAGAGGGCCGCCTTTGCCGGACGTATACATTTGCAGAACGGCGTTCAGGAGGGCTGGATCGCGGAACCCGTCGGCCGAGGGAACACCATCCGCTACCTCGAAGCTCTGGCACGCGATTGCATGATCTTGCAGGTGCTCTCCAACACCGGCATTATCAATGACGACGGGAATTCCATGACCTTTAAGTAGTTGCCGCCTCCCAATGCCTGACACCTCTAAGATCTGGGGCGATTGTAGAGCGCCAGCAGCGAGGATGACTTCTGATAATGCAGATACCATCTTCTCATCCCCTTCCTTCGTTTGAATAACAACGCCTGTCGCCGTAACGTTGTCACCATTCTTTTCAGTTGTAACTTTCTTGACCAGCGTCTCGGTGAGGACTACCAAGTTCTTCCTTGCCCTGACTGCAGCTGAGTAATAAGCAGTCGCCGCAAAGCTCCTGGTCTTGGTGGCCGGGTCGATGCTCGCCGGGCTCTGGAAACTGCCAATAGATTTACCCGTACGCGGGTCTGCCGTTATCTTCAATCCCAGGTTGGCAAAGCTCTTGATCCACCCGCCTTGGAGGGCGTCCGTATACTCCTCGCTGAACGAGATCTGCAGAGGTCCGTTGCCCGAGAGGACCTCGTCGTGGTAGTTGTCGAGGCCCATGACGGCCCTGGCTAATGGACCCGGCGTGTGAACGGTGCTGGACTTCTTGTAGTACGGTGCTATGGCATCGAAGGACCAGCCGGCATTACCCAATTTGCCCCAGCCGTCCATGATTGCACGGGAGGGATACATCATGACCATGTAGTTAAGCGCAGACGAGCCGCCCAGCTGGCGACCTCGCGGCTGGCTAATGCGTCGGTTGTGTAGCGCCGGCTTCAACAGCAGTGTAAGTCTTCAGTCTCAACTGTCAAGTAAGGTTGGCGCGACGTACCTGTGGAATCGACGAGAAGTTCCAGTCATATTTGTCATTGCCGTACTGGGCTCCCACCAGACCAGGCGTCAAGACTATGGGATCACCAGTATTGTCTGGTCCAGCCTCAATGACTAGCACACGAGTACCCTCGTCTTCAGTCAGACGGAAGGCGACGGTGAGGCCGGCTGTCCCTCCACCGACCACGATATAGTCGAAGGGGGTTTCGAGGTCTGGGGACGCCATAGCTGTTGGCCGAATGGTTGCCAGACTGGTCTATCGAACAATAGTTAAGAGAATTTGTCGTTCCCCCGTTGCTTGCACGCGAGATAATATGGAGAGCCCTCACGTCAATATAATTGCCACCGCAGTGCATTCTGCATCTAGCCGATCTAAGACTTCCGGAGCCGAGAAGAACTACCGGTCTTGGATATAGTCTCCCTGCAATGTTGTCTGATCTTTTGTGTCGCAGATCTACTGCTCGGCCACGGGAGTCCAACGTTGGAACGGCATTTAGCAACTTGTAGTCTACTATGGACTAGGCATACCGAGTAGAGCGCACTGTAGGGCTAAACAGTCGTCATGCGGCGCATGCGGCTCAAGCCACTGAGCATCTTGCCCTCACCAACACAGTCGGTTTAGACGTCGACACGAGAGTATATTTCACGGCAGCTACTCTAATTATTGCTGTACCTGGGGCCTGGCAGACGATTGCGGTGCGGGCCGATTCTCCACTTAATTGAACCCCCTAAAAAGTCAGGTTTAACAATACAGTTTCACTGAGGAGGCAAGATCGATCAAACGCCGAAAGATTCGTGGAGCGCTATGGCTTTTACTCAATATTAATAAAAAGGTAGTACATTGGTCAACATCCATAATCGACGAACGGTGCGGACTAGTACCTACAGCAGTCTGCGCGTCTTCGCTTGCCCAAGGTTTGCTACGTCCGTTTGCCACAACGAGAAGTCAAGATGGTGGCAAACGGAAGTCAAGATGTTAGATTACCAGCCATTCCCGACTCTCCTCGTCGTCAAGGTCCATCTCATCGTCAACTGCATCTTGGCCGCATTGATGGTAGTCGTCGTCAGCCTACGCATCTGGTCGCGAATATACCTCAAAGCCGGGCTGGGCTTGGATGACGCCTTCATCATTTTCGCGATGGTCGGTTTCCCCTATTGCTCCTGATACTTATACAGCAGAGATAATTAACATCCCATCGGAAAGCCTATGGGCATCGGCATGTTGGTTATATCAGGCCTCTGTAAGTTGATATACTATGCCATCTCCCAGCTACTGTGCTAATGCTGCCCTATAGGGTCCCAACTTGGCATAGGATATAACCTTGCGGAGGTCATTATCAACCTTGGTCTCATTCTTCGCGTAAGGAACTCAGCCCAACCCATCTACCATTCTTTCCTGACATCTTTCAACTTCAACAGCTGTTGTTCGCCTACCAACTCATGTACTGTATCGTCATTGCCGCAGCCAAGTTCTCGGTGCTCTGCTTCTACCTGCGCATCTTTGTCCAACCGAAGATACGGCTAGTAACCAAGATCTGCATGGGCATCGTGGGTGCCGGAACGCTGGGAAACCTCCTCCAGCCTTTCTTGATGTGCCGCCCTTTCACCGCGATATATGACCCAACGGTGACCAGCACTTGTGGTGACGAGCTGGCCAGTTTGGTAGCTATGGGTATTTTTTAGGTCATCACAGACACGATGATCCTAGGACTACCCATATACACGCTTTGGGGTCTCAAGATGCGGCTGGCCAAGAAGCTAGGATTGATGGCCATATTCTTGGTCGGGTTATTGTGAGTTGCCCTTGAAGGATTTGAGTTTGGTGACTACTACCACCAAGCAAGCCACTGGCACACTCTGCTCTCCAGGACTACCATCGTAGGCATTATCCGTCTCGCCAACCTCACTACCGTCGAACTTGAAAAGAACCTGCCGGGAACTATGGTCTACGCAGACTTCCTCACGACACTCGAGCCCAACCTGGGCATCCTGTGCGTCAGTCTCCCTATGCTCGGGGGACTGTTCAGGCGATGGTTTAACCGCGGGGCCGAGAGCAACCAAATGAGTTATGGGAGCAGCAACCGGACGGACGGAAAGGGCCGCACTCGGCAGAAGTTCAAGAAAATGGACGAAAGTATCCTGATGGAGACGATGGTAGACAGTGGACATCGCGATACGGGGAGTGAAACGGAACTGGCGCCGTCGGTAGGGAGCGGGAGCGGTATCACCGCCGTTGGCAGAACGGGACGGAGCGGCAACACCTCGTCCTCACCACGCGTTTAAGCAACGCGCTAGCAAAAATCTAAAAGTGTAAAGTCTAAAAAAGAAAATAGCAAATGTTGAATGTGAGAAGCAAAAAGTTCGCCTTCCCACGATCTCAAGTCGGGGGTTAGGTTTCTACCCTACCTCCCAGGCTAAGCGAGACAACTAATAGCTCGCAGGCCTAGAGGAGGAGAGGATTTTATAACTAGAATAGTCTTTAAATGGCTAGGAATAGCATTTTACTTACTTAATATTATATATGTACTAGAGAAAGTTAATATTATTAGAACTAGAGTTTTTATACTTATTTCTTTAGTTAAATCTCTTACTAAGCATAGTATAGATACCTAACTTTATTACGAATAAGTGAATAGTATAGGACCTTAGGCTTAGACAGGACTAGGCAGGACTAATAGGAGAACCCGAGTTATATATATACCGACCGGCTTAAGGCTTACCAGTAAAACTTAATTTTTATCTTTAAAGCTTCATAATAAATTAAAGATAGTATAGCCTATAGGTACTCGCGGGTAACCCGGTAGGTAGCAGACCTCACTTACCCACCCGTGGGTATACCCGTAGGTGGGCTGGTATTACCAACTCACTACCCACCACGTAGTCTATCTACAACTAGGTTAGTATTATAAAGCATAACCAAGTTTTTTGTCTAAAGATGCTATCTTTCGTCGTATTGACAACCCAGACGTTGGCAAACCTGTTACCGAATTTCGAAGTTTTGTCCTAACACTAACCGGTGTCGCAAAGAGTCGGGGCAAATGTAAAGTAAGAAATTGCAAACAAAGGATTCACCGAAGTAGCTAGGGGGACGGGGGAATACTAATCATCGCAAGAGTCCACGGTTTGAGAGCGAAACTCACAGCCAAAAAAAAACTGAGATGCCTACGTCTCTTGATCTAAAAATTGATTTTGGCTGCCTGCCCGAAACGAATGTATTCTCAGACGTTGCCGATTTTCATTTGCTGCTGTACGGAATATCAATCACTCCTGCAACAAACGCTGATGGTTACTCCGAATATTTGTCGAAGACGACGTCGTATTCATGTCTACTATGAAATTTTGAGATGCGCCAGCGACATGCATTTTCAGCGCAGATAATTGTTGCGCAGTCTCAGACTAGTAGCATAGCGAACGCGGAGGCCCTCCGTCAACCTCGCATGTGACTTGATGTTGTGCAACGGCAAAACATGGCAACAGGCGGGCGGCTGAGCATCCGCGACCATCTCTCACGACTGCCCACTTTTTAGATTCTGTCCACAATCTAGTTTGCAGTTGCCTATGGGTAATATCTCACGAGGTACGAACAACATCTTCGTCATCTGGCTTATGGATTGGCTGAAGGTATGTTCACGCCAACCTTTCTTCAAGAAGTATTCCTCCTTAACTTCTTAGACCAAGCACGTATTCCCCCAACCAAAATAGTCCCAATGGTCTCAGGAAATCTGGGCACAGCGAAGAAGTCCGACAGTTGCTTTGAAAAACTTCCAAATGAAGTCCTCATCAATATATTCGAATTGTTCCCAACCCCAAGGCTAGCTTGCTATGGACTTGGCGGCACCCACGACTTGGGCATCCTAGATCTCATATCAATTATAAAATGCTCGAAGCGCTTTCAACAATGCGCTGAGCCGATTCTCTACCGGGAGATTATTTACCCATCGCCCCGAATGCTGATGAAGTTATTGGATACCCTGCTTGGTCACACCGCTCTATTTAATCATATTCGAGGTTTATATTTTCAATATATCAGTACAGATACAGTTCGCCATCCAGTAGCGCCCTGGGTGGAATTTCAAGATCAGATACGACATCTCATTTCCTTGCAAAATCCCGCAAGAAGTCTAATAGGACCATGGTGTAAAGATATATCACTGGGGCAAATGGATGCCTCAGCAGCATTCCTTATCTCCATTTTGCCCGACCTTCAAGTACTTCAAATCAACAAATGTTCTCTCAGTTTCAACGAAGGAGACAGCTATGTACGATATGTCTTGTCCCAAGGTTGGGGCAGATTTACTGTTCCTGGAATGATTTCCATCCCCAAACTCAAGGTCCTGGCTCTTTCTTACCGCCTCCACGAACGTCGAGAACACTTGCTTAGTATTATGCAATTCCTCGATAAAACCTCAGCTGAAACTTTCCAAGGCGATCGAATACGAAATTCAACGTCGAAATGCTATGAATACGATCTTAAGCTTAAAATGCTTCACCTATCACGAAGTAACATTGCGTGGATTCAACCACTGTTGAAATCTTGTCCGCGTCTAACGTCGTTAAGGTATGAACACGAGCAAGACAATATAGCAGGACCATTCTTTCCGAGGAGATTTCGGCACGCTTTCGGCTATCTTCGACATACTCTTGAAGAACTGGCAGTTTATAGGCCGGATAAATATGGTGTTGATACCAAAATCCGAAATGCCACACGTGAGGAATTAGCCACAATCGGCTCTCTTGTGAAGTTCCCAAAATTGAAGAAGCTCTCTATCACGGCTCATCTCCTACTCGGACCACAACAAAACCATCATTCACGATGGTGGATAGCCGCAAACGATGTAGGGATCGAGAACTGTGAGAAGCAATCGCTTTCAGCATGCCTACCAAGGTCACTTGAACACGTTGAACTCAGGAATTGTGATGAAGAAGGGATTCAGCAGGTTTATGATTTACTTACCGAACACAGGGAAGCAGTCCCAGAATTGAGATTTATTACGCTTTATTTCGATCATTGGTTTGGTGTCTTGCCGGATGGAAAGTGGACACCGACTAGGATTCAACACTGCCGCGGAGAGGGGAATGACGATAAGGGGTCGGCGTTGGAACAGTTGTGTAGGGAGGCGGGTATTGATGTTCAGATGCATTATAGGTGTTAAATATAAGAGGGAAAGTGGTATTATTATACCTACATCAAGTGTCTCTTGAAATCAGTAGAGGCGATAACGAGGAAAAGAAGAAGAGCGGAAGAGTGAACGAGTCTTCACGATAAACACTAGTTGGCTGCTTTTTCAATATCATAACATTAGGGGGGACGTCAAAAAGGATTCTCAGTTCGGAAATATGCGCCAGTCTGACATATCTTCAAAGTCTGCTCACTCCCAGCAAGCCTTTCATCTAACTCATGTTCACACTTTCATCTTCCAGAGAAACTGCAAGTTTAATTTCAACAGTAATTGATTACAAGGGATAAACTCGCGAACTACAAAGGGTCTCATAACAAAACATTTACATGGTATCTCACGAACGACCTCACAATTTCCCGTTCCTCATACCAATCCTCACATTCCCCGCACTATACCCTGGCAAGCCATTTCCCTGCCTCTCCCGACTCTCATCACTCCCCCTCCTCTCCTCAAGCTCCACATATCTACCTCCATTCCTCCCCCCAACCAAACCCTCCTCAACCCGCTCCCCCTTCCACCCACTTCCCATTCCCGCTCCCACCCCCTTTCCTCCGCCTCTTCGCTTCCCCTTACAACAGCAACAAGACTCTTTCACCAAACTGCCAACACCAGGAACATCCTTTTCCACGATTCCTCCGGGGTGGATAAAAATGAAGGTCAGGCCGGCGAAAAGCATAGGAACTGCTTCTAAGACGTAGAAGTAGGCTTCTTGGCCTACGAGCGCATTGGCGGAGGAAGTGCCGGCGTTGAATTGGATTAGGCGGAAGAGGATGCGTATCTATTTCGCATGTTAGTTGGATTCCAAGATAGAGATATATGGGAAAGGGAGAGAGACGTACGGTGATAAATCCAACACAAGCATAAATCGCCCACAACAACCTCTTCCCTTTGTTCCAATTTTCTACTTTGCCGATTTTGACGAAGTGCGACATTTCAAGTTGGAATTTTATTGCGAGGAGAACGAAGATGACGATGAAGAATTGCTGGATTCCAATCCCGCCCATATAAATATCCACCCCCTTCTTCTGGTCCTCTGGCGGGCTTGCAGGACTAGCCGAGCTTCCGCCTACGATTTGGATCACGAATGTGCCGATGTCGAGAGATACGAATAGCGTACTTAAGACCCTCGGTGAGAGATTTAAAATTCGTCTCGAAGGATGGAATGTATGTAGGAGGTGGGAGAATGTGATGTAGGCGTGGGCGTTAAACCACAATGGCGCAAGCAAGGTGAAAATGGTGGATGTTAGAGCAAGCCCGCTACTTTGTTGGTGTTTTGTCGAGATGGCACGCGTGGTGAATCCGAGTGTTGACCAGAGGACTCCCATGATCAGGACCCAGAGATATCCCTATTGCCACAATGTTAGCCCTCTCCCCTTGCTCTTCCTCACTCACAAATCTCAGGATTCGAATAGGTTAGGAACGTACAGCTTTCCATTTAGCAGCAAGCCAAATATGCCCCATTGTTAAAGCACCAAAGAGGAGGGAAAATACAACAGCAGCTGCAAAACTTGGATAAAAGTCGTATAAAGCACCGCATGTTCCTGGCGGTACGTAACCATTGCTATCTGGGACTATGGTTTGTGAGCAGGTGGGGATGAGGATGGTGATTGTTTTGGCGGGGAGGGTGACTTGGGCGTTTGTTATGCCGGGAATTGTGTTGAGGATTGTGCTTGTGTAGTATTCAACCGGAGCTAGCGTAGTCGCGGGTGCTGATGATAGGGTGGAGGTGTCTTGTCGAGGTTGAAGTGTTGGAGGTGGTGTTGGTGTTGGGAAAGGCGAGATGGTAAGAGCTGAAGTTGTGCTGGTGAGGAATAGCAGGAGGGGTAGGAAATGCATTTTTGGTTCGTGGGTGGTGGGGAGACGATGATGCGAGGAGTTTGGGGGCGGAGGGGATTCTTCTCAGGAAACGGCTGGAGGGGCTCCTCTTGCGTTGAAGTGAGGGGGACTGAAGTAAGTAGAATGAAAAGCTGTAGGCACATAGCACGAGTATACAGAGATGACTCGATTGAGAGACGTGAAGGATATATAGACGGATGTGAGAAAAATCAAAACTCAATACTAACAAAGAAACCAGGGTCTCTAAAACACCAAGCCTCGTGTACACATAGCGGTCAGCCGCAGTCTTCTCGATGGTCTTCAAGAATGCCATCCCTCAGAGGCTCTATCGTACTCAAAAGAGATGACTAAAGAATCTTTGGACGGCGAATGGTTGCGGCAGGGATAAAATCCTGCGTCTCCGAGGCTTTGCGGGTCGAGGGTCGCTTGAGAAAGGAGTTTCGGCTGCGCCCAAATGACGAATTAAGGTGCGACTCAACCAATCGCAGGACGAGAATTCTCTTATGTAAGCCATAAGTCACGAAGTCCAACACTCAATTGATCCTTCGCAGTCGCAAACGAGCCGAATAGGAATTTTGAGAGATCCTCGAAAATATCTTTGTTGCCCAGCTTAAGGCTTATCCAGAAGCTTGTCTTCTGCCAAGAACCCCATGCACTTAGCAGCAGCTCATTCCATCTTCATCATCTCCCCATTCTTCAGAGTTTCCATCGGTTCGTTGCTTTCGGCTTCAAACACAGGAACATGCACAAGATGCTCAACATTAATTTTTGGTCCCTTGAACCATTTGCGAGCATCAACAGCATACCACACAAGCGACAAGAACATTGACCCTCCCCATATAAGACAAGAATAATTCATGTTCAAGGCGTTGAGATCACTTGCTCTTGTTGGAGGAAAGCAAAGGACCGGAATCATGAGCGCAACAAACGCGCAAGCCACTGCTCCAATGGGTTTGGAAAATCGACCTAAATTCCATGGTCCTGTGCTATGTTAGATTTGCAAAAGCTGAGGAAAAAGAAACTATGGTGGGATCTTACCAGGTCGGAATTTATCCCCAACGACAAACAATTTTAATGCAATGGGAGTGGTGAAGGCGACATACTGCCCGATCGCACCCATACTGAATACTGCTCCTATGGCAGCTGGACTTGCGAACATGAGCAAACCGAGAAGTGCACCAATGAATATTATGGCCCAGATTGCATTGACGGGAGTTTTCGTATGCCTGTTGACGATTTTCAGCCATCGTGAGAAAGGAAGAGCATCGTCTCGAGAGTATGCGAAGGTCACGCGTGAAGCAGCAACGATAATTCCTTGTCCTACGAAGAATTGCGCGACCATATTCAAGGAGAACATTGCAAGGCCCGCTTTTCGTCCCAACACTTGAATACAGAGGCTACCCTAAGATTGGAGTCAGTCTGATCGTGGATGCGTAGATTTTAAACAATCGCATGTAATCTTACCATAGGCTGGCCGTACGGGCCTGCGACAACATCTTGTATATCCTTGACGGTATAGGCGACAACTAGAACAACTGCGAATCCAAGATATAATGCGGATTGCGCTGTCATGAAGATAGCGCGAGGTCCAGCTATATTCGCGTTGCTGCACTACATCACCACTTAGTACTGATGAAGCTGGGGGTGAAGCAAAGTGAAAAATGAGATCTGCTCGCCCCCACTTCAAGACATGGGCTGAGAGAGAATAATAGGAATCAGCTCGTTACCTCTTCTGAAAGATGGAATGGAGTACTGAAATGTTAGATTAGCCTCACAACATCATGTCAACGTAGGAAATGATCCGCTGTGTGGCAGAATCAGGGTCAGAATTCGTGAAGGACGTACTCGTAGCCAGCAATCGTCCACTATCTCTTGTCAGAACGCTTTCAGTTTGATGAGATCAAAATCCTTACTATAACGGACAGAAAACCCATCAAGAATGCAAACCCGGTGGGCCACTCTGTACCATTGACGATCCCTTCTGAAGTCCATACCACACTGTTCGGATTCGTTTTGGGAGAGTTGATGGAGCCGGCTGGCAACCATATAATGAATATGAACACGACTATCAAATTGAAAATCGCCCCAATCTCGTTGAATCGAGCTATAAATTTCGTCGAGTTCATGGTAAGTAGACCTTGAATAACCAAAAGAGCGAGAAGTAGAAGGTAGACATGATAGGTCTTCATCTCATAATCGGGATGAGTGATTTGTGCGGCAGTAAGGATCATGGCTGCGAGGGCAAAATTTACAGCGCATGGTGCAGTGATGAGTCCCAGAAAGTTGGACCATCCCGTGATCTAAGGTATATTAGTATACGCATCTATGTTGGCAGAAGACCTACCCAGGAGAACAGTGGTCCCCAACCCTCAGGTGCTAGAACTGCTGAAGCATAGTATAAACCTCCTGCTGTTGGCATACTGGAGCACAATTCTGCCATTGATAATGCTACACATTGTATCAAAGTCCCCGCAACAATCCATCCCCACACTGAGCCTGCTGTCCCGCTGTATCCTAGATTGTAGCCTAGAATCGAGGCCACCGATGGTATGAGTCCTAAGCAAGAAAATGACACCGAAAATGATGACCAAATGGAGAAGTCTCTCTTGAATTCTTGCTTGTAGCCTAGTGCTACTAGGATCTCTTCATCGCTGTCCACCTGATGATCTATCACAGCATGATCTCCCGTCCTGCGAAATATCGATGTCGCTGGTAAGGTTGATTCGTCAATTGTTCGATTTTTGTTAGCAGACATATTGAGAAAAGGTATGGAATTTGAGAAACACGAGCAGCAAGATCGAAACACCACTTCCTGCAGGTTGACAAAGTTCGCATTATCTATATGTTTCCAAGAACCAAGGTGGTATTCCGTCTGCCAGGACCCATGTTGTACATGGTATTTCCGAAGAAGTCATTGGTCGTGGGACCCCGCGTCTGCAGCACAACGAGAGGTTAAAGTAACTTGATGCACCTTCTTAACATGCAAGCAAGACTTGGTCTGGCGCGATTTCTTTCCACCGGTGCTACACACGGCTTAGGGCTTATCGTTCGATGCAAAGATACTCAAAATGGAATTGATGATCGGCAGGACCGTTCAAATGTACCGGAAAATTGCCGTGTCGGATGTACAACTTCCCCTCCAAAACACGGCATTCGCATTCGCAATAAACATTGTCCAGACACTTGTCACTGGCTCGAAAACAATAAATGCATGTGCATAAGACCTGGCTATTTATCTGACTGGAATACGGGAGAAGCTTGAGGGACTACCTCGCGTTAGCAGCAATGATTGCGTGTTGGATGAAAGAGCCTGGTGGTTGTGCTCTTTGAAGATCGCGCTTGTCGTGACTGTCGCTCAACTAATGCAGAGCCAATGCCTTTGAAGGATGCCTTCCAATCCGTATATTGGGTTAAGTTTAAGTCGAAATTATGGTGGTCCGTGGTGTTCTACGAAGAGAGAGAATGGATGAGAGGCTTGGGTCTCTTAAGGGAACACGATGGTGTGGATCTATCACCAATCTCTTTTCAACCTTCGACTCCCGCAGCCCCTCCACAACCCTCTTCGAAATTCGAATATGTCACAACATAGTGTCAACCCGCGAAGATAGCCAGATTTCCGATAGCAGGTGTGGATGGAAGACATTGCTGAGCTCCGAAGGACGCCAATCAAGTACGCACCTCGAATGACCTCAACCATCCGGTTTCGATATTGTCGTTGAACTCCAGCTTATACTATACACACTACTATCGAGTACGGATCCGTTCGACAGCCGTCCTCTATATTATGACTTTCCTATATCTGCGACATGTTGTTCATCAAATGCAAAGACAAACCACTTTCCGCGATTGAATAAGATGGGCACGGAGATTTGCTTCATAGTGGGCGAGTGAGGGGAAGGACAAGTTGTTCCTGGCAGAATACCGCGTCGAATTCTGAAATATGTGACCTACTGGCAAAGGATATCTGGAAAGGTTATTACCTACATCTATCGACGAGATAGCACTGTTACAGAAGCTCTACCGGGCTACATCAAACTAGGCTCTGATCACGAATACCTAGATTGAACTTTGGGGTACTTTCGCCTATCAAATCACCGCGTCCTCAATACCCAGGACATCCATCTAGACGCCCGTCACTCCTGAATAAAAACCCACGGCATCTTGAATGGAGTGAATATGTCGGAAACCAAAGGGAAACAAGCATCCTGAACTACAAGAAATACAACACCACACGAGACAGTGTCGAACAGGAACCGTGTTTTCATCAGTTAAGATTTCTCCAACCATGAACAACTTTCCTCTTTAACATTCCCCTTTGCCATCATACAGCATAGATACCAAACACCACACCACCAATTCCATAAAAAAAATAAAAAAATAAAAATAAAAAAGCCAAAACCAACTGGCGTTAGGATCTACCCCGAATAATCATGGGTGGCACAATGTCAACAATGCGAAAGCTTAGGCTTCAGGTTATGTCTGACATTCATTCATCTGGAGAGGAGTCCTAGTAATTACGATTACGAGATACCACGGACAGCGCCGTATCTGGTCCTTGCAGGGGATACAAGTCCCGTCATACTTGCAGTAGATGTTCAAAAGTATCGAACATTCCTTGCAAGACAATGTAGCAAATTTGACAAGGTATTCCTCGTCGCTGGCAACAACTAATTCAAGGGGAGCTGTCGGTGAGATGGCCATACTACAGGCATTCAGAATCTTCGGACCGTGGCCGCTGACACAGTCATGAACGGCCGCCTGGTCTTTCTGGAGAACAACACCTACGACTTTTCAGCTGATGGTTACAATGTGATTATGCTGGGTTGTACTCTATGGTCCCAACTTCGCGAAGATCGACCTTGCTGGAGCATCAGACCGATCAAGCATCCAGGGGTGTACCCGAAGGACTCACAATTCCATTTACAAGCAATCCATCACATGGATTCGGGACACCGCTGCATCCATTAGAAACGATCATACAACCAACAACCACAAATCCTAGTCGTCACGCACCACACTCCCACTCTCAGTGGAACTGCATCACCCGATCGTGATGGTAGACATAGTAACTACCAGACTGATCTTCTTGGGGGTGAAGGTGTTGATGAATTTATTGAAAGAGACACCTGGGTTTTCGGTCATACCACTGGAGCTGTGATTTCTCATGCAACTACGTGCGAGTGTACGCAAATAAGCGTGGTGGGCCAAGAGGCGACCGAGAGAGACAAGAACGAGCCAGCAATGACAAGAGTCTCCCAATCGAGTTCGACGTGACTAGAACCACCGAGATATGAACAACGTTGTGACCCGGATCAGCGAGGCTTCGTTGTAAAGATATCGATGTGGTAGGTGGAACGGTGAGTAATCTCTAACCATGTTTTCACCCACCGACCCTTTGCACTTTCATAATGGCGATTTGTTTCTGATCTCCTCATCAATACCTCGAATGATACAATAAAACAATACACCCATATATAGTCTTCCTACATTCCAATTGCTTCCTATTTATGCGTTCCGTTTCGCATACTTTGCATAATGTTGTCCCAACAAGTATTTCAAGTCCTTTGTCCTTTTCCTCATGCGTGATTGCCTAATTCCATAGCTCTGCGGGTTGACTACTAGTATATCTGTGTTTGATTTACCAACCATATCTACGGACATATTCCTTGTGTTAGACCAACACGCGGAACAGTCACTTTTGACAAGACAGGTGAGACAACGCGACATCGGAAGACAAAAAATCACACTCGCTGTTTTAATACACAAGAGAACAAACTCTTTACTAATGAAAATGTCAGCATAGTCAGAAAAAGTAAGAAACAGGAGGCTCACAATTGATATCTGGCGGTGCTCCTCTTGCATTTCAATAACTTTTATTAACACTCTGTTACCGCAACAAGAAATACCCAAGCGCTCATGCATCATTTCCACATACTCGTATTCCTTGAAAAAATTTTATCATCTCCACGCTATCCAATCCTTCAACATGACATCAACATCGTCTCCCTCAACCCACCCCTCAACCACCCCGTCAACCTCACCTCGCCCCCTCAAACTCCAAATCCTCTCCGACCTACACCTCGAAAAGCACCCCACCAGCTACCAAACCTACCGCATCCCCCCAAAAGCCCCCTACCTAATCCTCGCCGGCGACATCGGCCGCGCCACCACGCCCTCCCACCTCACCGCCTTCCTGCACTTCCTCTCCACCCAATGCTCTGTCTTCAAAAAAGTCTTCCTCGTTGCAGGAAACAACGAATTCAAAGGCGGGCACAAACCCCCTAATTCTGACGGTCATGCTGCTGGCTTGGTTAATTTGAGGAATATGGTGAGGGAGGGGTGTATGAGGGGAAGATTGGTGGTTCTAGAAGATGATGTGTTTGATTTTACGGGGGAGGGGTATGAGGTTGTGATGTTGGGGTGTACATTGTGGTCGAGATTATTGCCTACGCAGGGTCCAGGCATTGGTGGTTCTCAAGATATTGTTGGTTGGAGCAACTTTAAAAACAACAAATGTTTTGATAAATCGTTTAAATTCATCAAGGATCTAAGTCATCATGTCCGGAACGATCCTCAGACTGCGAACCACCGGATCCTCGTCGTAACGCACCACGCTCCATTCATAAAAGGGAGTTCGCCGCCGGAGTATGGAGAGGTGCCGAGTAATTACTCGGAATTTGCGACGGATATTCTTGGTGGGGTGGGGTTAGATGGTTTGAGGGAGGGGGATGTGTGAGTTTATGGTCATACACATTTATCTTATGATGGGTTTATTGATGGAGTTAGGGTCGTTGCTAATCAGAGGGGGGCGTGGATGGTGATAACGAGAGGATGTTGAGAGTTAGGGAGGGGAGGCCGGGGAAGGTGGAGTTCGATGTTGGACGGACGATTGAGGTGTAGGTTTTTGATGCACTTTCCAAACTCTAACTTTTGTGAGATGACCCGTTTGCTAGCATTGACTTGAAAAAAATAATTTTCAGAGAATCATCTCAGTTTGAGGTGCTGAAATACTTCACGATAACCCCTGCACTCGTCGTTCTTTTTGTACGGAGATAAAGCTGCACGTAACTAACCAATATATTTTTGCCCTCATTTCAGAAAGCCATGTTTTTTTCCAAATCTCATAAGCTATTTCTACCTAAATTTAACAAAATAACATAAATTGCCAAAACAGTTTCCAGACATAACTAAGAGCCATCTATATTTTCGTTCGTGATCTATATGCCTTCTTCTTATGACCCCTAGTGAGCCGCCCAAATTCACAAAAGCTTTGTAAAACAAGCCACAGGAGAACAAAGACTTCCCAATACACTTTGAAAACTCGAATCTATGTAGCGGTTAACCACTCTCTATGCTTGAACAAAGCCTATGTCGACTTCAATCGAGTGCTGTAACCAAGAATTACACTGTTACAGGAGAAATGAATTCATTCAACACTTACAAATTGAGCGAAACAGGGTCTTGTATTGAGAACCTCAAAAGAACGAGCTCTGTTTGATCAAATGGTGGCGTGATTCTCTTGGCTCTATCTTCCATACTCATAAATATTTACAAAAGAAAACTCTCGCGGTGAATATCAACGAATCATATATCTACAACAAAAAACCCCTACAGATGCATCACACGTACCTAGCGCCATACTCACAGCCTTACCCCCACCTCTCCTCACCATATCCCACATGTTCCAAGCCCATATCTACTCCCGGAGAATACCCTTCTGAAAACACCTCAAACATTAATCTCATGTTGCCAAACCTCCTGCTCAACCCTCGCACTATACGTACTAACCCTCAAAACCTCCCTCATCTGATCCACCCCCACAAACAGCACATTTCTCGCAACAAACCACCTAATCCCCTCCGTACACGGCGGACTAGTCAAGCTCCCCTCATACGTCCAAAATTCCGAGAAATTCGCAACTTCACTTAGTACTTGCGCCATATCCAGCGTCGTAGGAATCGTCGTAGTTTCATCGAAATTAGGCATGGTCGTGATGGTGCTAGAGTTGGAGGGCTGCTCGAATTGGTTGAAGAAGGGAGAGTTGGTGTTGCCGGGGTCGACGCGGATTGCTACGACGGCTTTTTCGTGACCTTCGGCGTCGGAGTGGACGAGGTGAAGCTCGGATTTGGAACGGTCGCCTTGCACTGAGTGGTCGGCGGGACTGTGGATGTGCCAGCCTTTTAGGTAGACGGTTTTGTCGTCCCAGGTCATGGAGGGGGCGGAGGTTATGGGGGTGCTGTTGGTGTTGACGGAGAAGGCGGGGCCATATCCCCAGTTATAAATATTCCCAGCTACTGGTGTTGAGTATGAGAAGGTTGGCCGGTGGTTCATACTCAGCCCTTGAGCGAGGAGGAGGGGGATTGGTGCTTGTTGAGTGCCGGTTTGACAGAGTGTGTAGTCTACGGTGATTTATTAGTATTTGCTTGCCAAACTTTTGTTTGAATTTAGGAAAAGACGAAGATGCATACTCTTATTAATCATCCCCCAATTATAAGAAGCCTCGTACGTCCAGTCCTTCGACTCCGTTGCTCTCTTTCCAAGAACATTATTATGGATCGAATAGTCGTGCTGTGGACAAGCTAGTACGGCAGTAAGTGCAGAAAGAGTGACGATAGTTCGGAACATGATGGTCTAAAGATCAACCAAGAGATTTTGTGTCGAGATAAACGTTGAAGATTAAAGTGATAATCCGCCGCATTCCCTTTTGAGGGAAATCAATATTCTTATGTAGGCGCCGGTGCATCGTGACTCCAGAGCATTTGCGAATCAGCAAGCCTATTCACCGTGCTCCAAATCTTACTCCGACGATCTTTGCTGAGGATGTCCCGGAAGTTCCAGCGCCCCAAAAGCCAAATGTCTCGCATGCGAACGCAACAGTGAGGCTCATGCCAGTAGAAAAGTCTTGGCCGTGGGAAAGCGGCCTTGCTGCAATTGATGGGGAAATTTGATGCCAAGCGAAATGACGTGGCGCAGCTCAGCTCAATTGGGATGAATTTAGGTTTTTGAGTTTGTGCAGATCTTGGAATACTTTATTTCTATCGAAACTTTGTTTCCTTCTTCGAAACCGAAGGCATTCGTGATGATGAGGACTGGCTGTGTTGCCAAGAGGTCTCGTGCCAAGGCATGAATTCCGATGTCAGATGAATTGCCAAGCTTGACTTGAGGCCTAAGACTGCTATCGGCCGCGAAATAAGAACTTCTCATCTCAGCGCGAGTAAGAGGCAGTGTTGTTGATTAACAAATGTAATACAACAACGACTTAAAGCCCCTATTTGCCGATGCACATAATCCTTGTCAAACGGATATTCGGAGGCTGAAGGAGAGACCAAGACAATTGTCCGTGGCAAATAAGCAGACTTGATTTCTGGTCGAGTTGATGGCAATTCTCACATTGAGAACCCCAAGATAAAATGAACATATTCGATCTGTGCAACTGCACAGAGAGGAAGGGCGATTTCGTGCGGGATTATTGTAAGCTTGGCGAAATGGGATTTCGGTGGCCAAGACTCTCCTGAAAGTATGCGTGCAATGTGAATCTACCGGTAGATCAAATGCTCAGTACAATTAGGTGGTGTATCTTAGAGTCGACAGGACAACGTTGTGAATCATCCATTCGATGTTAATCTGATGATGAAAGGACAAGGAGGACAGAAGGTGGAGATCAAACCGTTTGTACACCAATATGTCGTTTCACGTGACCGAGGTTGAGCTTATTTTGACATCAACTGCAGTCACTCCATCTCTTCCCAAGAGCACATCACTTCTCACATTACAACCTTTTTTCAGAGGAGGACGATGGACGCTCCATCCTTGACTCTCATCGTCTATGCTAAACTCACATCACCATCCATATTCCGAGATTCTCGCGGTCG
This sequence comes from Halenospora varia, assembly GCA_020726485.1. Taxonomy (NCBI): domain Eukaryota; kingdom Fungi; phylum Ascomycota; class Leotiomycetes; order Helotiales; family Solenopeziaceae; genus Halenospora; species Halenospora varia. The sequence continues at coordinate 115,847 of JAHEWH010000034.1, read as the reverse complement.
TGGCCGATATCCCATCGCAACTTCCAGGTTTTCTCTCATGTCAAAGTTTATGATGACGAATGATTTCGCTGCGGTCACTAGGCATTCCCCCGCCTCTAGATCTCGGTAACCAATTCCAGTCGAGCGAAAAGGGGAACAAACGTCGCCAGAGCCTTATGGTAAGCCCGACTGAAAACAGCCAAGAAACGTTGTTAAATACCCATCTCAGCCCAAGAATTTCAAAGATATGATTTCGACATCGTGGCTCGGCAATTCAGGTAACAACTCCAGAGGTCTATCTACTCTCCCCGGCCATCTTTACTATCATTTAAGGTTTAGAGTTCTTCGTCCGACATCAGACGTTCGTATCTTATCAGCTGAGAAGTCTTGCCAGTGCAAGATCCCGATAATCGCTCAAACAGACATTTGTTGATCGCATGGTGGCGTGACACAACCACCGTTCGCTAAAACCAGTGATAGTCTTGAGTCGCTGTCCTTTGTTCACGATCACCATATTCTGGCATGTTCGGGTCGTGATGCACCTTGGCATTGTACAATTTTCAATGAACGAACCAATTCATTGTGCACGTTTTGTGTGCAACTGTTGCGGCTTTCCTTGAGTCTTCAGCTTTTCATTTTCTCACGCACTTTTCCTTACGACTTTCCTCAGATTCCGCGGGTGATCACAAGAATGCTCTGAGATTCCTGATTCACTCCTACAGTACCAAGTGGTATGATAATTTGGAGATTCCCATTCAAATATCATATGCATGTAGGTCGTAAATACTATACCAAAGCTTCCTTTAATACCACCAAGGACCTTCAATCGAAAACTTCACATACATCAAGTGAAGAAAACAATTTATCAAAATGGTCACAACTACAAGTCCAGGTCGCCTTACTGGCAAGGTCGCTATCGTAACTGGCGCCGCAGCAGGAATCGGCCGAGCAATTGCAATACGCTATGCTCGGGAAGGTGCTAAAGTAGTCTGCTCAGACTTGCACCCACTGGGAACTTATCACATCAGGGACGAAGATAAAATCTCTACCCATGATGCTATTACTAAAGAAGGCGGAGAGGCAATCTACATCAGGTGCGATGTTGGAGATGCTGAGGAAGTCGAACTGCTTGTCCATCGCGCTGTGCAGAAATATGGAAGACTTGATATGTAAGCTACTTATTTCTTCTCTTCTTCTAATTAGTTTTAAGACGCATCTCCCAACATCATCAAGCCTAGTAAACAACGCCGGAATCGCCAGTGAAGTATCCCCCGACTCCTCCAGTCCTCACCCAACCGGCCAAAAAATCCACCTAACCTCCCTCCATACCTACGACAAAGCCATGCGCATAAACGCGCGCGGCACATTCCTAGGCTGCAAATACGGCATTGCGCAAATGCTACGACAGCCAGCACAACCAAATGGAGAGCGAGGATGGGTGATTAATATTGCGAGTATAGCGGGATTGGTGGCTTTTGGAGGATGTCCGGCGTATTGCAGTAGTAAGGGGGCGGTGGTGGAGCTGACAAGACAGGTTGCGGTCGATTATGGGGCGGAGAAGATTCATGTTAATGCTATTTGTCCGGGTGGTATGTATATTTTTAAAAACCTGATTCGGAAGGTTGGGAGATTGGGACTAATTTGGAATAGTGATTAACACAGCGATGGTCAAGCCGTTCACGGATGAGCCAGTCATGAAAAAAGCCCTCGAGCATGAACATCCGTGGGGAGCATTTGGTGAGCCAGAAGACGTCGCTGGTGTAGCGGTCTTCTTGGCTAGTCCGGATTGTGCCTTCGTTACTGGTGCTCTGCTGCCTGTTGATGGTGGCTATGTTGCTCACTGAGAAGCTGGATATCGAGACGAACTTGGAGAATTAAAATCGGCGTCAAAATGGAAGTGTGCTTTTCGCCATTTGGGACTTCTGGGATAAAAGAGGGCAGGTCATGGGTTAATGGGTCGTCCTTCACTCGAGGTAATAAGCGGGCAACATGTGTAATTATCAAGTTCATCTACCTCTACAGAAGAGAAAATAAAACATGACAACGGCAAAGCGTTTCTATCTGCCGCGGGGGTTTATGGACGTCTCATATTTCTGTATCATGACAGATATATGAAATAAATTCCATAGCCTAAAGTCAAATTTCCTCACAACACCACGAACATCGCTATCTCCTTTCATTCCAAATCTGAATCCCATCTTCCAACTTCACTTTTGCAATCTACAATCGTCTTTCTCAGGTCACATGTTTTCAACACACATACGGAGAACCTCGCGTATCATCGGTGTAAAGCAGGTATAAAACCGGTGTAAAGTCGGACTGCGACATGCAACAAATCATTATCAACCTCGGGCAGGAAACCAAGAGGCTGAGGCAGAGCCTTGATTTGAGTGGAAATAGAGGCCCGGGATCAGAAAAGAAGGGGGAACTCTCGAGTCAAGATTCATCAACTTGAATAAGCATGAAGAGAGAGGGAATGAAGCATGGCTCAAAACCAGATAATTAGATTTTCGGACCACTGCCTCTGCTGACGGACTCAGGAAAGGTCAATCTATACTCAATTTATAGTACACCCCTCTACTTTATACCCCAACGCCTCGCAGGAAAACCGAGACCCGCGATATATTTCCTCCTACCCAAACGCCAATTTTCAGATCTCAATCTGCGGCCAACTCGGCCTCCCCTCTCTCCACAGAGCCAGGTTACTCATCCAAAGCCTTTCTTCTCTTCTCCACATCTCTCTGCAACTTCTTGAAGAACGGATTGCTCTCTCCTTTCTTCTTCTTCAAATCCTTATTGCGGTTTCTATTCGCCTCAGCATAAGCCATATCATGGCCACCAGCCAACTCGCTAAGTGCACCAGCAGTACGTCTCGCGCCAGCTTTCTTCTTCTTTTTTGAAGGCGCAGTCTTACCATCCATACGGTGGAACAGATCATCTCCACCATCGTCCATGTCGTCGTCGTTGGCGATGAGGACGGTCTGAAGAAGAGCTCGACGGTCAGCTGGTGAAGCGAAGGCGAGGTTCTCAAGGTTCTCGATGCCCTGGAGATGGGTGATGACTTTGAAAGCATAACCTTGGTCGACGAGGAAGGCTTGGCGACGAGAGGAATAGTACATCTCTTGTGTGTCTTTCGAGACAAGCGAATAGAAGAAAGCATTGAAGCCCTCGTCATTACGACGCTTGGCTCGCAAGATTCGGCCAAGCCGTTGGGCCTCTTGACGACGAGAACCGTAATGTGACGAGATCTGAATGAGGCAAGTGGCTTCGGGAAGGTCGAGGGATGTGTCCCCAATCTTAGAAAGAAAGAGGGTGTTGATTTTGTCGTTGTGCTGGAAATTCTCGAGAATTCTCATTCGTTCGGCGTTACCTGTACTTCCATAGATGAAAGCCTTGTTCAGAGTTTGCGCGTAAACCTGAAGAGCGTAGATATTGTCCGCAAAGACAATGATTTTATCACCTCTCTTCTCATGGTAGTCAATCAAGAATTGACAAGCTTGGAACTTTCGAGGGTTCATTGCCCAAAGGAGTTGCTTCTTCCGGCTGGTCTGTCTAAGATATTCGGTATAGAACTCCGTTGTCATTGGACACCAGACTTCGGCGCACTGAACTCGTGCAATATGCCCTTGCTCTGCAAGTTCCATCCAGTTTGCTTCATATAACTTCGGCCCAATCAAGAAGTTCAAATCACTAATCTTGTCATCCTCACGGAGAAGAGTGGCGGTCAAGCCCAACTTCGAATGCGTCTTGATCTGCGAAGTAACCTTTCTAAACATATTGGCAGGCACGACGTGAACTTCGTCGAGAATCATCAAACCCCATTCTCGACTCTGAATAAAATCCATCATCTTTTGAGAGTCGTAGGATCTCTTCGTACGTTGCGCAACCATGGAATACGATGTGACGATGATTCCTGTATTTCTGGCAAACTTGTCCTTGTTATCGGAGGTAAATACCGCAATATCGCTCGGGTTTATATTCGACCACTTAAGAAATTCTTGTCGCCATTGTATGACAGACATGGAACTGGTGCATAGAATAATAACACCCTTCTTGACCGTGCAAGCCGCGGTAATACCCACCAACGTCTTACCGGCTCCGCAAGGAAGAACAATAATTCCACTCTTTGCTCGACCATTACCAAACATCTTACTCAAGCTCTTCTCCTGGTAATGTCGGATTTGGGCGCTCGGCTTCAAATCAATGTCTAAATTGGCATTTGCCTGATCATTACGAAAGTCGTACTCCTCCAGAACAGGTAAGCCTAGTTCCAAGCAGCGTTTCTGAACGATCTCAACCCCATTATCGGCGATCTCGAAGGCATGCACAGCGTCGAGTTCATCATCGTCGTCATCATCCTCATTTAAGGCGTTGACTATATCCTCTTGTGCTACATTTTCGCCATCTTGAGGCTTCACTCCTCTTTGGTCTGTTGCCTGCTGCACACCAGCAAAGTTCTTGGTACCAGGGATTACCAACCCGGCCATTTTTGGCGCAGATGTCGTGGTAATATCATCCGTCCCCTCCTCAGGTGCCTTGCGGAGTGGTCCAATGACTTCATCTTTCAGAAGACGCTGCAACATCTCCGGGTCGGAACTTTCGACAAAATGCTTGGTGTTTTTCAACACCAGCTTAACCTTGCCATAGCTTTGAGTGCAATTTGTGATAAAGCTTCGAATGTTGTCGGGAACAGGTATCTTTGAAAGTCGGTCCAGCACATTTATGATATCTTTCGGGTCCAAGCCGACTGAAACAGCGGCGTATAAGCTATGTGGTGTTAATGAATATTCGTGAAGGAATGTCGGTCTCGAGAGAGGCTCAGCGACGGTTGTCAAGAAGTCCTGCGCATGCGCAGCAAGAGGCGAAAAGCTTTCAAGGATAATGCGGCCTTTCTTTGGATCTATCCATAGCGGTCGGTTTTCATGATCAGGCTTGAGCGACAGGTACGAGAAGTCGTTATTCCCAAAGTGATAGCTTGCGGAATCGCGACCAGAGTGTGGATTTTTCTGCGCATATTGCTGAACCGTAAACTTGTCCTTATTCTTTTTATACGTCTCTTGCTCGCTCTCGCTGGGCTCCGAGTACTCGTCGCTGCTACCGATGCTTCGAGGTGTTGCGGGACCTGGAGTCGACCCGACGGAGTCTCTGCCAGTCTTGTTGGCTCCTCGGACACCTAGAGAGTTCACTGTTAGCAGAGTCAAGATATGTAGAGCAAGTAAAGCCCATACTAGATGCAGCTTTTCTCTTTGGCGGCATCTGGACGGTGTTGTGCAGATGTTGCCGTGAGGTTGAAGAGAAAGGAAGGCTCGAAGTTTGAGGCGAAGTTGTAATCCTTGGGAGGCTGATAATTGTCACGCGCTAGTGGAATTCGCGTCAACCCCGCGACTTCTCGAGAAACTTTCAACTGGCCATTCAAGAATAAAATAAACCCCTTCAACTTCGTCTTCTAAGAACCAAAACCTAAACATGTGGTACGTATCATAAGCACGTGATTCAAATTAAATCTAACAAGGGTTGTAGTAAACACATCCTCAACGCTCAGGTCTCCATCAGATCTCCCTGCTGTTTGTCGCCCACCTTCTGTTGTTAACTGAGCAACACCCTGACTTTGAATAGGTCGGAAATGGTTTGACTGCGCAGAATGCCACCACGAGCAAGAAAGCCACCCTCTCGCCCAGCGCACTGAAATGGTTCGCCACAACTAAATTCTCTCCCACTACCCCGCCATGATCTGATGATTGAATAGGTATTCGCCTGCAAGAAGTGCAAAAAGGCCTTCCGAAAGGACGCTGCGGAGTTCGAGGATAGCGATGAATACTGCCCACACTGCGATAACCACTTTGTCCTTGAAGCTGTCACGCCAAAGCCGATGCTCAAGTTTGAGGGAGAGGATGCGAGAGTCGACAATAGGATGTTGAAGGATGAGAGAATTAGAGGCAAGGAGCAAAGAACTATATTCGATGTTGAGGAAGCGCCGAATAAGCTGGGATGATAAGGTTCGAGGTTTAGGACACGAAATGATGGTTTGATTTAGCGGCATGAAGTGGAATTTTATAGGAGTTTGGGGCAATGAAGAGCATGAGAAGAATGGCAGGTAATACGATGGTGGACATGCAATGGTCGAAAGAAGCCCTTCAAACAATCGAGCAGAGCATGTTTATAGCAAAGTCTATCAAGCAGTGATTCTAGGCTCTACGAGTCCACACAATGAAACACATGGGAGCAAAGACGAATGGATCTGTGCTGAACTCTGATCTCAAGATGCTTTTTTTTTTTGCATTTCATCGCTCATTCCTATTGTACACATGCTCTATGAAGATTATGCGAAAGCTCAATCCGAATCAGCGCCTTCTCAATCACCAGATCCTCTCGACAAGATTGCCGCGCTTCCGGTTCCTGGTGTCCGTCCAGTCTTCTTCTTGGCAGCCTCTTCAACCTTTTCTTCCTCAATGTTCTTCACATATGCCTCGATATCCTCAACTGGTAACATCTCGATGGTCTTTCCTGGTGCCATAATCGCGATCTCGATATTCTTTGCTCCAGTTTGTACAACCTCTAGCAATGACTTGATGGTCAGTTTGATAGTTGTCTCCCGGTCCATATCATCTTTGTGGTTTCGTTCCAGAAATTCGCGAACGGTCTTGCTTGATCGGCCAATAGCATTTGCCTTCCTATTAAACGAATCAATATATTATCCTCCCGAAGCCATCATTTGAGCCTACCACGCAGAGTAAATTCCTGATGGCTCTGTTTGGTAGAGTCTTGGGGTCTTGTCGTTGTTGTCAAACCCAACAATCAAGGTGCTGATACCAAACGGTCGAACACCACCACTTTGTGTATATCTCTGTTGAACACCAGCCACATACTTCGTGATGTACTCTATCGTGACGGGATCTTCGACAGTCAGACGATGCGACTGTGCTTCTAATCTTGCCTTGTCGACTAAGATTCTTGCATCGGCGTTGAGTCCAGCAAAGGCGAGGCAAACGTGGGTATCGACGAGACCAATCTTCGAAGGTGTAATGCGGGTATCTTGTAACTTCATCGCAGATCTCTTTTCACATCCCAATACTACGATATCCTTTCCCTTCACACCGACAGCGCATGTTCCTGGATAGAGCTTAGCTTGTGTAGCCTCCATTTGAGCTGCTTTCCATACCTCGTTTCACAGCCTCAAGAGCATATTCGACCTGAAAAACATGTCCATCGGGACTAGAGGTGCCATCTGTCAGCAGGTGACCAACGGTGTCGATCGTGAATTACAAACCTGAAAACTGCATTACGTTAACTTTAGGTCAACAGCTGTGGAATAGGAAGCTTAGCTTACCGGAAAGAGCTCTGTCGTATCCTGAAGCCATATTTTTATCTGATTGGAGGACTGGATGGGGACTGGAGCTTCACGGATGAGTTGAAAGGGAGATGGTGCAGTTGCGGAGCGTAGATTTGAGTTGAAGGTGAGCTTGATGTGTTTCTTGAGACAGGCTGCACAGGTACGCGAATTCCATTGGAGTCGCGAGATGCGAGCTCCATTCTAAGGCCGAATATCAGGCAAGAACAAGCTCCAGGGATATGAATCAGCAAGGCTGAAAGTTCCGATTCAACGCCGATATATTTCCAGGGTCTGCATCAACAACTTTTCCCCGCAACCCATTCTTGAACTTCTGTCAGTGTCAATAAACATTGACCTTTACAAGATGGCGAGTCGGTCCCGAGTTGCCCTGGCGCTTCGAAGAGCTCGAGTTGCACCAGCAATACCTCGAACATTACGACCATTGGCCCAATTCCGATACCAAAGTACTGCAAGTACCGAAGACAGTGAAGGAATTGCAAAGGGCACGACTGGATCCTCGAAAACGATCAAGTTTACTTCCGAAACGTACCCCGAAATCAAGCGTAATTCGAAGTTCGCAGAAATTACAGAAGATCATGTTAAATTCTTCAAGGAATTGTTGGGGAAAGAGTCTGCAGTCATAGATGGGGTGACCAAGGATGCCACAGATGATATCGAACCTTTCAACGGAGATTGGATGCGCAAATATCGAGGTCATACGAAACTCGTCTTGAAGCCAGGGTCGACAGAGGAAGTCAGCAAAGTGCTGAAATACTGCAATGATAATATGCTGGCGGTTGTTCCTCAAGGAGGCAACTCGGGATTAGTAGGTGGTTCAGTCCCAGTCTTCGACGAGATTGTGATCAATATGAGCCGCATGAACGAGATTCGCTCATTCGATGAGGTATCCGGAATTCTTGTTGCAGATGCTGGATGTATTTTGGAGGTGGTAGACAATCATCTCCGAGAAAAGAACCACATATTCCCATTAGACCTTGGTGCCAAAGGTTCATGTCACATTGGCGGTAATGTTGCAACGAACGCCGGAGGTTTGCGATTGTTGAGATACGGAAGTTTGCATGGAAGTGTTCTTGGTATTGAAGCTGTCCTTCCGGACGGAACCATAGTGGACGACCTATCGAAATTAAGGAAAAACAACACTGGATACGATCTCAAGCAACTCTTTATTGGAGCCGAAGGAACAATTGGTATTATAACAGGAATTTCCATATTGTGTCCTCAACGCTCAAAGGCCATCAATGTTGCTTTCTTTGGTCTGGAATCATTCGAGAAAGTCCAATTGGCCTTCCGAGAAGCAAAGGGTCAATTGTCGGAGATTCTGTCTGCTTTTGAGCTAATGGATGGCCAGAGCCAAAATCTGGTCCACGCCGTCACCAAGAACAAACGGCCGTTGGAGAATGAATACCCATTCTACTGCTTGATCGAAACCAGCGGGTCAAATTTTGATCATGATAGCGAAAAGCTTGAGAAGTTCTTAGAATCCTTGATGGAAAAGGAAATCATTGTCGACGGCACCCAAGCTCAAGATGAGACACAAGTAAAGACTTTGTGGAGCTGGCGAGAAGGAATTCCTGAGTGCTTAGGCCACTGGGGAGGCGTCTACAAGTACGATCTGTCGATACCTCTAAGCGATCTCTATCTCCTCGTCGAAGAAACTCGAGAGAAGATCGAGAAAGCTGGACTTCTAGGCGACACAGATGAATATCCTGTCGTAGAAGTTGTCGGATATGGACACATGGGTGATTCCAACCTGCATCTCAACATCGCAACACGAAGATACGATAAGAAGGTTGAGAAAGTGCTAGAGCCATTTGTTTATGAGTGGATTGCGAAGAGAAATGGAAGTATCAGCGCGGAACATGGTCTGGGATTGGCGAAGAAGAATTATATTGGTTATAGTCGGAGCGATACTATGATCGGGCTTATGAAGCAGATTAAGAATCTTTACGATCCTGTGAGTCTTTCCATCTCCTCTCTGTTTCTCGCAAACTAACATCTCGTAGAACGGAATCATGAACCCATACAAATACATATAAACGCAAGCAGTTGGGCATAAATAAAACACACCATGTAAATATTCACAAACCAATGTATATATACCCCAACGATAGAATACCAGCCATGAACGATAACCTGGTAAGCATGCCGTAGGTTTTTGCTCGTCATCGAAAGGTTGTTTTGAAATACCGAAAATGTCTCCCGGATCCGGTATCCACGGATACAAAACTCAGAAGCCGAAGTTTTCCCCGAGCTAGAGCCCGCCTGGATGCGTCGACACGCCACCACGTCTCGGCCCGAGTAGTGTCCACTTTCATCATCGTTCGTCGTTGTGTACCACGTGGTTGCAGTTCAAGTATAAGTACAAATGTATATGCTCTCCTGCAATGTCAAGTTTGAACAACGCCCTTATCTTGAAAATAACACTTTCGCCTATTACTTTTCATTCAAAAGGATCCCCATACACACATAATCCACCTAGTGACTGAAAGAGAAAGAGCAAGATGCCCGCAACGCACGCAACGACTGACCCAACTGTACTCCCTCAATTCGACAAGGATTTAAGAGATGTGCATCTGATTTATGATTACAATGCTAAGGATAAGGATGGGAACCCTGAGAAGTGGAAGTATGAGATGTACGTGCTTCCTTCATTACTGTTGTTTGGATTTGTATAGCCCTTTTGCTATTTGCTTGGCAGAGGCCGAAGAAATGGGAGAGCCATGAGGTTTAGATATTCGAAGGGACAAAAGTCTTTCAAGTATCATTTACCTCTCCCAGATTCCTTCCGAAAGACACCCTCCTACAAGATCCCCCGTTCAGTTTAAGAGGGCTGGGAGTAAACTACAGCCTTGAGAAGTAGGCATCCGCCCTTCTCCAGACTCGTTCTAATGCCTATTTCTTCTGTTCAATCTCCTCAGCACCCTTCATTTCTCATCCTTTTCAATTCCTTCGAGCTATTACAATATGCTGACCGTCGAAACAGGTGGTTCTTCTCAGAAAATCGAATAGTATACGCCATCCACGGCGGCCCCATGGCAGGACGAATCAACTACCAAACAGCCTCATACCAATGCATCCGTCCTGGCGAACTCTGGCAATGCAACTGGCTCGAAGGTTCGTCCCCTGCCCCAATTCCCCCTTCCCCTTCCTCATCCTCCCATCTTCCCCTCCAACTCTAACAACCGAACAGAAACAGGCACAATATGCTCCCTCGTCTTCGACATCCTTCAGAAACGCATATCAACTCTCCTTGCGTTTTCCCAAGGCCACTGGGAGAACGCGGAAGCTGCGCACGGAGATAAAAGGAATCCGGCGGATTTTAAGAGGTGGAGAGGTTTGGCGGACATCGGGAAGCAGACGGATCGGTTTTTGTTGAATGAGCAGGCGGATATATTGGAGATGTTTAGGGGCCCCGGGGAACTAGTCAGGATAGAGGGGACGGAGGAGACGCTTTAGGTGGGTGCGTTGGGTTGTGGGGGTTTGATTTGAGTTGAGCAATTTGAGTTTAGTTGTGGCGCTGGGTATTTGCGGTGATGGTGGTGGAGTTATCTGGCCCTTTGCGCCGCTGTTGTAGATCTTAGGGGGATAGATGGTAAACGAATAAATTAAAGTCCAGGCACCGGATCAGCCATGCTGGGATCAATATCGATATCAATAAAGTCTCCCGTGAACTTCGTCCCCTCCAATCTCGGCGTCTTCAACTTCACACTCGGGACCTATTTCAAAGTCAGCACTCCTCTCACACAACGTCCCCTCACTTTCCCCTCTCCTCCAAAACAAAAAAAAACAAGAATGAACGAAATTACTCACCCCATCCACTCCCCACTCTATCCAAACCTCCACCCCAAACCTAGCATGACACTCCTCAAAAGCCCTCCTCAAATACTCCCTCTCCCCATTCCTACTTTCCCCCTTCCTCAACCTAGTCTTTCCCCCATCAAGTTTCCTATCAATTCCCCGAGCAAACCCCTCCTCCTCACTCCACTCCCTCCCCCCAACCCAACACACACCACTCGTCGCACTATCAAAATGCTCAATATCTCTTAAGCCTTCTTGACATGCTTTTGCTAAAAATTCCACGTACTCGAGCCTTTTTCTGCGAATCCCAATTTGCTCTTCTGCCTCTTTTCTTTGCAAACCAGTCTTGTACTCACACCACAATCCTGCAGTCAACACGTGAGGGTGGGAAGGCTGGAGTTGAGAATAGCATGCGTGCGCGAAAAGGACGTTTTCCGCGTGGGTTGGGGACTCGAGCCAGCCCATTGATCGACCTAAGGTTGGTTAGCGGTGCTTTCTGGGGGTGAGGTGGGGAAGAGGGGGAGGGGGCGGAGGCGGGGGCGGGGGCGGAAAGAGGTTCCCTTGTGGTTGGAATTGAAAAAGGTGGGACTTTCGCCCCGCTCCGTTTCCCTCACCTCTCCCCATCCTCGGTCCCCCTCCCTTCTTTCAAAAACACAGTCACAAAACGGAAAACTCCCTACCTCCAACCCACGCCAAAATTGGCGCAAACACTATCCCACTCAAAACATGCCTTCTAAACCCAACCCTACTTTTCCTGCTCACACAACAATAATTCACGAACATGGTAAACACAAAAGCACCAAAAGACATGATAACGTAGGAAAAGCCTTGGAAGAGCGTCAGTAGGATAGGTGGGTAAGAGAGGATTTTCTCGTCGTGGATGTTGCGGTACTGGATAGTGTGCGCATTGAGGAAGATGATAAAGGTATGGAGAGCGAGGATTAGGGTGGCGGTTTTGGAGAACGCCATCTTGTATGTATATGATGAGGGGACGGCGGAGGAAGGAAAGAGATTAGGGCGTTGTTAGGTTGGATTGCAGTGTTGTTGATCATGAGGTTTCGTTTGCTATTGTAGGTTGCGAGGTGACGAAAAGGGGTAATTTCGTTAGAGCGAGACTAGCAAACGGCGCAGTTGATTGGCGCAGGGGTGTTTGCACCGAGGCAGAAGTCTTCGATGTAGTATGGAAAGGATGCAAATTGTTTTCATTTATGATTTCGGACTCGTTTACTCATAACACGTGTTTTGAAATGCATGCAATTGTACTGACATACGGTCTAAAGTATGTTCTCAGACATTCAACGAGTCTTACTCACTAAATATTTATTGTCTTCAGCATCTAAATTTTTGACTCTTAATCATCTAAATATTTATAGTACGTCTCTTTGATCCAGAGGTTCTAATGAGAACGACTCAAATCTTGCTGACCTCTGAAGTCTCAAGAAATCCTCCAACCACAGCTCTCAAAAGCTGGTTCGCAATGGCGGTCTGAGGAGGTAACCTCAAATTGCCTTCAACATAACCCTCACCAGCTGCCTCTCCCAACCCACTCGTCCCAACTCTCAAACCCTCTTTTACATCCTCAACATCAAACCATCTAGCATCCTCCAATTCAGGATCGTGCTCAAGGTGAATTTTCTCACCATCTGGCAACGCCTGTCCAATTGCGCCAATCATCAAATTCGCAGGATATGGCCATGGTTGAGTAGAATGAATGACGACTCTACCAAGATGAACACCAGACTCTTCCCAAACTTCTCTTCGTACCGCTTCTTCGACTGATTCCGCAGGTTCGCAAAATCCAGCGAGAGTGGAATACCAATGCGGTGGCCACCTCTTCTGCCGACCTAGCAGGATGCGCTTCGCATCATGGGAGACTACCGCCATGATGACAGTAGGATCTGTTCGTGGGAAGGACAAATTTGAGATTCCCTTTCTTGTAACACATGCTGCTCGTTCTCGTGGTTTCGCCTCGACAGTCGTTGCGCCTCCTTGCACTGTGGGAAGAGATGCGTAGTCTGTTGGTGGGCATACTCGTTTCGTGCCTGCATTAACGGAGAGCGTTGGCTGGCCACAACCTCCACAGAAGGGGTTTCGAGCATTCCAGTCAAGAAGAGCACGTGCTTGAGCATAGATGGCAGCTAAATATGTGTTAACAATATTCATGTCTAGGTGAAGCACATGTCATACCTTCGGGAGCATTCAATGACATATGCATTCGTCCCTCAACAAATTGCAAGCCCTTCTCCTTCATCGCTGCCAGCACATTGTTTGCCTCCTTCTCTATCGAACCTTTCGGGGTGACATCGACTGCAAAATATGGCCTTCCGGCATATATCCCGTGCTCGAACCCCTCCTTCTTCCTCTCATCTAGGCCCAAAAACAGCACAAGCGGTAACGTCACAGTACTATTATATTCCTTAATCAACTCCTCCTCTGTCTTCTCAAAAGGATTTTCCCCGATTAGTTCCCGCACATCCTCATGTTTCGCATACGCCAACTGCGTAGGATCTTTCGCAAGAGGAGCTAAGTCGTTGAAGAGGAGGAAGGAAGTCGAAGGGTGGACGAGGGCTTTCGTAATAAAGCCGTGATCTGTTCGCAGAAAAGATACGCGATTTAGAGGAGAGCCAGAGAAGTAGTTGGCGACTTCGCGCCCAAATTTTCGAGAGAGCATCGAGTCCACTTCGTGGTGGGCGGGATCTGGGAGGTCTGGTGGAGGGGGCATAATTGCTTCGACTGCGTGAGGGTTGCTCTGTACGGCTCTCGTCCGGGTTGGTGGCCGCGATCAGAGGAGCTCTGCTAGTTAATCTACTGAGGTTTGAGCGGGCATGAGTAGAGTACAACAAATGGAACAAGCTGTGACGAGAGAGAAGGGGAGAGCTGCATGCATGCACTTGCTGCAATGGTGGGGTAAAGAACTAAGTGTTGTCCGGTTCGGATTGCTCAGCACTCAATCCCTTATCGCCGATTCGCAAGACAAATCATGAAAAGAAGCCTCGGAAGCGGCTTCGGGAATAATCTCGAGAGATACTTCCTAAACCTTGCATAGCCTTTTTCCTCAAAGAAGAGCCACGAGTGTTGATTGTTTGTGCATTTCCAGGAAACCAAGACTCCAACAGTGATGATGACATTCTCAATAAGCGGCCAGTCGACAAATTCTGGTTCACGTGACCATTTTTCCAATTTTCATTAGATGAAAGCTCCGACTCCTTTCCTCCAAGACAACAGAAATATCATGGATCAATGCCTGTTTTCGGTCATTCCACCCCCAGTAAATACCCGACACCTATAGTCGACTCTAGACAAGCGTCTTGCAGAATGGCTAGCTTTTGTGTCAAGATTGAACTCTTTCAAACCTGTTCTCGTAGTTTTCGTTGACAAAAGTGTATGCTTCCGACAGGTCCGAAGAAGGCGGCCAACGGGTAGTGATCATCCTTAGACGTGGCCAAAGCAAGTCTGGAAATCTGCTTCGGTGGCCCAGATCAGCTGTCGTAACTCCAGTGGAAGCTTGGGAAACATCGTAAACGTCCTTTGGAGCTCCAAAGTCCGTTAAGGTTTTCGTCGAAGCTTTTGAAATACACGATCCAGAACTGCCCTGATGGCCTTCTCTGGATTTTTGATTCCGCCTCCGAAGAACTCCTATATGAGCTTTGAATCCCAGCTTGGCAAGTCTGCCAGAGAATCCCAACATCCTTCCCGTTCCCTCTTTTCCACGAAAGTCTGCAAAACAACAGTCTAGCATGGCTCAACTCTTTCGGCTTCCTGAGCTGTCGTTTATACACGAAACTTTCTCAGGTCGTTGATAAACTCCGCTAAGGAGCAAAAGTTGAAAAAGTGTCTAAAATAGAAAGTATTGTGGCACTGTCCAGGCGCATATTATTTCTGTTACGGTTAAGCGTATATCTAGCTAGTGATGCTGTGATGTATTGCCACGAAGCGTCCTTTCAAGCTCTGTGCCGAGTTGCTTGAGATGACTTGTCCTCTCCTAGTGGTTATTCAAGTGCAATAACATAGTATAATGATGAAATTTCTTGTCCTCTGAGAGTTTGAAACAATTCAAGATAGCGGATGGCAAGTGCACAAGTTTTACAACCAAGGGCTTCTAGCGTACCTTCTCAATTCGTTGATATCTCAGAGCCGGCAACTCCCTTTTCTAGTAAGATCAAAGGCTCTATACGTAACAAAATTCATGAATATTCGTTAATGTCTGTGTTTGCACTATTCCAAGTCGTTCACTAGTTATCGGTTTCACTAATACAATTAACATTTCACTACAACCTTATTCACTAGCCAATTTTAAACATTCTTACTTTTCTAAATGCTAAAACTCGAGTTTAGCTTTAATTATAGCCTATTTATAAGTTCGTCCTAATAGTGTGTATGTTCTTATACGCTATCGCGCAGATTAGGACCTTGTCGCGCGTAAAGGAATCTATGTACCGAGGATTAGGAGATGTACTTTCTAGTAAGCGCAAACTACTTAAAATCATTAGGTCTATATAAAAAGGAAAGGGGTTTATTTTTCATCTTTTCTTCTATTGCACTAGTGTTTATAGTAGCAAAAATGGTGTGTTCTCCCTTTAGTAAAAATGATAGTTCCTGCACAGACGAATTTTGTGTATAAGATTAGCGTAAGCCGTGTCTTTTTGGTCAATATTATATTGGTGAACGCCTCTAAATAGTACTATAGTTAGAGGACTTCTTGTATTCAATTGACATGAGAGTGTTCTGTCCACCAATAGCGGTGAAAAACCGTATTCAAAATTCAAAGCCTCGCGTGCATGAATGTCTGAAGAGCAAGACAAAGGTTTGGTGAATCGACTTTGAAATCCTTGACAGGCGTATATTGCCTCAGCATGTTCCAACACCAGGGTAATTCGAGGGTTTAGCGAGCATAAAATAACCCGATTGTTCAACAAGTCCCTTTTTCATTTACAAACTATCCCACATTTCAACAATCCTGCATCTCCCGACGAACACAAACAACTTTGACCATACCTCAAGAATTCATAAAAACAGATACCACAACAATATGGCGCCTACCATTGAGGAGGAACGAATATTTTTGCTCAGTTGTCTTTTTGTTCTCATTTCTGAAGCAGAAACTGATCTTCGCCATTGGCCAACATCAGAACATCTTACGCAGCTACACGAACTAAACTGCGACGACATGGTCAGCCTAGTTCGACGCGAAGGAATACGTCCCACTCGCAGAATTTCTCTGGTTCTTATAGGATGGTATCTCAAAAAGATTGCTACCGAATTGCTGGCGCGGGAAGAATCAACCCGAAAGGCTTGCTCTGCGAGATGTCGACCGGTACCGATGTTCATACTATTTCCAGATCTTCCGACCGAAATTCGGGATATGATCTGGGTTATGCACTTCCCGGTCCATCGATTGTTGAGATATATGATACCTTCGAACCTGACAGCATCCAACTATCCAAACAAGTTCAGTTACCAGTTTTCTCGCTTCTACAAACTTGTCGAGATTCTCGAGCTATTGCGACGAAGCTTTATGAATGTTATGCTCATCCAAACGGAAAGATTCTCCTCAACATTGAGAGTGATATTCTCTATTGCAACAGCGCTGTGTCCGCCAAGGAACTACTGTTGAACGCAAAAACCAGAGCCCCTCATCCCAAGATCGTCGCTGATCGCGGAAAGCTCAAATACGTCGCCTTGAATCTTCGCGAAGTCAAATATTTCCTTCTAGACGACACTGGCACATATGATTTCCTAGCCTTGAAGAGCTTGGAGAAGGTACTAGTTGTGATTCCTCGCAACAATACGTGGCGTCGTGAAGAGAAGGTACCTGTAGCCCACCGAGGAATAAAACTTCTTTTCAAACCCTACGTGCCTCGAGCACGAGTCCTACCACCAAATACCCTTTACGTATGGCCGAATGATGACATCGAACAAGTAATTCGCTGGTGGGAGCTTAAGTTCGGATCTAAGAACGAAAGCAACAGTATGGCGCATGTGTCCTTGGAGTTCGTCACTGTCAAGAGAAATAATGCTCCACAGCTCCTATCTGACATGATATATGAATTTTGGAAGGAGGAAAGTAAGTAAACATGCCAACTTTGAACGGAATTCCAACGTACGACTAACCCTTCTTTAGAAGCTCTTAGACCAAACCAAGAAGGCACTTTGGAGCGGTCTCTTGATGCGCCGTATTCTTTCGCATCATTCTTTTGAAGTATCGCCCTCAGGTGTACTCTCAGAACAACCTTCATGACGCCACCATATCACTACCTGGCCGACCTTGCCAATAATCTTCAAACATACAAACTCCAACTTCTGAATTACTGTATCACCAAATCCCATCAGACGAAATTTAGTCATTATTTACCAGACAATCGGTTTCAGGCAAAGGCAAAACGCCCTCTGGCACGTGCGACGTTTGGATGGTAGCTTCGGCTTCTGATTTATGAATCTGCTACTCCTTAGTCGTTCATGATCCTCCTGACGCAGACACTACATAGTGGCCGATATTCAGCACTGAGTATTTGCAATTACTAGCAGATAGAGTAGAATGAGAGGCAAATAGTTCATTCGTTTGGGGAGCCATGGCATATATACCCCTATGAGCTCTTGGTCCAGCAGCCAAATAAAGATATTTAGAAACTTCTGCAGTTCCTTCGCTAACGTCTACTTGTCCTTCTTGATCTCGACTAGTCTCGCACCGCCCTATGCTGCCTATTACAACAAGCTGCCTCCCCTTTTTCAAACCTTCAGCTCATTGAGCCGCCATTACCGTCTTTGTTTGAACTTGGGGATTTAAGAAGCACAAGGCGGCAGCTATTAAACAATACCTATTGTATACCAGTAATATCTCTGCTGAGAAATATAATAAGCAGAGTCCAAGATCTCAGTTGAAGCCACCAGCGTAAATAGATCATGCCGAACTTCTACTAAAGAGTGCAAGCGATGACCTGGACTTTTCGAAGGTATCCACTTTGGGATCGTGAGGAGCTGGTTTGGGCTCTATCATCATCGTCGTCAAAATTCGAGGAGGGTAGTCAGGGGCTTTTCAGGCAGCTCATTTGACCTGGGCCTGGCTGAGTTGATGGTAATCAGCGCCTGAGCAAGAGCGGCAAGTCTATTAACCGAGTTCGGAAAACAAAGGAGAACGATTTGACTGATAAAGCCCAAAGACACTTTATCGTGAAAATGGGAATTCTTAAATTTTTACCGTGATCATACTCCTGATTATCTTCTCAATTCCTCGCAGGTCAGCGACTTTACCAAGTCCACGCTTTGTGGGCCTTGCGACCATACGATTAGGGCCAAGAATGCGTTCACTAGCCAGGATCACGGTATTGATTATGGAGTTAAATTTGAACGTATAAACCGCCGATGTATAATTTACTGTGGATTCTTCCGCAAGTGTGAAACAGTGAGCAAAACCTTTCAATTCAATGGTTGCTCATGCTTGAGTCTCTCGCTTAATTGGCGCGCTCTTAGCAGCATTCAAAAACGCCCGACTTCACAAAGAAGTACTATAAACTTCTTCCCCTTCCAAAACTTTCCTGGGATACTTCTCGACAGCTACTTCAGCATTCTTCGACAACATGGGGCTTAGCATTAAGGATCAGATCTTGCTACTTATACTCCTGGGTACCAAGATGTTCAATCTTGAATTACGTTCTCATTTGGCGGCTCCCACCTTATCGATAATCCATAGCTTAAAATGCGATGAGATAGTGGGCTTCTTTTGGGATTACCCGTTAATTTCTTACACTTCTTCGATGTCGCCTGTTTTGATGGGATGGTATTTGAAGCAAATTGCGATCGAATTTCTAGCACGACAAAGTTCGCTGTCTGCAAAAGCCAAGATAGCCAGCACCACAAGATCGGGCCCTATCTTCACGCTATTTCCAGATCTCCCACCAGAACTTCGGGATATGATTTGGAAGTTTGCTCTTCCCGGCCCATCAGTGGTTGAGATGTATCAAGGTCACGAAACACAGGGACGCTTTCAGCTTTCTCAGCATGTGCAGCAGCCAGTTGTTTCTCTCATGCGAACCTGCCGATAATCTAGGGATGTGAGCACGAAGCTCTACCAACGGGTCCCCATTGAAGTCATTTCCCGAGATCATGATATTGATCCGAGCTGGAAAGTCTTAATGGTGGAAGCGATATTCTCTTTGTCCAACGGATCTCAAATACGAAACACCTTTCTCAATTTTGGAAACAGGCTCAACAGCAAGTCCCAGTCCTGTGTTGGCCTCTCAGCGTCGGGGTATCAAGAGCGTTGCTTTGCCTATTCACCTACTCCACTGGATTCTTCAGGGTCTTTTTTTCTCAAATTGCAGTCTGTCTGTTCTCGGAGGCTTGGAGAGATTATTTGTTGTGGTACATACCAGCGAACGGTGGAACGCGGAGTGTCCTGCCTATGAAGGGTCAAAGATTCGTTTTGAACCCTTTATGTCAAAACCCCTAACAGCCACATCACCTTATCCCGCTACGTTCTCCTGGCCTGAACTCGATATACATGATGTAACCCAACTGTGGGATAGTAAAGTTGGATCTTCAAGCGAAAGCCAAAGTATGGTACACGTGCGCTTGGAGTTCGTCACTCTCAAGAGAGAAGATCCGCCATGCCTCTTCTCCGGATTTTTAGGCGAGCTTTTAGACGAGGCGAGCAAGTTAACATGCAATTCTTAAGTCTTATTCTATACTGACCAGATTTTAGAAGCCTTAAAGAGGAGGAATTTTCTGCCATCCCGAACTTGTACCCTTTGCCGGAAACCTTTCCTCCGGGACCACTCTTTCGACCGACTTCATCAGCGAGGTTTGTGCACCTCGATAATACTGCGCAAGCTACACATACATCGACTTTCGACTTTAATCGTCTGACATTGCCTCGCTTTGAACAGTCTTCTTGTTACCAAAGCGACTGACCATTAACGACGACAAAATTGCACTTAGAAGGGCAATATTCTCCGGCGGTAACTTTCACTTTATACGCACGATTCTGATATTTGACGGCCTTCATAGCTTCCATGGCGCAAAGGCTCTTCACACAAAATTTCTGAGATGCAGGAATATTTTTCTCAAGTATTGGCAAAGATAGTATGACAATGGCGGAGGCCACGGCGTTTGTTTCCTTCAGTGTACACTTCATAGATAATCATACACCAAAAATAGTAGATACATTAATTCGAAAACGAAAATTCTTGTATGCGCACATCGACTATGATCTTCTTATATTTCAAAACACTTGTATAGGGATTCGCGGATTAACTAGGAGTTGGAAATTTTAGAAGAAAAGACGTTGATTAGCAAAAAGGGGTCAAGGAGGAGGAGGATCACGTGTTGAGGCTTGGCACGCTACCTACCACGAAACACTCCCCGATGGAAATGCTTGACCAAACTCTTTCATCCATGGATCTCAATCTTCATGCTAGCATCTCTCGCTTAGTTAGCGTAATTCTCATAACGCACAAAACCCTTGCGCGTCGCGAAAACTGCTAAACTTCTTCCACTTCCTCAACCTTGATGGGAGTTTCTTCCTTTCAACAACTCCCGAATCCTTGCACTGATATAACACGCCGGAATATTCTTGCTTGTTGCAATGGCGAGCGGTCACGATTTCATTCAGCTTGCTGGAACAATGGCAAGCAAAGCCGACCTCCTACAACTAGTGTCAACAATGACGTGCCAACTTTGCGAGAGTGTCAAAATGCCCTACGATCATCTTCATAAGGCTATGCTCCTCGACGAGCTGTTCGACACTGTTCGCGCTATGGAAGAGCTACCTTGGACATTATCGATCCTCAACGACCTAGATTCCTTGGATCACGAAGAACTCCTTGAAGTACTGCGACAAGTTCCTGGACGTACTTACCGACTCCACCTGAACGTCCTTCCGCAATCACTACGGCAACTAGCTTTGGCGTTTCAGCAAGAGCCATTGCAGATTGCTGCGGCCGCCAAATCTGCAATCTCCAAAGAGCGGGCCCTTCAGACCTTCACTCTATTTCCCGACCTGCCGCCTGAGATCCGCCTCATGATCTGGGGACATGCTCTACCCGGTCCAACGACCATTGAGGTATTCTCAAACCAGCGAACTAGCACTCCAAAAATTTCCGGTCATGTCCAAAAGCTTTTGGCTCCTCTTCGACGCACTTGCCAAGAAGCTAGATCTGTTGTCGACAAACACTACCAACAACTGCCCCGATCAATGTTTAATGTCGCCGATGATGGCATAGATAGAGCAAAGTTCTATTTCAATCCTCGAGACAATGTGGTCTATCTCAACGGTTACATGACTACATTTTCCTTGCTCGCAACATACAATCACAATGTGACCGTGGACCGCCAAGCACTGAAATGTATTGCGGTAAATTACACGGCGTTTGAGACTGTTGTTCTTTTGCCCGATGAGACATTTCCGTATTGCTTTGGAACTTTGCCGAACCTAGAGAAAATCCTGGTTGTCATGAATGATGATCCGGAGGTCGCAAATTCTCATTATGAAGGACGAGAAGTGGAGTTTCAATCGACAAATGATCTAGTACTTCCGAAAAGTAGTTTATCGCTAAAAGCTCCACGAGAGTATACACGTGCATGGGAGTTTTATCTCAAGTCCAAGAGCTCCAGAAAGACGTTGGCGCACATCAAGTTAGAGTTCGTGATCTTGAAACGGAAGGACCCTCCAAGACTCCTATCTGACAAGATCCATGAGCTGTCTAAAGCTTCCAGGTAAGCCCGCCTTATCTACCATCCTTATCAATTCTACCCTTACGCACCTTCTTTCACCACTCAAGCTCCTTGAAGTGACAGGACTAACATGAACTTAGAGCTATTCATCACTCTCAGTTCTAGAAGATACCCAATCGCACCGCAAAACCTTGATTTTAGAAGCAAGGTAGTCAATGAAAGGCGCCATGCCACAAAATCGACACGAAAAAGGATCCACAAAACGACTCGATAACAAGAAATTCTTCCTGGGTGGTGAAAATTCTCATTTCACTCGATCTACAAACCTTTCTCACAACATCTTCCATCGTCACCCCTTAAGCCGAATGAACCTCACATTTCCGAATCGAATGGCTACACATATCGAAAGGACTTGGAGGGGGGGGAGATATAACATGGCAGGCTTGAGACATGTTACTAGGTCTTAAACTGGTGTTTCTCAGGGGAAATTGAACCTCGGGTTTCTTTACTTTACACACACTAGGGTGTATTACCAAACCTGTACATAGAGTATCTCTGGGTGCACCGCACAAATTCACGTCTCAATTTCTGAAACACCTAAGACTAAGTGCATTCATAACAGCGTGGAGTTCGTTTTCCTCAAGCAGCAGGTGACTTTCATCCGGTGCCGTGATACTGGGGCAACGTATAATGCCATCATGTAGAGAAAATCAGCCCAGGACTTCGAAAAGTTGTAATTAGACTAATCTCTAATCGTGTGGTAAAGTAGATACTTCTTCTGAACTGTAAGTGAATTATGAGTTGAAGATTGAAGATTGAAGATTGAAGATTTGAAATGCCTGGCCACAACCCCTCTTCGAAATATGGGATGAAAGCGGGCGAGAATGACGCTCGGCGACTAAATAATTCTATTGAAATGCCACTGAAGTATCAAATACAGCATAAGATACAAAAATAGGATTGGCTAAAAGAAGTTGAAGTAATATTCACATGAAGTGGCACCTCTGATGGGCGGCTCAACGCTCGGCTGCCGAGACTTACTCCCGCGCCACACGTTGGACCCAAGAGCTCTCCAAATTCAATCGCAAAGTACCTTCATCAATGCGCTCACTACAACACCTTCATGAGACTAGTACCCTACATCATGCCCCTCTTGCAACCTTGATATATTCAACTTCTTCGTGTCTATCACTGGCAAGACTTTCATTCAGTACAAAGCTGAGGCCCACAACGACGCGCTTCTCATACCCTCAGACTCGCCATAAGCCAACACGAGTGCCGAATAGATGCGAATCTTGCTCAGGCCTTGCTCGACAAACCGTCAGTTCCCTCACCGTTGAATCGCCTGTACACTCTTTTGGACTACCGATGGAAAATGCAAAGACACGAAAGCCTCACTCAAGAAGTTCCAGACGAGCTTATGGCGTTCCTGTTGTGGTGTGATTGCTACAGTTCCGATCCAAAATCCGGCGCTTTTGCCAGCATTGCAGCTACTTCCCCGTCATCAAAAGCGCCAGACGAGATTTTGGTTCTTGCCAATCGCTTCAAGAAACTCGACAACACTGATGACAACGCCCGAAACTCAATTCTGCAGAGCATATTGGAAAGAATTGCCTCAAACGATTGGTCCAATTCAAGAAGCACCACGCCAGAGTTTGCGAAATTTAACGACTTGCCTCCTGGGCTCAAAATCATGATTTGGGGGAAGGCACTACCCGGTCCACGGTAATTGGATTCGACCTGGAGGAGGCAGAGGAGAACGGAATGATCAAGATGCCTAAAGCGGTTCGAAAATCTCACCTGGATCTTAGCAGAATCTCCCAGGCCAGCAAAGAAGCAAACAACTTCGTTCGTATCCGCTATCGTGCAATTCCCCTCGCCTTACTTGGACTTCAAATCCCCAGATTAGAGCAATTTGGAGACTCAACCTTTCCATTTGACGACAAGCGAGATAGCTTGCATCTTGAGCTCCCTCTCATCTATTACACTTTAGCACCGTCGCTTGTACCGAAAGATACCTTCCCCCGTTTGCTACGAAAGAATTGGAAATGGTCCGGACAATCACGTTTTAAAATGAGGAATTCACGTACTGGTCAAAAGTCCGCGATATAGCCACGAGCTTTACGAAGCACTGCATTCAGAAGCTGCCAGCGCTCGAGAAAATCGGTATCATTCTTATAGAAGAATTTTGGTACGAAGTCGACGAGGAAATTTGCTACTTCAAGGTCCACGACGTCTCATACGACGACTTCGAATTCTGTGAATACAAAGAGGTCAAGCAAGGTAAAATGACTCCCTATTACGAGCAGCAAATCAAGGAAGTTATGGAGGCTGCGAAGCAATTCTACAAAGATCAGCGGCCAGAAGACATTCCAGTCGTGAAGCTGGAATTTGTTGTTGAAGTATGGTCTTGCTTCGGCTCCATAAAACTGTTATTATACCTGCCGTTGCTTAAGTCCTCTGTGGATTATGTCAAAGATCGTGCATATTACCAAAGTATGGGCCCCAGACCGTATTGCCATCGGTAACCGGTGCAACCTAAAGATACATCCAGTCGGGCTAAACAGTAATCAGCGATGAACCAGGGCCTGAATGCTGGAAAACGTACAGGGTTTGACGTAATATGTTGTTTTCCATCTGAATTGATCCATGTTTCAGCCAGAAATAGCTTCACCCCTTTGAAGAGCTGAAGTGCCGTTCTGACTAGCTTACCATCAAGTGGCTCGGCGATTTCAAACATTGCCTCCTTGATCGCATCTTCAATGTCCTGCTCAACGAGGCTATATTGTTGTAACCAGCTCGGATCCTTCGAATCCCCTTGGTCAAAGTCAAAGATTATGATCTCTTTCAGGCTACGCAGATGATCCCTGTACTCATCATCTTTATTCCTCCAAGTCAATTGACCAGCTTCATCCCACAATGCTTGCAAAAAGAGGAGAATTAGCTCATTTCTTTCCACTGCTATTGTCCGCATCTCATGAAGAGCGTAACTCGACCATTTGTAAGGTCTGTGTACCGCGGGATCACGGATCCAGAACACATCATCGTCGTAATTGAGGCGGTCTCGAAACCTCTCGCGGCCAGGCAAAGCACGCCTAGAAGCAAACATTAATGCCAGTCTCGTAAATGAATGATCAATAACTTGGTGGGGGTCTAGGATGGGCCAGTAGCGCTTAGAGGCTATCGCGTATGACTCTTTGCATGCTTGCATTATATGGTATATAGACCTAGAATGCGGGGGTGAAATCGTCTGGGGATTGTCCCAGAGTTGTTCAGGATGTCGATGGAAGCCGTCTCGTCTCGAGGTATGGCTGGTTCTGATTTCGACAATTCTGCGACCAGGAAGTGCTTCTCGCCATATTTTCAAGCGAAGCTCAAGAGGCAATTTTGGAAAGCACGTGAAAGTCTGGTTCCGAGACTGGATAGTGGTAGTTGGAAAGGCTTCCATGACAACAGTTGCCGGGTTTGGCCCTCGCAAAATGCGGGGTACTTGCTCAAAAGCAAGGCTGGCCGCCCCAAGGCTACCTCCTTCCAAGGACAGCTCTCATAAAAACAAAGAGGCCGCTATTCTGCTGCTTGGATATTGAACACTCCAGGTTTTGTATATCGACGTCCTCTACATTGTTAGTGGGGCAGTCAATCGAAGCAAACTTGCGACTCACAGTGACGAAGGATACTCTCAGCTGAAAGGCTGTGATCCCATTCCCGTGGTAATTCCGGTCAATATCAGCAGCTTTTATGCAAACTCATATTCGATGTAGAGTTGTTGAGGTTGTTGCCTTGAGCTTGAGCAGTCTGTGGGAAAGAACTGGAAGGTTGATGTCGTCGAGGCAGAAATAAGCGCCTAACGTATGTAAGGCCGCTTACATAAGGCTCCAGCAGTGCTCACCAAGTATGCTCTTGCCAAAATGGGCTGCTGCATATGCTACTCTCTACCGCATGTATTCCAAATAACTAATGAAGAATTTCCTTGCATTCAAAGGACTGTTAATCGAGATTGGGAAATATTCACAAAAGATCAAAATGTACAAGGACATTGTTACTATGCTAGGTCCTTATCAGGTTTCTTTGCTGAAAGGCTGAGCTGTCTTATGTATTAACGATCGATAGATTTATGAATAAGAGAATATCTTCGAACTTTCTCCACAGATAATATTTTGCAAAATCTCAATCCCATTCCTGTAGGACGCCAAACGCCCAAGATTTCGTACATACATTATTTAATTCCAGAACCATCCCTTCTTAGGCTTGTCCTGTGTCTCCTTCACTTCATCTATTGTTGCTTTCTCGGAACTCGACTGACTTGGGACATCCTCGTAACGAGCTGTTGTTGTCCAGGACTCGCTGCCATCGGCAAATCGCTTCCATATAGTGACGGTTGTCTCCACGGATCCTTCCTCAGTTGTATGCTGTTCAGACGTTGTGCTCGTCGACATGACTCTCTTTGGGTCTTGAATCTTTTGAGCCGATTTAATCTCTTCCCTTTCACTTGAAGAGCCTGTAGACCCTTCTTTGGGAGGTTGAGCCGTGGCCGAGGAATTGTCTCGGGCAAGTTTCTCGATTCTATCCAATATATCTGACATTTCATCCTTCATATGCTTCGGCACGTATGTGTCTATCACCTCTCGCAGTATACGGTTTCCGTCAGGTGACTCGATGGTCTTGCGAACCTGGCTCTCTACTTTGGAAAGAAGTGGAATAATAGGCGTCTCTGCAGTTGCCGATATCCACTGTAAGAAATGATCATACATCTCCTGCTCGCTTTCTGGCCGATCATGATGACTGTCAAAGTCCTGGAGAACATGCTGGAGAATAGGAGATGACCAAGGGTCCAGCCAAGCTACTTGCTGTTTCATGGATTTGGATTCTTTCTGCTGTAACATGTTCCGGTCATAGAGTTCATGGATCCATGCCATACCACTTACAGCACTCTGAATTCTAGGATCCCAACTAAACATGGGGCGAAATGCTGGTAGCCTTGGGGTCCAGGAATGAGCTTCTGGGCCATGTGCAGTCTCGATCAGATCTTCGAACGCTGAGCACCAGGGAAATGTTGCTCGACGAGGGCTCGAATGGACGTCTTGAGATAGTTTGAGAGGCGAATATGGCGAAAACAGGAGGTATGGCAATAAAGAGTATTCCGAAGCGAAGTCCGGTCGTGCTTGCAAGTCGTTTAGAGCCAGGCACTGTATCATCTTCATCACACTCGATGATTTCTGGTGAGGTTGTAGCATATAAGGCCAACACTCTGGAAGGAAGCCTTGTGAGAGAGTACGCATGAAATCAGATGGTTTCCATTCTGGCGATTGAGAGTCTTCGGGTGGGAGTAGTTCCCCAAAGAGTCCTTTTTCCACCGGCGAAAACAATGGCACATCGTGTGTAATATCTTCGTCAAAGTCCGACCGCGACCCTACGTTTGATGAACGTTCCTGAGGACCATGCCACTTCTTCACTGGTATATCCGCAGCTTCTTCTGATGTTCTATCGGTATCCCGCCGGGCTATCCGCTGTGCCTCTGCATCCTTCAATTGTTGCTTCCGAGCTTGTAGTTCGTCTCTCCGACGCATTTCTTCATCAAAGTCGGCCCATCGAGCGTTGCCAGAGCTTTTCGAAAAGGCCGATGGAAGTCCAAGTACGCCTTGCAAGAATGAGCCGATTTGCGTGTCTGCGAACTTTCGAAACTTGATGAATGGGTTCTCGTCTTGCGGAAGAGCATCTTTCGACTGCTTGTCGCGATCTGCATCGGAACCCATCTTGACTTCTGCTGGATTGCGTGTGTAGCAGTTGAGAGCACGCAGGTTGTTCTACATCGCACAACTTGATTGGAGTTGTTGATGAATGGCTTGCCGCCCGCGGGGTAAATTGGCAGCGTGGGATCAGCAGCCCGGCGCAGTCTCCTTATCACCACTCCACCTTTTGGCGCGTTTCCATGGGGTTTTCAACCTTATTTTGTCTATCCAACCACCTGCATATCATACACTCACGGTCCGAACAATCGCCCTGACAGTTCATCACGCATATTCTCCCGAGGGCGTTGAGCACTTGGGGAGAAACACGCATCTGCTGTCCTGCAATTGCTTCAACAACCTAGAGACAATGTCTTCTCAGATGCAATAAGATCCACAAGAAGATGGCGGAACAAGCTCCTGCCGGAACAACAACACAAGCGCTGCCAGCGTTCGATGCTCCCAACCCGCGTCGCCCGAAATCCCCTCAATCTTTGCCAGACCCCTCCAGGCGGCACTCCCTCCCTCTTCACTTCCTCCCACCGAGTCTCTGGAGTGCTAATACCTCGACCGCAAGTCTCGTAGTCGAGTCCGAAGAAGCTGCTCGTGGAGAGCATATCCTTGACGAAGCAACCGTTGCGCACAGAATCTCCGCCCTTCGGCAGCTTAATGGTGCGACACTCTCCCGCCATCGATATGCAAAGTCAACAGGTGCAAGAAACAGTACATTTAGCCAGCCGGTAATCGTGCGAACATATTCTGGAGCTGCCAGACCTCGATCTCAGCAGAGAGACCTCGTCACAGTCAAGAAAGAGAATGGGCTGACGTCGATGGCTGCAGCCAAGATGGATTTAAAGCTACCTCCTATCGAGGCTTTTAGCTTCAAGGGAATTATGGATGAGATAAAACATGGCGTGGCAGAAGATTTGGAACGAATTGCTGAGATTTGTGCCCGCAGCAAATACAGCTTAAGCAATCAATATGAAGTCCATATGCCTCCACATGGACGGGGCGAGTCCTTCCTACATTCTGCCGTTCATGCTTCCGGATCGAATCCGAATATCGGCGGCCCGACCCTTCAAGCAGTCGGTTCTGATGATGAGCAAACAAGACATATTGGGCGTGGTTCGAGAGGCGGTCGAAGAACGAAATCTGTGGCATATGGTACATTGGAAACGATCATGTCATCGTCGAGATCTTCTGATGAAGACAAATCAAAGAAGAAGCCCGCTGCTGTTATCGCAGAAGAAGTGCGGGGAAGAGCCGCTGCCAAGAGAGACCTTCACATGGAAGTCAAGAACGATGTCGTCGAGGACCCTGTCTTACCAGCTGCACCTCAACCAAAAACAAAGCATGTCCGGTCGAAGTCTGCTACCTTTGCATCGGTTATAATTGATAACGCACATGGACCAAAGCACGAAGACATGTCTCAATTGGTCTCACCAACCTCTCTGATCAGCGAACCTGCTAGGCCTCAAACATCGATGGCAGATCTGGGAAGTGTCCCCGAGTTCGGTCACCCCAACCGTTTGACATCACCGTCATTGCAAAACTTGATGTCCTCGAAGCCAAGTATGATTACAAATGAATCTCGAGCATCGACTTTAAGGCTAGATTCAGCTGGGAGACCCTCAATCTTGGGCAGTATTAGCTCATGGTTACCGTGGACCAGAACCCCAAAAGAAATCCCCAAAGGGAGGCTTAGAAGTTCTTCTCATGCTGAAGGCAGTCTGAGGGAGCTTCTCAAGTCGCAAGATATTGACAGGAAGGGTAAGGGGATAGACCGATCTGGTTGAGAAAGTGGAAACTTGGTGTGCCAAGAGCACAAATATACAAAGTAGAAGAAGGCTGATTCAAGATGAGTCGAGCTGATTGAACACACCCAAACAGCGCCAAGGTAGGGCATAAGGTTCTGCAGAAAGGAAAGATATCCTACGATACTCTTGCTGCAGTAAGTGATCCTCCATTCTAGTCCCCGAGAGTGTAGATCATTAACTCAATTCAGTTCCATTCGGACCGAGAAGTTGATGGCACATTGAGACAAGACACATACTCGTTGTGGGTTTTCAGGAGCAGAATTTATAACAAACAGAGTGTATAGGTCTAGGCTACAGCTAATTGTACATAAATACAAGACATCCTCATCCAAAATATAGACAATCCCGTATTGCTCAAAAAGCTTCTCTCCTGGTGACTTTGTCTCCCCACGCCACTCTTTTCCTCCGCCCACAAGTATTACAGATCTGAACAGAAGTGGCGAATCACCCACGGGTCTTTCCGTCATCAGTGTCGAGGTAATTGTCGAATGCTTATGATACCCGAAGGCCTCGGGGTCCAGGCGAATTCGTCCACAAATCTCGTAATTCAGGAAAGATGTCTGTCGAGGAGTCTGTTGAAGACTCGAAGTAGAAATCAACGCAAGCTTGCCACTTCCCACCCTCGACTATCGGTATGCGGTTTGCATGGCTTCCATCTTATATGGACGTACCAAGACCACCACCACCTCTGCTTTACTAATTAGCTTTTGAAACCAACACAACTTTGGATGGGGGTTCGTTCACAGAATGGGAGGTAACTTACTTCAGGCACCTCGCCCATCACTGCGACAATGGCGTCTAGCATCTTGCTATCGTCTGCAGTGAGGCTCAGCACTTGACAGCACTTGCCGCGCTTCGATTTGAATGCTCATAGTACCTTGCATAATCGCCAGCAGAAGGGTCAAGGAACTTGTCGAGTATCTCTCTCTACTTTGTGCCCGTGAGGCAAGAGGCTCAGAGGTGGGGAATCCGAGAGGCTGTCTTCCCTTACGAGGTCGAGCGAGAGGGAGGGTAGCAGGAGCTTTGACAACCGAAGCTGTCTCAGCTGCCTTGAACTTCTTCAAGGCCGGCATCTCAATAGCCTCCCCGTCCTCATCCTCCCCGTCTTCCTCGACGAGAGTCGACAGAACTCTCTTCTCCCGGATGGGCCCTTCCGCGACACCATCCTTCTCCACCCTTTGAGTCTTAAGGCAATTTTAATCAAGGCAGGGAACTTTCTTTCATCGAAGGTGCCTTGCGGCGTTCCCAGCGTGAATGATCTCTCCAACTCCAACTCCAATGGACAGGTATAGCCAAGATGCTATGTTCAACGATCGATTGAAGTTCCTCGTCAGTAGCAAAGCGAACCTCCAAGTTTTCATGGGCTAAAGGACGACCATCCATGTCTTCATGAATTGGATAACCACTAGAGGCAGAAGAGTTGGTGCCAAAAAGCATATTGCTATCATTATAGCCGTTGTTATAGGTGTTCATGTGGCCAGCCGCAGTCATCGACTCCCATTGTGCATGAGGCGCGGCGTATGCAAGATTGCTCATTCCATGCCCTCCTGGTTGGTAGTTGTTCAAGAATGAATCCTGGCCATCAAAACTGCCCTCGTGAGTGTACTTAGGAGTGGTATTGCGGGAAATATGGCATCGTTGGCGATGTCTGTAGGGAGGATTTCCTGCCGCCTCTTCGCAAGTCTGCTACTTGGCCTTTTTCTCCTCAGCAACCTTCCGCTTCATCCTTCGCACTTCAACCTATTTTGCCTCGCGGCTGCTTCCCATGATGGAGGGGGAAATGGAGGAGCCGAAGTGCAACATTGAAAATCTCAAAGTTGGGTATCTGCCGCTGGTGTTGGCAATGTACGCATGTGCTATACTTGTTGGGTTGTTGGCCGCGCACTGGGAAGCTCTTTGTGATAGTATGGTCCTAAACCCTTTAATCCATCAGAGTAATCACCTCCTTCCAGTCGAGGGGTGTGTTGCTTTAGATGCGAGCTAGGTCGTTAGTAAGGGATCCTATTTGAGACAGGTGGAGGCCAACCTGTTGCAGGTTCGTACACCAAAGAGCCGATAGTCCATATGTCAACCTCTTTGCCATAGTTGGGTTGAGCGTTGAATAGTTTCGGGATCATCACCGCGACCTGGCGGGCCTCAAGATCAGTGGCGGTAGGGTCGGACTTTGGCGTAGTAAATCTCTCTGTATGGTCCGAGGGTCAATGAAGGAGCCGTCTGGACCGCGATCAGTATCGGAGCCTTGGGTCGCGCCGAATGACAATTCGGTAGGTTGGGGAACTGTCATAGCGGGGTACATAGATTTTGAGGAGCGCTCGGAAGAGGAATTCGAACGGGAGCACTTGTTTGTTGCAAGCACAATGCTTGAATCCAACTCTGATCACCCTCGCTTGAAATTCTGTCAGCTCCGGCTGGCGGGCCCCATTGGAGGTGGGGAAATGTTCATGGTTGATGGAGTATTGGTCAGAGAAGGAGCAGCTGTGTAGCCCGTAAATAGTATATTGCTCTTTTGGTGTTTCTGGAACACCAGGAGCATCGGATGAAACTGCGTTGAAATCGTCAGTCAAATGAAAACGAACCACAACGATAAAGTCACTTAACGTTACCCTTCTTCTCTGATTCACCCACGTTTCCCTTCTTGTCTGATGTGCCGCAGTTCCAGCGGGTAAGGCAATTAGAATCAAGGCAGGGAAGTAACATGCCGGTATCATAGCAGCTCAATGTTTGAAGAAGATTGCTTAAAAAGCAGGGAAAAGGACAGCTCCAGTTGGGTTTGCTGCTTGTCTCATGCCATCTTTCTCATCAATTGAGGGATCTTCAAGGCCGTGGTCGGGATCTCTGCCGTGGCTATCACCCATCTCAGTATCCATCTAACCAAATCTGAGACGCCCAGAGGCAATGAAAACCCAGCTTTTTAGAAGGATACTTCTTGTCTCGAATGTGTGACTGTTAGTAATGGGGGTTGCAGCGAAGAATCGAATCTTGGTCTTTCCCGTAACGAAGGGATTTTGGAAAAATCCCCAGTCCTGTAATCGTCAGAAGTGTACGTCGGTGAGGTGAGGAATGCATACAGTACCCTTGTGCATCCAAAACGACTAAGCAATCTTGGGTGTAGAGTGAATGAGCACCTAGGCTCGTAGATCGTTTGACCCTTGGCTGTTAATTTGATCTCTCCCTGGTAGTTTGTGGTTATTTTTGGACTGAGGAAAAGGGGAAAGGGGAGTTGGCTAACTCTCAAAGGTACACTAATTCCGCCGTGGTCGAATCCCAGTTGGTGACGGTGTCATCGTCAGAGATGATTTCTGGCTTAATCACGGTTCTCTTGCAAGTTGACCGGTTAGATCTCTTGACTACTCTAGAGCATAGTTATCCTCAGAGTCCAGCTCAGCTGGGTCGGCTTCGTCCTCGACCTTGGACTAGGTCTCGGAAGCTATAGCCCGAGCCTCCATCGGGAGGAATCTTCGCTCGCGGTCTTCGGCAAATGTCCCCTATAGGCCAAAAGAGTTACGCCTTTTCTCACTCCATCTCTGCAGCAGCCCTCAGATTGTTAAAAGCTTGTTCACTTCTTCCCTTGCCCTTATATCCAGGCTTCTCACTCTTGCCACATAAAGGGATCGTCAGCTTCGAGAACTCCAAGAGCTCTCAACTCCCAAGATGCTTCAGCTTTCCTAACTCCAAAGAAATAGAGCCTTGATCTCGCCCTTGTGGTTTGTATTGAAGAAAGTTGCTAGATTAGAACGGGGTCCTAGTCAGTGTGGACTCCTGCTACTATATGGTACGACGGCAGGATTCCTACCTAGGACAATTGTGCTAAGGGGAACATCCGGTTGAGAGAGAGAACCGATACCAGGAACCTATCCTGGAGGATTATTTGGTGGTGGGTAGACAGCGTAGGAGGCCTCGCCGCCACTACTGGATCGGCCGCCGTTGCGAACAGATGAGTAGAAGGACATCTTCTCTCCCACCACAGGTTCGAGTGCTCATGATCGCGCCCCAGTAGCCTGCATTTGAAGTGGTATTGACGGTCTGCGAATTCCTGTCGCTTTATTAGCAGATGTATACGCTCACTCGAACGGAGAAGGCGTACTTGCCGCGTAAGTACCACGTTTGACTCGGGCCATGCCTAGGCCCTTGACTGGTGTGTGCTTGCCCGACTTTTCCAACAGCAAACCATTGATCAAGTGTAATATTTCCTCGATCTCCTTCGGAAGGCTTTCTTCATCGCCTTATAGTTAGGCATCTTCTGTTGTTGGGAGTTCAACGTATTCAGATCTGCGGATTTGAGCACGTTGAATTTCTTGCTCCCAAAACTATGATATGAATTTTTGAGACCAGCTTCAGAGCCACCTTTAACTTGCACTGAATCTCCGACAAACGAGTTAGAAGTGGCCCAGTGGTAGGCCTGCCTGATGGTATCTACCACTAGGCACCTCAATTTGGAGACTAAATCAACGAAACTGAAGAGCTCCTGGCTGATGACCGTATCTGGATTGGAAGAACTAAGGACATTGGAGTTGTCTCTGCAGTCAGTGCTCAACAAGGGCAAGCGCGTAGTTGAGATCGATATGCTGAACTAGGGCCTTTTCGCAGAGCTAATCTTGTGTGCGAGCGAGTGTATTTGTGGAGTTTTGAGGATTGGTCTCGGCCTCGAAGCTGTTGCGATATTACTCATGTTTTGGTCAGCCGTTATTGAGGTTTCTGCTACAGATGAGTATCATGGACTGTACTTACGTTAGATATCCTAGATGTTGGGGACTTCGAGATATCGATGTGGTCCGAGTGGTATTGTCGCTCATCAGCTGTCGCTCGCGCTTATGATTGCGAAGTCAGAGTGTACTAGGAAATCCCATTCTATGAAATGTTAGCAAGATCTGATTTCAGAATTTGAACAGCAAGATTGGAACAGCTTCACGTTACCTGCTTGTCGACCACGGGAGTTCTGGAACTTCTTGTGGTTGCTTTTGTTTTTGCATTCGCGAACCCGTCTTTTGTGTTTGAGGGAAGAATGAGCTAGAAAGCTGAGGAGAATTTGAAAGAATTTCTTCTCTTCTATGTGCACGCAGTGAATCAGGCTCTCCATTCACTGTTGTGGC
Source organism: Halenospora varia (assembly GCA_020726485.1). NCBI lineage: Eukaryota > Fungi > Ascomycota > Leotiomycetes > Helotiales > Solenopeziaceae > Halenospora > Halenospora varia. The sequence goes on along the minus strand of JAHEWH010000034.1, from coordinate 81,418 downwards.
CAGAGGTGATATGCCCATCGAAATTCCATCGAAAAGCTATGCATCTCTGGAAAACTGTAAATGAGCGCAAACGATAAGATAATCCACCAAGGCTTGTGTGTCAAATGAACCAGGGCTCAGAGAGTATGAAAAGGTGAAAACATGCGTTATATGTTGCTGTTATCGATGAATCCATTGAAGTGTTGAGGCGTGCCTGTCATGGCTCCTATGCGGAGGTGGCTGCGGCCCCCACCAAAACACAAACAAACGGACCCCACCAACCACGAACAAATTCAAATGCATCTTCCCACACTTAAAGAAATTTCCTTTTTTAAAAAAAGAATGTTACTTTTGAAGCCATAAGACTTTTTCTTGTTCCTACTGACATACAAATATGGCATTTTCCCCGTCGCGTCCGAATCATTTTCTGGTGAAGCACTCTCCAAATTCCTTCTACCATCAGTTATTCCGTACTTCAACGCAATGGCAGACTCTGCCAGACACGTTTCGGTAATAGAGGAGTTAGTTCTCTTTTAACCATCTATTGACTTCCTAGCTAACCCGAACGCAGGATGTTGGCTTCTAGCAAATACAGTGATTTTACGATTGAATGCAAGGGCCACGTCTTCAAAGTCCATCGCGCAGAAGTGTGCTTGCAACCAAAGCCACTTGCTGCTGCTGCCGATGAAAATTTCAAGGTCTATTGATATTGGTCGTCATTTTCTACTCCAAAAAGGGTTCATGCTGACATATGTATCTGAACAGGAAGGTGTCACTGGCGACATTGACTTCGACGACAACGAGCCCGATATCGTTGAGAATATGATCAGATTCATGTATACTTCCGATTACTCCGACAGCCAAGACGACAACACTACTTTAATGCCTACAACTGCAACTGCTACTCCTTCAAAGAAAGCTCGAACTACACGATCGTCGTTGCCAGCCACTTCTGCTTCATCACCTGCCACAACTCCCACAATCAATGAGTCTACGGAACCTCTTCTGACGAATGCTTTTGTCTATGTTATTGCCGACAGGTATGCCGTTAAGTCACTGAAGGAACTGACCAAGAAGAAATATGAAGAGGCGGTGCCGGATAAAGGGAATAGTGCATCATTTATGGCGAGCCTCAAGTTGCTGTACGAGGAAACAGCGGAGACAGATCATATTCTACAAGACTTTGCAGTCAAGGCAGCTGGAGACTATATCAAAGAAATTCTTGATCGGGGAGAGTTTGTTACTTTGTGCACAGAAAGGGGGATATTGCCGTGGATGTTGTCAAGGCTGCTGTAACTTCAAATAATGGAATGAACAAGATTGGGATCCCGGAATGCAAGGGTTGTCATACGAACTTCTGGGTCGCAACGGGCGCAAGGTTGAGCTATCGAAATTGCAGGAAGTCGTGCTACGTCAATTGTGATTCCTTTTTTTGATTAAACATCAAGTTACCTCTGTCTAGATGCCCAACTATTCCAAAGCCCTGCAATAGGTTCATCTTAACCGGTCAAACAGAGATATTCAATATTAGAAATCTAATTTTCCAAGAAACTACATTGTTTCCAGCTCTCCTCGCTCGATACTCAATATAACGTTGTATCAGTCTCTCGCAGCTTGGTTCCAATGATAGCTGCACCCAAGCTCCATCCCTGCTTTCATCTGCTAGACCTTTCAAAGGCTTCCTACAAGGCCGTGACTCCCAATTATAACAACTTTTCCATTCGTGGAGGTGATTTCCCTTGGCTATAGGAAATCCTCCATCAAACGCAGGTAATTATCCCTCCCAAAGATACTGTGTTCAGATTTTACTAACGCAAAAAGAAGCTGACCTCGGTAATCTCGAAAGACAATCGTCGCCCCAGCTCCTTCCACGCAGAAGCTACAAATTAATTGCAAGTCTACGGCCAGCAGCCACACCGCATATCGTCATAGTTTTAGTTTGTCGCTCAACTCTTGCCCCGCTCTTCGGACTTCTAATAATTTTTTAGGTTTCTTCTCAAGAATCCTTTCAAAGTTCTATTTTTTTCTACTAGCAGTCTCACTACCCAGAAGGGTTCTCTTAACCATACCCTTCCTCTCTGATATATGTATGCTAACTTTTGTAACTAGATTTTGACTTCCCTGCTATGCCCGCTCTTTCCCATGGCCCACCAAATTACGAATCATTCAGATCTACAAATTTCCACCCAAACATTCTCCCACGAAATTGCGCAGCACTATATCTACATACTAAGTCTCGAAAAATCAATGGTAGACAAGATGAAAGATTAATGAATAGAATTAGAAATTCTCACATAGAAACAAATGTCTTAAGTCAACACAGACAGCTTGCCAGCCACCCTTTCGCCTTCCCTTGTATAACTAACCTTGTGTAATCATCCTTCCCCTCCTTTCTGTTTCTTCCTTCCTTCGCCCATCATGATCTCGTCTTCTTCCTACGTATGTTCCTTTTTGTGGCCCCATATAGCCCAAACCTCGTTACCTCACCACTTATTATAGGAACGAGCGGATATTCTCAAAAGTCCAATTCGATGCTTCGAATAATTATAAGAATTTAATACCCGGCCGAAACGTAATTAGCAGATGCTTTTTGGTTCCTTCTTCCACTCATAAGTATAATTTCAACAACGTCCCGCTGCGCTGTAAACGGTCTCTTGACTCTCTTCCGTCTTCTTGTTCATTCCTTCACCCCCTTTCACTTCAGCCAATTCTTTTCGTTTTCCTTCCAACTTATTTATGCAATTCGAACGGAAGGTAGGTACAGGTGTTTTCATGGCTTAGTATATATATGGTGGGTTCGATGTAGCTCGATCTCGGTTCGACGCTTTTCAACGAGTCAGGAAGGAGGATCTATTTCTGGTAAGCAAAGGAACAAGGAAGATATCTGGAACCCAGATTTCACTTCTCTAGAGGTTTTATCGAGCATCTCTTGGCCATTGCTCGCGCTACGCTCCCCATTCAAATTTCGTGTGCTGCTTCCACATTGGCAGTTGAACTGGAAATCTAGTTCTAGTCAGCAAAGGCTCAAGAAGAATTCCCAAAGCAGGATGCCACTTCTTTAGAACTATCCTGGGGCTCATCATAGGACCGTTTTCCAGTGAAAGGCAGGCCTCTCGGCTCTTCCTGTAGTCAGCAAAAGCTCACTAGCAAGAATTTCGTGATCCTTTAGAATATAATGTCTGAATACGTTGTTCAAGAATAAGTACTCGACGCCTTTCTCGTGAATATCGTGGTTCGCACGCCGACAGTGCACAGCAGATTATTTCCAAGAAATCCGCAGAGATTTCTGAGCTCGAGGAAGCAGTACGTGACCAATTTAGAAAATTTGAACTTGCAGAAGCTCGTAGCTCACTCTCGTAATGTGCAAGACTGAAATGGTGGGACATCCTCCATCTCTGCAGGCCGACAGCGGCAGTCAACGAAGAGCAAGGTATGGTGAAGCCCCCTTTCCTGGATTTCGAGACGAATCTTCAGGAGTAAGTAAAAGGTGAAATTGGCGAAGTTTACTCTTGCAGACTGTTTGGTTCAAATCGTGAAAAATGGAAAATTTCAGAGTTCTACATGCCCCAACGTGAAGCCTTATCTTAGCGTACATCACTTCGCATAACGATCACCATGCAACATAATTCGCCCATGCCGTCGCTTGCATGCAGGTATATCATCGTCGTCATCGTGGTGTTGAGGTGCGAAATGCCAATTGCCCGTACTTGCCACACAAGATCATCCTCGCACATTTTCTATCCACTAAATATAGGGAGGTACCATGCGCTCCTCGCCCAACCATCGCTACTTCTCCAATCTCGCCGTCGCTTCAATGTCCCACAATTCTCCACCCTTAACACTATTCCTCTCACTACGCTGCAAGAACACTGACTAAAGATTGACTAGTATCACCACGCAATCCTCCTTCTCTATCCGAAACCCGAATGTTATTTCAGTCACCAAACCTCTTTTCATCACGCAACCAAGTCGAATTGTCATTCTCGAATCTTGATTATACGAATACATCCATACAAATATACTCCTGCCAGCAAAAGAGGAAGAGAAAGGACACAATATCGTATGGGTACAAGCGCGACAGCTTCGCATCGGCCATTGGCAGCCAACTGACTTGGCTGTACTCTGCAGATAGATTTACAATCTCATAGACTTTTCACAGCTGCCTCACCTGCAATCCATTCCTTCTCGCGAAACACAACCTTGAGCCTTGAATGATTATCAAGAGTCAGGCAGCGCGCTCACCCTCCACCCTAGACTTGTTACACTTTGGCAGAGCTCAGGTAGGGAAGGAAACGAGCTCGTTTACATTTTTTGAAATAGAACGCTGCTATGGATTCTTGGGGCCTTCTCTCGAGACCTTTATACGCGCAATTTAATGGAGATATTCCCTCAGATGTAAAAGCCGTAATTCCATTCCATTCTTCGCGCTGGTATCTAACTCTTCAACACAAGCAATCCTCGAGTAACGAATACTGGTACAGCTTTGCATATACCGCTAGTACCGGTAGCAGATAACAATGGAGCCATGTTTGATTGTTTCGTCCATTTATCAGAAGAGGAAAGTTCTAGATAGCTTGACGTTGCCTCGATTGCTCGCAACCATGTATGAGCAACACCAGAGCAGTCGTTTCTAGCCAGCTAAAAGGACAATAATACCAAGATACTTCCAGGGCAGGAGGTAAGAGAAGCTCTGTTTCTACATTACCTGGCTTCTGCGGTATGCAGTTCTTAATTCCGCAGCGTTCAACAACTGCATGTCTAGTTGATCAACTCCCTTTTCTCTTGGAACTCTGCTGATGCACTTCCTCTTGTAATGAACTTCCTACTTGTGATAAGGACTTCCATACGACCTATTGACTGACCCTTCGCTACGAGCATATTCTTTGTACTTCTTCCCTCGCGGTCGTCTCCCTTTTGTGTCTGCTCGAACTCGAACTCGGACTCCTAATACGCATGCCACAATTACCATAAAGGTTTCCTGGTGCCCTGCCCGAGCTGTGCGCCTATCCCTTGGAGACAGCGCACTGGTCAACACTGCCTTCCTATCTAACTTCTGGTGTTAGGATCCACCCTGCTTCTCAACCATACAACTCACTTGTCATTTCTCAAGGACTTACTCTACTCAGGCCTCAAGCTAGTGCTCTTTCGCTCAATGGGATACGAATTGGCTACGAGGACTTGGTCAACTGAATTGGGGTTACTGATTTAGAGTTGAAATTCATTAAGTCCTCGCATTTCCCAATTTCCCGCTACACTTCGCTCTCGTTTCTCGTGCTGTCACGCAACCAAGTTGGAAAGATTCTTGCTCGTCTGACCCAACAATGCAAAAGGAATTTCGGGAAGCGAATGAGGAGAATTCTAGATAGCTTCGCTTCTTTCAGGCGAATACCAGCTGCATGTAAACAACGTAACAACAATAGATCCATTATCTTAGTGATCAATCTTGACGTATTTCCAGAACGCTGAGCGCGCGTGGTTCTTTATAGCTTGAATACACGTTTTACTCGATCATACCAACCCATGAACAGCATTAAAGCAACTCTTCCGGCTAACAAGATCATGTCCCACAGTAGTTGCTGGGCTGGTAGTGAGCAAAGATCTTTATAGCTTCCTGTAGCCAGTATTGTTCATGCCCGCCCAAAAATAATACTGAAGCATTACTCTAGACTAATGTAACTCCCTTATAACTCCATTTGACTCTGAAATTACTAAAGGTCGTCTCCTTCGGAGTCTGAACGTCTTTCTTCCCAGCTGGCTTGGAATTGTAAAGCATTACCAGCCGTCCCATCGTAAAGGATTTCTCTTGTTCCCGATCCGGCTCTTCCCCTTGTATTTGCTTCTAGATGTCTGAAGACTTCCTTGCTTCATCCAGAATCTGCTCTCTGGTTGCTACGACTTCTATTACCACCTCCGCCTCGTGCTCCTCTGAGGTAGGGAATTCCTTATGACTCAAGTAACTTAGCTGCTAGTGATCCTCTTTCATGAGTTAGAGGTTAAGATATTGCACAACAGCTTGATTTGAGGTTTAGAGTACTTCCAGGAGAGAAAGTGAGGGGATCTCTGAATAGCTTCGCTTTGCTTGGGTCACTAGCGGCGCCGTGTAAATAACAACACTAGCTCGAGCCTGCAAATGAGATATTCCGTTTCGTAGTTCCAAAACGGAAAGTGAACGGAAGTCTGTATAACTTCACTTCGCTTGGGTTGCTAGCTCCCGCACAAACAACAATATTTACGCGTCCCTTCCCGCCAACCCTCAACTTTCCTTCCTCTTCAACCTTCTTCCCTCAACATCACCACCACCTCTTCCTCCTCCACCCCACCCATCTCACGTCACTGCCTTCTACTCGCATTACCTTCTCATTCGCCGACGCATCTCAAGATGTTTCGCTCTGGTCCCCGCTCAAGCTCACAGAGCAAACCACGAAAGAGCGTTCTGCGACGTGGTATCCGCAAGGTGATCTTCCTATCAAAGATGACTCGCAACGATCAAACTTCATCGCCGGCAGAGAACCAGCATGAAGACTACGACCCAAAAGCTGCTCTCGCCGCCATCATTTCGCAGACTGGCCCTCCTATCTCATCTGCTCTGGTTGAAGTCTCAACTCTCACTCTCGTGGCTCCTACCTCTCCTACGCAAGAGCATATTCAAAATATAGTCAGTCTTCACAAACAGTAAGTCAAAGATCTCTGGGAAATATTATCATGCCACTGTGACTAACCCTGCTGTAGACTGCTTGCAACCGGTGACTTCTCCGACTTGACCATCATCTGTGGAGGACAAGCTTTCGAAGTTCATGAAGCTATTGTCTGCAGCCAAAGCGACACCCTTAAGGCTATGTTGAGAGTTCCTATGCTTGTAAGTTCAACCATGTCTTCTCTAAATTCGTAGATCTTCGCGCCCAATTGATCATACAGTTGTTAACAATGTGGTTGTTAGGAAGCTGCTACGCGTACCATCAAGCTGGTCGATGATGAGCTGAGCATTGTCACCCTGGCTCTCGAATACCTCTACACCAATGACTATACTTGGCCCAAGTCGAGTGTCCAAGATGCGGAAGAGATCATGAGAGCTTGTGGTCGTGTCGGCCATACAGAGGAAGAGCAGAACCAGTTTGTTGTCCACGCCAAACTCCATATCTTCGCCGACAAGTATATGATTGATGGTCTGAAGGATGTTTCTGCCGACAAGTTCAAGAGTGCTCTGCCTCTTTTCGGCCACAAACCCTCATTTCTCAAAGCTTTGGCGTTGATTTACCAAGAGTTGCCTGGCACTGATACCAACATGAAGGACTATGCCGTCAAATTCGCTGCTAAAAGCTATGTACGATTCACGAACAGTCCCCAATTCATCGAGATCTGCGAGAATAATGGAGAATTGGCTGCGCATCTCATGGTAGCTATCGCAATGCACCCTCACAATCCTCCTGTTTGTCCTGCTTGCGATTCAGATATGTATGTTAGAACCATGAGCCAGCACGAGAAGGAGAGCGTTCGGGATGGTGGTTTTGTTGCAAAGGCATACGTTTGTTCCCGCTGTGTAATGAACTTCAACTAGAATAGTTTTCGGTGGAGTTTCTTCAGGTTTTCGATGTAGTTTAGGATGTGATGAATGAAGAACTCCTCTCGAGACAATTCACTTCTTTTGTGCTTGCTTCCAACCTGAGATGAAAACGGGTTTCGATGTTTATCTCGTTGTGGAACATTCAACAATGGACCCACTTTAAAAGTTTATACATGAGATAAAAATGTTTTTTAAAAAATAATAATTTATATTTCGTTGTGGAACATTCAAGAGTCTATTCTTCTCTAAACTTTCAAGTACACAAAAGTCTGATATTTCAATCAACAGCAATTTGTCGTAATGAACCACTTCATCTTCATTAAAAACATAAACAAACTACAAAATTACAAGTACACAAAAGACCGACAATTCAATCAACAGCAACTTGTTGTATTTACTCTTTCATATTCATTGAAATTATAAACAGACTAAAAGATCACAAGTTCACATTAAATTTTAAGTGTCACTCTGAAAGATATCAGAGCAATTACTTTGTATGATACATAGATAAAAGAATCACGAGTTCATTTCATAATTTCTATGTCTCTAGAAATAATTTCACGATCTATTTTTCATTGAAATTTGAAACAGATGACATGATCGCAAGTTCACTTGACAGTTCCTACGTCACGGTGAATCATTCCACAGATCACTCTTTTGTTAACATTTTGAACGACCAAGAATATCGCAACTTCAGATTACAGTGTCTGTATCGCTGTCAATAATTTCACGGTTTATCCTATCATTGAAACTTCAGACAGATGAAAGGCTAGCAAGTACAATAGACACTCCTTTTGTCGCCGTGAACCATTTCACGATCCATTCTTCTATCAATATCTTGAAAGGATGAAAGGTCACAAGCTCAATTCATAATCTCTATGTCGCTGTGGATCATTCAACAATTAGCGTCGTTGTTGAGAAAAGGGGTATCGATTAATGGGCCAATCGGATGTGGAGCCAATCATCAATGAGATCAAGCAGCTTCTAGACCACCACGCACTTGGCCGCTTATAATTTAGCAGAATCAGCCTTATAAGTTCCACGTCAGCTTTGCACGTAAACTTGGTGACACAGGTCGGAATTCGGGAGAATAATACTCCCATGATCTCCGCATGAGATATGCAACAGCTCTTAGGCGTTCAAAAACTCACACCCTTGTAGAACGGAATCTGCAAGGTCCAGAAATGGTATAAAGCACAACAGCCAACCAGCCTTTCCTATACACTGCAACCACATGGCGCGGAGTTTGTACACCGAAGCACTGTAGGTACAACTGGAACCGGAGTTTCGGGAGGGCTCAGCTCTTGTGCTACCGTGATACTACAAACGAATGCCATGGGACGAATTTGGCGATCTGAAGCCTCAAGCGAAGGAATATGTTACACAAGTTAGAAAGCATAATTGATTTGGGCGCTTCAAAGTGCCTAGAACTATTTGTGGACGAATACATGATGCTTATAACCAACGGCGATCAAGGATTAAACGAAGCAATAATTCATCAAAAGCTTAAGGGTTTTAATCTTTTCAAAACAGCAGACTGACAGAATGCCCTCCTTTTCCGACTTCCAGACGTAAACGTCGGGGCCACAACCTTCCAGGCTATACAGAACCAAAAACACCCTTCAACTTATTTGAAAGCTGACTCGAATCAAGCCGGCTTCTCCTCACCAAACTTTAATGAATGTCTAAACTGCAAGCTATTCATTTTTCTATACTCACATTTGCAGGGAAACAAAACACAAAGTCACCTCTCTTTTTATCTCAGCTAAATACTTGCGGTATCACTTCACGATTGTGACGTTTGTAGTTTCTCCTTGGCCGTTACATTAAGCTTTTGATTGACGGTAGTGGCACCGGAGAGCTCGGTGTGCGAGCTACGGAATCCTTGTCCGGCAGACTCATTTATAAGAATACATATTAAGGCTTCTTGGACCTTCATGTCTCACTCTATCCAATCAAAAGCTTCCGATGAAGATATGAGCTGTCGTAATATTTTACTCGGCTTGAGGCTTAAGCGACGAGGGTACTCACATCACAGAGTGGCTCGCATACTCACTTCTCTTCATTCCTTTGACATAGGAATGAATCATGCCTTTCAGCTCTTGTTTACCGAAATTTTCTGGAAACCCAAGTCCTTCAGCCGCCATGCCTGATAGCAGTGCCACCGCCGCCTCGGTCTCCAGAATGGAAGCTAGGAATCAAGGTAAGTGGAACAACTCCGAAGAACGCCTCGGAGTCAGCACCAGAGACTACGATACTTTGGCTTCTAGCACTTGTCTGTTGAAGAACATTTAGGCTATAAAACCCTCTTCTCCCATCATTGATATCAGAACATGCAAATCAGATTCTAGACACTTCCTCTTCTCTTCTATCTTTTCTGCAAAATTATCCTTGGCCATGGTTTCCTTCCAGCTTCGACACTTCTTGTTTCTCTTTGCCTTATTTATACCTGCACTCTCAGAAGCCTCTTCAATCCTTCTGCATGGTGGAACAATTATTGCGTTCGATGATGCAACGCAAGCTCTCAAAGTCCTCCGCGGAGGTTCCCTCCTCATTGTGAACGACAGAATCCAAACACTCTACGATCCCTTCCCCAACAACACCACACTTCCTCACGACACCCATCTTGTCAACTGCACCAACAAAATTATTTCTCCTGGTTTCGTGGATACTCATCATCATGGCTGGCAAACCACCATGAGAACCATTGGTGCCAACACCAACCTTCCAGGCTACTTTGCCGGATCACTTAGCGAGTATGGCGCAATGGAGTTGGCTGGGCCTGATGATGTATATATCGGACAGTTGATGGGCTTTCTCGAATCCATGAATGCAGGCACAACCACAACACTTGATCATGCGCATGGAACCTGGGGTGATGCTTCGGCGGATGCTGGGATGAAGGGTTCTATTGATAGTGGAGCCAGGGTGTTCTTCGCTCATACTGTTCACCCACTCAAAAACAACTACACAATCGCGCAACAAGTGGCCAAGCTGAAATGTTTTGCTCGAGAAAGAGTTTTTGCGGGTACAAATGTTGAGCTGGGTCTTGCTTACGATTATTGGGGTGATGGTTCAGCTGATGATGTTAACCAACTTGTGGAAGCAATAAAGTAAAACACCTTTCCAAGTTCCATCTAATTCAAAGCTAACTAAGTCAGAACTACCAATCTTTCCGTCATAACGACACACTTCCTCGGCGGACCATGGAAATTTAACAATTCGCCTCAACTCATCCATTCCTACGGACTCCTCAACACCAGCACACCCTGGGTCTTCTCACACGCCAGCTTCGTCCAACCCATGGACATGTACCTCCTCCGCAGCACAAACCAATACATCAGCACCCTAGCGGAATCCGAATCTCATTACGGCCATTCCAACAACAAAGTAGAAATGATACTCGACCAAGACTCCATCGGTGTCGACACCCACTTCACATACTCCACCGACATGATGACGCAAGCTCGAATGTGGCTTCAGACCGTTCGTCACAGATTTTACGACGATGTTGTGGTCAATCATTGGAATGTCAGCAAGAAATCTCCCATGTCTGTTACTCAGGGATTCTTGCTCGCTACGAGAAATGGCGGATTAGCTTTGCGAAGACCAGACTTAGGCGTCATCAAAGAAGGAGCAAAAGCAGATATTGTTGTCTTTGACGGCATGACTCCGGGCCTTCTGGGCTGGGTCGACCCTGTTGCTGCAATCATGCTGCATTCGAGCGTTGCGGACATCGAGCACGTTATCATCAACGGGAAATTCATGAAGAAGAACGGGAAGTTGACTTATCCTCATTATGGTGATCTTAAGTTGAAGTTCTTGGAAAGTTCAAGAAGGGTACAGGATAGGTACAAGAAGGCTACACTACCTGTGTTGCATGGTGCCTACAATGAGGCTTCGATGATGGAGGATCCAATGGAGGCGGATGTGTTGAGAGGGGAAGGAACTGGCTATGGGGTGGATTTCCTGTAGCGCGATATACTAGATTGATAGACTGTTTGATAGATTTCATAGATTATTCATGTATTTGTAGTCGCACATTTACTTTCTCCAGATAAAGTCAGAATACTTTCCAAAATTAGACACGTGCGAATCAGCAACACTTGAAAATAAGCAGAAATACATGAGCATCACGTACTTTTCGAGGAATACAGTACAATTGCCGTGACTGAGAAAATTCATAGCTTGGACTTGGAGGCTTTCCATGGAAGTGTGAGTTCCCTAGCTTCGACTGTCGGACACGAAGGATTTACTGTACGCGCAAAGCATGCATTTCAGCAGATCCAAAAGTGAAAGAGGCAGCATTTTCAAAGAAGTTCGGACCTCCGAACCTCATGACCTGAAACAAATAAATGGAATAAGCACTTAATTGCCCTTCCAACACGGCTGGTAATCTGCCTTCAAATGGTGGGGTCACGCTTCCCAACACCAAAAGTGCCCCACACGAATATAAACGCATGCAGATCCCCTGAATTTATCAAGCGGGCTTGGCAACCTTTAATATATATACTTTATCATGACGTCCCACGAACCCCTCGATCATGGGTATGTACTATCCGGGAATTGACTTTCGATATACATCAATTGGACGAAAGTGCCGAATGGCATTTTGAGATGGCCATCGTTCCGATCGGTAATTTGGGAGCGGGTTTCCCCTCTTCTGCCCTCCAATTGAGGTGTATATGATGGACCGCAGTGTTGAAAATCGTACTTGAAATTGCGGATCTGAAGTGATTCGAGTTTGGAAACGTTCGTTTCATTCACTTCTTCTGTGAGCCATTCCAACAGAGAACAACCGTCAGAATGCGCACAACAATCCTCCTCGCCGGCCTCCTCGCCGCAACAGCCTCCGCAGACTGCCCCATTGCCCTCCTCAAGAACGCAACAGCAAACTATGTACAAGCGCAAACCGTCGGCGCAGCAAGCGGCATCTCAGCCCACGCCGCCAACACCTTCACCTACACCGAAAACTTCACGCCTGTCCCAATCCTCACCAGCACCCTCTCAATCCCCATGACAATCGACCACAGCCGCAGCATCCATGACCCCGTTCTCTGTGCAACATTCACCGAATTAATCATGGCAAAACAAGAACACCCTTATGTGATTGGGACACGAATGGTGATCAACGCAACAGAAGGAAAGATAAGCTTAATGGAGAGCATCGTAACCGACAAAGGCGACTGGGCCTTCAACGCAACTGGAACCCTCTACTGGAACTCCCTCGAATCCTGGCCGCCCATCCCCCTAGCCAAACAAGACACCCGCGCCACAATCCAAGCAGCAGGCGACGCCTACTTCAACCGCTTCGCCAACGTCAACGTTAGCGTTCCCTTTGGTACTCCTTGCGCAAGACTTGAAGGAGGAGCATATACCGGGCAGAGAAATATGACTAGTAATACGTGTAATTTGGGCTTGCCGAGTACGTTGACGGTTACGGATAGGAGGTATGTGATTGATCAGGAGATGGGGGTTGTTAGTATATTTTTGGGGTTTCCGGGGCTGGATAGAAGTCAGGGACAGACGCCGATGCCGGATGGGCATATGTTTCGGGTTGAGGGGGGAATGATTAGGTATATTCATACTGTTTCGAGTTGTGTATCGGTGGGGTGTGGGATGAATGGGACTGGACCTCCTGGTCCATCGTAAACCCGATGTCCAATGAGGATAGTTGAACGATTGTGTTCATGGGACGGAGAAGGGGACGAGGTAAGGAAAGAGGTTCTAACAATTACCCTATGTATATACATCCTTTCTTAGGATATGTAGGCTTTATCAAAAAGTGACACCGTTCAGCCACAAACACATTTCTCCTGCACTATGCGATGAAAACAAAGAATGAGACACTTGCTACGATGTTTCCGAGTCGATCAGGGAGTGTTTAGACACATGTAAGGATCTCTGAGAGATATATGTATATATATACATTGCTATAAAATTGTACAAGAGTTCTTCGACACAGTCTCTTCAGAATGCTGCCCCCTTCTCATGCTTCTTTGCCTGTTCAATCTTAACATCCCACGTAGTCTCAATAATCACACCATCCTTCGCCCTCCCCACTTTACCGTCCTCCTTAAACCTTCCCGCCGAAACAATATAATCCGTGCTTTCGACCGGGCTAGGAATTTCGCGATATGGACTAGTAGGATTTTGCGATAATTCGATCCCATCCCCAGTAGTCCTAAGAACCGATCCTTTTCCATTTCCATACCAAGACCTACGTCCATCATGAACTGGTGCTGGTTTTCCGCTGATGAATATGCGTCGAGTGATTGAGTATAGTAGAACGTTCATCCAGCCTCCGCATGCCATGAGGGTTCCTCCAGCAATGAGATATGTCTTGGTTGGTGATTTGCCCGCCAGGCCTGATATACGGCCAGCTGCAAGTGGTAAAGTAGTGACGACGTAAATGAGTGGGTACAAGATCATGTACATAGTAGCGCGAGAGATTTTCTTTGTCTTCGTGTTGTTCTGGGGACCTTCGACACCACTTGTCGTTCCAGAGCGTTGTCCAAGTTGAGGAAGAATAGTGCCCATGCGTTTCCTCAGCACAATGAAAGTTGTCAGATACATGATGACGACAAGTCCTTCGGCAATGAAAACCCAGATGTAGTGGAAGTAGAGGCGGAGGATGTCATACTTTGCGTTGATAGAGCACTAAAGGGGAAAAGTTAGAAAACCTCTACTGAATGGATTTAGAGTCGGCTCTACGTACCCAATTGCCTTGAGTGACGAATATATCTGAAGAATGCATGAAGATGGGAGCCAGAGTCAAAACCAAAGCTATTACCCACAAAGCTACACTGCCTAGAAGAAGGCTCCGAAGACCGATCTTGTGGCCAAAGACCACATTTGAGAATGTATGAGCAGCAATGGCAAGGACGAAGAAACCGCTTCCCAGATCACCGACATTGACCAGCCAAGCTTGAATCCAGCACCCAACACTAGGTGCGATGATTTCTCCTCTATGTAACCACATTACATCCAAGAAGAAACCGAGGTCGCATTGGAAGTCAGCCAAAACCAGCGAGAAGATCAATATCATGTATTGGTTCTTGTAAAGTGGCGAGCGTGTCTCGTTCCGGTCTGCAATGAAACGGAACAGGAGAAATCCCATAAGACCTAGAGTTGCCAAACAAGATATAAAGGCGAATACACAAAGAACGACCATTCCCGGTCGCATTTGATCTGGTAGTGGCGAGATGGACATCGGATACTTGTAGTGTGGCCAGTCCTTAGACGTGAAGGTCGCATTGGTTACTGCCATATTTACTTTTGTTCGAAGGTCTTGCGAGACCCTCAAGTTGATACTTTCCTCTGGGTCTAATCGTCGACTTGCTGATAGGTCGGGAAAACAGTTAAAGAGCAGTTGTAAACGAAAGTAAGAGACCCTACACCTAAAAGTGTAGGATGCTCGTAAAAAAGAAGACAACAGTTACTGCAATGACCGGCAGAACAACATGTGGGAGCAGATCACAAACCGAGTATCAGAGATACCACGAGTGTTTAGTACTCGCTAACATCTGAAAATAAGGGGAGGAGAATCCCCAGATGTCCACCCCAAAATTTCAACACGTTAACTCTGCGGCGAGAGCAAACCAACCTTACGAAAACGTTCGACGACTTACCGGAGTTCAAGGGGTGAGCACAGGGGCTGCTCATACCTCGCACATGTCTATCACCTGGCGAAGCAACGAAGGATTAGGGTTACGCCAGGATAATAGCCAATGCTTGCTGGATGGGAAACGCACACCCATCGCCACCACCAAAACAACCAGGCTTTAAATTGATCCTTCAGGTCACCTCTTTCGCAGTGATTCGCCAGGACCAACCTTGCATGTTCCGGTTATTATAACACTTCAGACATGATGTTTGAGGCCTTAATAAAGCAGGTCCGAATAAACTTCAGGAGTGCTTCAGTCGAACCCAAGAATGAAACTTTATGTGTTGGAACAGTTGGTTCATCCCGAGAATGCTCAATCGTTTCCAGCATGTTCTCTTAAACTCTAATTGAGCTTGACAATTTCCGCCTATCAACACTTGTCTCGAGCTGGAAGGTGTGATGGCTGCGAAAGTCTACCAGTATGAAATCGAAAACCAACATTTAAATTGAGGCGCTTCGTGTTATTTCATTGTTCATGCCAAATCGTGCACATTTGCGGCCGCCTAGCATATTCAAAGACGGAAGAACTCTGCTTGACCGCAACTTCGTGGGCCGATAAAAGGTCCGCAAGTCAACGTTTTCGGGAGGCCTTACCAGACTGTCGGGTCCTCTTACCGAAGGCGGTGCTTGATTCGTTGGTGGCTGGCTGTGCAGGACACAACTAAATGACGGGCCCGCATCCACCTCGTTTCAGTAGAGTTCATTGGCTGGAATATCTCCATGTTGACGAATTTACCTGCGACTTCGACATGAGCGCATTTCGTACCCTGGAAGATATGAAGATAACTGCCATCCTGTGCCGCGCAAGCCGCCATTCCCCGAAGAGTTTGGAGCCACCGGGGAAGCTTGTTGTCAACCCGACAGCACAGACTTGCGGAGGAGTGGACTCTTCAGGGTCTTCGAGTCTGCAAGTCGTCTGCATCTTTTGGCCGTTGCATATTGACTTTACAAGGAAAATTAGACTGCATCCTTTTGGAGCGCCTAGACCGCTGAGAAGAGCAACATTGTGCGGAGAAAGATCTGCATATGGGGCAAGTCCGTACTGAACGAATGTTTGCCTTAAATACGTGCAATCTTCTTCAGCAACTGCCCAATAGCCCCATTGCCGCACTGCAGTAATCGCTGCTTGGGTTGTAGACAGTGACAACGGCTTTTATTGGAACTGCAGTGTCGTAACAATATCGTCCGACATGGTGACCGGTCCGAAGCTTTTCAACCCAGGGGTGAGTTTGACTATTGCCTTTGCCACGGCCCTGCATTACCTGGGTCAAATCAGTGCAAATTCGCTGCGAATTAATCCTTAAGTTTAACCGTCCTCGGAACCTGCAGAGAAGCCCTTCTTGCTTCTACGTCGCCGAAACTTACTCTCGCTCCATCTCTTTCCATATCCAGTCCAACACACCGCGACTCCATCATGTCTCTGATTGTTGATCAATCAGCAAACTCTCCGGAGGTTGTGCCTCATACCGGTCCAGAGCAGACCGATATGGCTTCCACCGAATCTGTGTCTCAGGACTCGGAGAAGCAGGTCCAAGAGCTCAGTAGCGATGTGCACGATAACGACAGAGTATTCGTGGATCCAAAGGCGGAGAAGAGACTCCTTCGAAAGCTAGACATGAGATTGATCCCGGTGCTTTTCATTCTATGTGAGTCTTCGCCTTGAATAGACTTCAGAGGGGTAAGAATTGTACTAATATGTGGCAGACCTTTTCAGTTATTTGGATCGCTCGAACATCGGGTATGTCCTACACTTGTGACGGTGTCGTAGTATCTTGTCCTAACAACAGTGTAATAGTAATGCTAAGATTGCTGGAATGAGCGCAGAGCTCAAATTCTCCAAGAATGGAAATGACTACAGCTGGCTCCTCACCATCTTCTACATCTCGTACATTCTTTTCGAATGGTGCGCCTTGATGTGGAAGGTCGTCCCTCCGCATATTTGGGCAGCAGCAATGGTGTTCGGATGGGGACTCATCGCTACAATGCAGTCAGCTGCGCACTCGTGGAAGGCCATGATGGCGTTGAGATTCCTTCTCGGCGCCTTCGAGGCTGGATTCGGTCCCGGAGTGCCTTACTATCTCTCATTCTTCTATATGCGCCGTGAGCTCGGCCTTCGCATCGGTTTGTTTTTGTCCGCAGGTCCATTAGCAACTTGCTTTGCGGGTGCTCTAGCATATGGTATCACTAGTGGACATGTCAGTATTGCAAATTGGCGTTTGTTATTCTTGGTCGAGGGTCTACCAACGATCTTGCTTGCGTCAATGGCGTGGTTCATGCTCCCAGACTCGACAACTACCGCCAAGTTCTTGAACGAGGAAGACAAGCAGGTTGCAAGAGCCAGAGGCGTTCGTCAAGTTGGTGGAGACGAGACTGGACCTGCTAAGAGAATTGGCAACATTGTCTGGTCAGATATCGGAGCTGCTCTGTTGGATGTGAAGGTCAGTCCATGATCCTCATCCCCGCCTGACCCCGATTCAATACTAATACTGAACAGAACTATCTTACTGCGATGATGTATTTCTCTTGCAACGTCTCATTCTCTTCACTGCCCGTATTTCTGCCAACAATTCTCACCGAAATGGGATACACAGCGATTAATGCTCAAGGGTTGTCCGCACCTCCTTACTTCATCTCCTTCCTCGTCGTTATCGCTAGTACCTTTATCGCAGATCGGACTGGACAAAGAGGCATCACTATCTTCGTGCTTTCTCTCATCGGTGGTATCGGATATATCCTTCTGGCAGCCACATCCAAGACTGCTGTTCGCTACTTTGGCGTCTACCTCGCAGCTGCGGGTGTGTTCCCTGCCATCATCAATATCCTCCCATGGGTCCTCAACAACCAAGGTTCCGATACCAGACGTGGTGCTGGTATTGCGATGCTCAATCTTGTCGGGCAATGCGGACCTCTCTTGGGTACGCGCATCTATCCTGGCACTGACGCCCCATTCTATCGTCTTGGCATGTGGACCTGTGCTGCTTTTATGCTCTTCAACGGTTTCTTGGCCATTGTTCTGCGAACCCTACTCGTGTGGGAGAACAAGAGAGCCGACGCCAAATATGGTATTGTTGAGAAGGAGACTGATGGGCAGGTTGCAGCCGGCGTTGAGAATGAAGGACCAAAGTTTAGATATGTTTTGTAGATAGTGTTACCAACTTTGACTGGTGGGGAGAAGAGCGATTGATCTAGTTCGAGTACAAAATTGACCTATATACAAGTCTTGTTAGTTAATGGAGATAGATGGACGGCTTCCAGCATGCTTGCAGAATCATAATCAATCTGCTGCTACCCACCTTCTGGATAATACCGATTTCTGAGATTCCCAAAAGTAACAAGAAGCAGAGTGTATCTTTCCACTTACTAAACCTCAATCGAGCGACATGAAGCCTCTTTCTAAAGACTGTCTCTGGTACTGCCAGCTTTTGAAGAAATAATTCAAGTATTTGTTCCATTCAAGAGGTCGACGTTCGGATTGTCGTGCCGTGTCTGACGAGCCTAGTCAGATAAGCCTAGGCTTTCAGGGCATTCTGCTCACATATGAAAATGAAAAATCGCAAAATTTTATAAGTTAGTGAGTGAAAAGTCCCTTTACCTTACGTATTACTCATATACCTAATTGCATCTTATAATTATCATTAATCACTATATAACTGTCAAGTGATCGCGTTGAGTTTAGTTTTCGAATGCCTGAAGGCGGGGTAGCGAAGCCTGAAAATCGCCTAAATATGCCCTGGAAACTTAGACTTATCTGACTAGTCTCGTTACTAATTTAGGGTACTTTAAGCTTAATTTTAGCTTCCGTCTGGGCGTCCCACTCGGGCAGCCAAAAAGAAACATATTGTAACCACTTGGCAAGCAAGCCAAGAATTGTTTTTGTAGTTCTACTCATAACCCTAGCGAAAATTGTATCTTGCTAAAAATATTGAACCCAAGTCGCAAGTCAAATGATCTCCATTACTTTGTCAAGCCAGGGATCGAGGGAAGGAGTGCCTCTGCGAGCACTTGCCTCTCGTAGTCCGTCGCTATACCGCTACTTCTTTAGTGATAAATCGCGAATATAGATGTTTATTCGAGATCTTTGCGGAGGGTTGGACGGCTCGGTTATGATAAAAGTGTAGAATCATGTGCTATATATGCTGCAAAAAACTTTGTCCGGCAAACGAGGGACAATGCCATTACTAGAAGGTTCTGTTAAAATTTGCAAACGCTTTAGTAAACACCTCAAGTCTATTTCTAAGAATCCGCTAAAGCATAAGTCAAAAACTCTCCAACTATCTCATTCCCTACACTCTCTCAAGCAAGAACTTTCTCCAACTCCAAAATCTTCCTCGCCGCATCCCCAAACGTCTCTTCCGGCGTCCTCAACTTCAACCCCAATTTCTCATTCCACTCCACCACATCCCCAAACTTAACAACCTTCTCCACCTCATCGCCATCCTTCGGCAATCTCCCCTCCAATTCAGGGACTTTCTTGAGGGCGTTGACGGCGATCTGACTGCTGTATTTTGCGCCGCCGACGGGGAAACGCTTGTTGGCTACTGCGGGGACAGTGAGGGATGAGATGTGCGCGGTTGCGAGGTCGCGGACGTCAATCTGGGGGCGGATGTTAGTATATCTGGTTTGTAAGGAGGGGCGAGGGAGGGAGGAGGACTTACGTAGGATGAAAAGCTGGTAGGCGGTACAATTTCGTAGGTTCCATCAAAGAGGCTGTGGAAAACATTATTCGAATAATTGATATTCTTAATATCCGTAACCGGCTGGATAGGAGGACCAAAAATAAGTGCTGGAAGGAGAACAGTAACAGTAAAAGCCGGTTTCTCCTCTTCAACGAACTTCCAGATTGCCTTCTCGGCTTCGGCTTTGGAGACACAGTACGAGATGTACGGATGCTGGGCAGCGATGGCGTCTTTGATTTCAAGCTTTTTTCCATGTCAGAAAGGATAATATGAAGGGGAACGAGGGATATCATACTGGAAGCCACGAATCACTTGTAAACACCCTCTCATCAATATCCTGTCCCGTAGTCATAGCATTCACACTCCCCGTAACAGCAATAGCTTTCAGATTCTTCCCATACTTCACCGCACTCTTCAACAACTCCCTATTCCCCTCCACACTCGGCTTTAAAAAGTCACGCTCAAAATCTGTGTTTGCTGGGTTGTCAAGAAGTGGTGCAGCAGTGTGGACGACATAGTTGATGTCTTTTTCTTGGAATGTGGCATCCCAGGTGCCGGGGGCGTCGTACTCGGAGACGACGACGAAGTCGAGGTGGCCGGTCCATTCAGGGTGGGTTTTTAGGAGTTGCTCTCCTTTGGCGAGAGTACGGACTGAGCCTGTTACGTGGTGGCCGGCGGTTATGAGTTGGTCGATTATATGGGCGGCGACGAAGCCATTTGCGCCAGTGACGAGAGTGTTAGGCATTTTGGGTGAGCTCAATTGATGTTGGCGGGAAGATGAGGATTGAATTGTTGCTGGATTGAAATTGGTAGGGTGTATCCTGAGGCTGGATGAGGACTTGAACTGCTACAATGGTAAATTGGAGATGTTCTTGATTGAGTTTGTGGCTGAATCTGTAAAAGCAGAGATGAAGACAAAGACGAAGTTGGAATGTGGATGGAAAAGAGAACTTCTCCACGTCATTGACCGACATTATATACTCAGATTCGACCTCCCCCTCCCTCTCTCAATTTCTAATTCCCATAATTCCAAAGCAAGCTTCACCTACATGAACGCTCAAAGAGAATCCAACGGATTGGTACTTGGCATCATGCACCAAGCACTGTCAGCATCGCAGCCCTCCTCTTCCCTGCTAACGTAAGGTTCTTGAAATCTTTCGCAATCAGAGCTGACCAATTCGAGGCGTTTATGTAAGGCTGGGTGGATGACAAATTAGAAGTATACGGTGGTGCTGCATGTGCTGTAGCATTTACCCATATTTGCAAACGCGGGCTTGCTGATTAAGAAAAATGGCGTTATAAGACTTTAGCCGATCGTACTAGATTGGCGGGGTCAATTGAGTTCGTGCTTCTGGAGGTTGGTTTGTAGCTGTTGGGCAATACTTTGGATGAAAGCCAGTCGTTTTGGGCAGAAAGTTGAGGGAAAATAAGCAAACATTGTTTGGTACGTGGTCTCCATTGCAACTGTGGCACTTGAAATATGTCCCTCACGATTGGTATTATGCCAACCGTCCCAGCCCACAACACGGGGTCATCAACATACAGGTAATTGTTATATTGTTACAAAGTCTGGGAAATTTTGGCAATCACGAATTCGCGCGCAAGCCTCCGAGTCTCTGCTGAGGATAGTCCCAACACACTTCGCTCGTGAGCTTCCTCGGCTTGCAAATATGTATCTATGCTCGAAGGACCAATATCGAAACTCGTAAGGGATTCGGAAGAAAAGGGTGAGGCAACCTCTCTTTGACAAGCATACTTCGAAGTAGACTGTTGATGACTTTCGGGGTAATTGGACCAAAGGCTATAGCCCGACTCTGAATCAGTCAATCGAGGCCGGGCCAGTTCGTCGTTCCTTATGGGTGGTGGGGTTTGACTCTGGCTACCTGCAATACGTTAATGCCATGTGAGGAAGGTCAAGGTGGAATAACTTACACATGGTGATGCTTTCCTCGAGCAAAGATAATAATCGATGGTAGTGAAGAGACAGCGGAGATTGTGCGAGTAAGGAATCGAATGAAAACAGGGCCTCGGCATCAACAAGGGAGATACACGAAATGCCAGACTAATAGAGGCATACTTCTCTCCATCGCGGGGCACTTTACATATATACCTCGACTTCGAGGGTTTACGGCCACATCTGTGTCAGGACTGCCATCCGATCGATGGTCCCGGTCCGTAGGATTGATGGCCACGGGAGACATGACGACTAGTCGTGAGCGAGCTTATTGGCTGCATAAGGAGAGAGGAAACGGGTGTTGCGATGGAAGTACGACCTCCCTGAGAACTTTGGTGGAGAGGTTGTGATCTCAAACGGCACTTCCTTCATAAAGGCTCACTTGGCTGCCGCCTTCCCTTTCTGGCTCGGTGCTCCAAGCTGACTAGCGTTCTCTACTAGGGCTGGGGACAACTCTATGCTCGCCAGAACAGAATTCTCCCTGAGTTCTTGAACTTTCAACACGACCCAGACAAATTACAAAATTGAAAACGTTTCTACACTCATCAATTGAGATTTAGATCTACTGAGTGGCTTGATTTAAAATTTAATAGTTGCAACCTTCGCATTGCTACTATTAATAGCCTTTACCCTTCGCTCTTCATACATCTTCCGCGAAGGGAAAAGAAATGTGGAGGATAGTGAATTGAGCACCACGTCCCGTAATTTTCCAAGAACCCCCCAGGAGATGCTTCATCTATGTTTTCGTCATTTAACAACTTTAATAATATCGATTTTCCCTAGCTAGGTATGGATGTGGTCACAATCACGTGACACTTGATCACACTAGTTCTGACGAAAGGTGGCTATCGGCCACCGTAACTCTGCACTCTTGGTGTACTCAGCCACACCAAAGTTACCGAAATCCTAATCTAGGAGGGCGGCCGGACGGCGGCACACTTCAATAATTCAAGAGCAGACGTCTCTCTCACAATTCAACAATGTCCTGGGTGCCTTGAAAGCTGTCCGAGATGGCTATATATTCCCTTCTCCCCTACATTCCTCGAGCTCAAGCTTCTGCTCCTTTTATTTCCAGCAAGACCCGTTTCCTGGAAGTTCGAATCAGCAGGAATGGCGAGCCAGAACACTCCAACCCGCGATGACCTGAGTCTCGAGAGGACTGAGTTGATACTAAAGCGGAAAATCGACCTGTTGGAGACAGCTCTTGAGCAGAGTATTGATCCCTCTCTTTTGGTCATGTCTGCCTGCTGATGCTATATAGATGTTCGAACCAAGCTTCCTCGAGCTGAACGATGTCTGATGTTGCAACGTAAAATCGACCTGCTGGAAAGGGAGATCGCTGTGACTGGTATGTTGACTTCAAACCTGGTATCGTCAATCTATTTGCCATTCTGATGCTGTACGCAGATATTTCTAGCCAATCCCACAGCACAGAGGCTCCGAATGCCCTCAAATCCCCCAGTCCGTCTCAATTGCATCACGTGATCAGATCAACTTCTCCCAAAAGAACTTGGATGGAGTCTACCAGTATGCCAATTGTTAGAACTTCTTTGAGCCCTCGTCGGTCTATGTCAAGTAGCCCTCCACAGCTCGTTGATACTCAAATGCCGAAACGAATTAAGTTGATCGAGGACAAGCCACCATGTCTTCGTTGCAAAATTCTCAAGAAAAAGGTTTGTTTTATTTTTTTCCACGTAAAACTCGAATATTAACTAATTATCATAGTGCGATGACCTACAAGATTGTGCTCATTGTCCGCTTCAGAGTTTCGACAATGACAGTGACTATTGGAAAGTTCTCGGGTGCCTCCGAGGGCAATTGCGCCAACTTGCGTCTGCATTTGTTCCAGGTAAGACTTAAAATAGCGTTGGTCCGGTTCAAGGCTAACGCTATCTAGATTTTGCAATAACACCAAGTAGAGTACTACGGTGTCGCTTGGGTACGCTCCTCAAGGTTGACTCTGTCTTGACGAAATCCCGGATTTCTCAAGGGAAGTATAAACGGATTTTGAATATGTTTCAAACTTGTAGAGAATTTGCAGACCTTACAGATTCAGCATGGGAGGATGTTAGCAGCCGTTTGAACCTGGCTCGACAATCCATCAATCCATACACACCACCAGATGAAGTTGCCGGAAACCACATGTCATGTGAGGGCCACGAAGTTCCCTGGGCATTACTTCAGGCAGTCTCGATGGATTTCAAATATTGCGGACGAACTGAGTATAATTCTTTTCGCTTGTTAAGGATGGGTAACAGCTTTTCAAAGGATGCACATGTTAGTAATCCTCACCCTAATTCCACAAAAAGGCTAAATTGTGTCCAGGCATCCTGGGATATATTCCGCAAAAGCAAGAGTCTACTCCGGCAAGCAGTTGAGATTTATCTCTTTGAGAGACTTTGTGGTACTATTGCGAGTGGAGAGCTCGCCGGTCCGCCACCATTCGAGCAATCAAAATTGCCCATCTCAAATTCTCTTATCCAAGTGAACATCAAACCAGAAATCGAAGATTTCTTGGATGATTTTGAAAGAATATGTTCCGGTCGCTCGAAACTTATGGGTCATGCCCAGATGGCGTGCTTTTATTCTCTTCTGCTTTTTAGCATTTCGAAGTCGTTGCTGATCGATGCATACTCGACAAGAACTACATGTGACGATGTCAATCCTTGGAATGAGACATTCGCGCTTCGGATTACAAGTGCCTTTAAAGCCCTTGTTGGTGTCTTCTCTTGGTCATCAAAATCGGACGTCATGCTACAAAGTGGTCCAGACATCATGAAAAGCGGCATAAGTTGGGCGCTTTCAACTTCTCGGGACATGGTTAAAATCGAGTCCTGGAAATCTCGAGGCTTTAAATCTTCCAAAGACTTTCTCCTTGGCTTAGGGTCATTCCAATTGCCCAATGGTGCTTATAACGGCTTCTTCATTCAGAAGTTCGGATTTGAATCGGTTCCTCAATTGGCACCCGTCAGTTCATCCGCTGATGAGCTCAGCCATTGCAGAAATGGCGAAGTGCTTTCAGATTTTGACAATTGTAGCTTAATAATCAGGTCATCCAAATCCACCCTGACGCCGGCTCATGGCTTCCGCACTCTCAAATTTGCCACAGATCTGGATCCTGAAAGCCCGGAAACACTGGCGGGAGAATCCGATGATCAGGGGCATGATATTTCGTCTCACAATCGTTGCGATCCTTCAGTTGAGGAATCAATACATTCTGCCTTCTCAGATCCCAAACAAGGCATGGCGAAGTCTTTGACTTTCGTAAGTCACGATAACCACCGACCGCCTACTTCGCAACTAGGTGGGCGGCGAGGTCCCTTGGATGAGGAAACTTTGAAGAAAGTCAGAGAGATGCGAAAAATTGGAGCTTGCTGGAATTGTTGGGTTTTGAAAGTGCCTGTAGGTCTTCCTTTCCACATCACAGGACTTCACGTTAGTTGACAGCGCATTGCAGTGTTCGGAAGGTCAACCTGATCAGCCTTGTGAGCGTTGTAACCGAAGCGCCATACCTCAAGTCTGCAGCAGAGCGGCCTTTGCTTCGTACGCCAACTTATTCTTCCCTGGTATGTCATCCCAAAGAAGACGTACGTAGAAAGAAGCTAATAGCTAGACAGCATTTTATAATTCCCGTTTCATCACCGAATTCATGGATCTTTACATTCTCGACAATATTCACCACTTTTCTACTGAAAAGTTTGTCATCGAGATTGGTTGGACTGGTCAGGAATATATATCACTGCCGGCAACTCAATTCATCGCGACTCCCGATGCATCGACACTAGATAAGTACCAGAGTCATAGAACGGGTTTACCGCTAAACGTCGAGTCACTGCCCCTTGGCCTCCACGAGGACGATATGCCAGAAACCCAAAGCGCTTGTCTCCAGGTATTCGAGAAGCAGCTGAATAGCCTCTCGTACCCCGAAATATTTCCCAAGGACCAAATTCCTCGATCAAGTTTGGTACTGAAATTTGTTCACGAGTTCTATCGTTCAATGCAAACTGTGAGTTTCAAATCCACTGGATCTGCTGCAGAAACTAACCTGCTATAGAAACATCCACTCCTTCACGATGCCCTGCTCTTCTACCTCATAATAAACAACATGCGGCAACCAATAATGATATCAAGATCATCGGCATCTACGGTTGCTGACAAGCTGCAGCTCAACCTTCACCCGCAAACCGAGTTCTCTTCACGCATGCTTGATAGACAGGTCAAACATCTAATTCACCTCGAGAATCACAAGATTCTCTCCCGTCTCTTGTGCCAGCTCGAAAAGGCGGTCCGAAGAAGACAGCGATCGTCTTGGCCAATTATTTTCTCAACAATTTTAGTACTTTGCTTATCAATGGAACAAATTCAAGACCAAGTGGAGCTTTACATTGCCACCGTGTCATCTGAATTAGGCACGCCCGATCACTTGATGGACGAACCACAAAAGACGTGTCAATCGCTGGACAATCTCCCATTTGCGCAGCTGTCACATTTATTTCACACCATATACAGAACGACCCAAGGTGGGAAAGCGGGAATGAATCCGTTTCATAGTGACACTTCCCCCAATGAGTTCGATGGACCAGCCAGGGTCATGACGCAAAATTTCCAGATTATCTTGAGTGACAGTAAGTTTTCTTCAACCACTTTGGCCTCGAGAAATGGCTAATTATGATAGTGAAAAACACAAATCACTTCGAAAGTCCATCCATAGGATCTGTGTTTCCACGACCTCACCATGCAGGACGTTTAGTCACCAAATTCCTTCTGCCATTTATGGACTTAAAGAGTACTTGAAGTGCTTGATAATTTGAGAAGTTTCACGAGTACCAAACCGCATTGGCACAACACCCTCCATCCTCAAGCATAACCTTCGCCACCACGCTCGCATTCTTCCCGTCAATGGCAAGCTCCCAGATCTCGACGAAGCCCACACTGCTATCCGTCAGCGCTGCAAAACGATCACTGAATGTGCTCGGCGCAACACTGTTGGCTGTTCCGCCACTATTTGTGGTTGCGTTCAGGAAAAGCTGTTCCTGGATGGCTCCATCTGACGAAAGGGAAAAGGTTGAGATAAATCCTGTGCTGTTTGAAGATCGCGCACGAGAGGTTGCCCAGAGGTAGCTATTGCTGTACGAAAGAGCCACCTCATCGGACCAATATGCGGAATTGGACGATCCTATCCCCTTATCAGCATCCCGAAACGCGGTCGCTAATGCCCAGAAATGGGGGTAAATCAACATACCAGCAGGAACAAGCGGCCAAGTCTTATTCCCAAAACTCGGAACACCATTACTCTGATCAATGCTATACTGCGCCAGCTGGTTCGCCCCCTCCAAAACCACATACAAATACTTCCCAACCGGATGAACCGAAACATGTCTCGGATCCGACCCCGCCACCGGTCCAGCAAAAGAGCTCACCAACGTCACCTCTCCCGTCTCCCCATCCACACTATGAGTCCACAGCGCATTCCCCGTGTCATCAGCAGAATATAAGACCGAACCATTCGCATTCATCGCCATGCCGTGCACACCAGAGGTCGTTCCATACGTGTAATTCTGCACGATGGTCGATAGGGCGCCAGAGGAATCAACGCCCATCACGCTTCCGCAAGGTGCGGACCCCCCGAACGGTGAGCCGTAGACTGCGTAAGGGGGCGAGGTGCTGGCCATGACGAAGATTGCTTTTGAAGAAGTGCAATTTCCTCCTAGCGGTAAAGTAGACGTATAAGATATATCAGTAGCATTTTCCAAACTGTAACTCACAAACGCCGGAGAAGCCGACGAATATGATGTCCCGTACAAATTCTTCTTGTCGTGCTGAGAAGAAAATCAGATTTTATATTTGCAGTGGAAATTTGGATTACGCTTACACTTAGAGCGATCCATGAACTCGCCACGGCTGTACTCGTGTTTGCGATCATGTTCAGCGTCAGAGCTACATCGTCGAATTCGAGGGTATAGAGATTGGTTGTGCCGAATGTTCCTGCGATTAGGTGATGGATGTCGCATTTTGCGAGTTTGGATAGTGCAAGGATTGCGAGGGAGGGGGGTGAGAAGCGCATGCTTGTGATTGGAGATGAATGAGTGTGGGAATGAAAGAATGAATAGATGAAAGTAAAAGTTTGCACTCGAGAAGAATAACGAAGATGGCGTTGACATTGTATATATTCTCAAGCACAGGGATATACTTCCCAAATGACCCACGGGTTTTCCGATAAACCACTCTCAATGGCTTGATAGTATCCACGACTGCCAAGGTACGCGGATAGTGGAGACCGGCATTGACATTTGTTTCGAAACAAGCACAGGCACTGACCTCTGTGGATCGTCTGAATTTTCCGAGTGGAAATGTGAGGCTCGGAGAATTTTGAGATGGTTGGTGGTGTGGGGAAGTGGATTATGTTTGATCCCTTTAGGGACGCGTATGTCTTATGTGGACAATTATGACTGCGTGTTTGGGCCATGGATGTTTGGATTAATTCGCAATCGATTTAAGATCGTTGGTAAAATCTTGGCAACACATTTGAAGGAAGAGTAAGAGGCTCTTTCTTGATGTTTCTTCACTCTCTCTGCCTTTCTCTTCTTTGGTGGATGAAAAACTAGGTTTTGCGACATTGGCCTTTTATCCTTGGTTATTACCTTCTTCGCGATGAATATTAAACTTTTGCATCTTCCAGTTCTGATACTGGTGCTTCGCCGAGTTGTCGTCCTTTCCAAGGAGGGAAAGTTAACAATCGTGGTATAGGTGGTGGACCTCCTGGTGCTCATGCTGGGGGACGTGGTGGCGGCGGCGGTGGTCTACATCCAAGCAGGCCCGATAATTGCGTATTAACATCATTTGAACGAGGCGGAAATGGTGGTGGTGGAGGAGGACTCCTAGGCACAGGCTCCTTATAGCACTCCAGGCGCAGTCTCCTCAACTTCCCATGCTTCCACTCATACGGCAGCGGGCCATTTTTGGGGGGATCGCATGCATTCCCTTTTACATCTTTTTATTGAAATACCTTCAGAGCATCATTTGTGATCAACGGCAAAGCTCTCCCCCATTTCTCCCTTGGCATTTTGAGCCTACCAGAATACCGTTCAGTACACCCATCAAACAGCTCTTTCACCTACACCGTTTTGCATGAATCCAGGATATCATCTCGCGCTCTAATTTTTTGTAGAGTAATCCAACAGTCCAACATGTTAGGTGTTGTCTCTAATCACCCTTTTCTGGAACTTTCCGGCAGTGAAACTGTGCGCTGGGCTCCTCGCGCATGAGGGTAAGAAAAACACATGATTTTACTATCGAGGTTTGAATAAGCTGGTTGGAGATTTTCTTGGAGGCGAGCCCAATTCGAATAGGCCCCCATGGTGAAGGGGTTGACGACGCAACTGTAGGAATAGTTTTGGTGGGTGAAGCCTTCGGTGAGGAGTTTGTGGGCGGCGGTGGAGTAGAGGGGGGAGGGTTGGGAGAGCATGTGGTCCTCTGGGTGTGTTAATGAGTGATTTGACTGCATTAATGAGGTATTTGGAGGTGTTTATGAAGGAGTAGGATGGGACATGAGTGGCGTGTGCAGGCCATTCTACCAATTGCGGCGGTTGGATTATGGAGGCTACGAATTCTAATCCGTAGAGAGGTGGAGGGCGCCGTTCTTGGAACTCCTGTTTGCCCATCATTACTCGTGCTGCAATGGATGTCCCTATTGTCTTGCAGTACTAGAGTAACGGAATTTAAGTACTTTTTATCGTGGAAGGGGGGTGTAGGTGAAGCTGATCCCGAGTTGTAGAATGTTGGTGACGAAGTGAAATGTTGGATGCTGCAACCTGCATGTATGTTTTCTGCAACCCGGCCCCGGATGTTCGGGTATCTTCCAATATGGACCGGCTCGAATTCTCGATTCTCGAGCCGGGTCATGTCTTCCATTTTGTTACCGCGCTACATCTCGTCGAGTGGCTTCTCGCACCTCAACATTCTGAAAACCCAACTGGGGAGCAAGGTAAGAAGGTGCTGAAACTGAGTTTGTATTATTTTGTTGTGGACATGCAACACGCATCGTCTAGAGAGAAGGCCTCTATTACCTCGTGTTTAGGGAGAATTACACGCCTCTCAACTTCCGAAGCATTTTCTCAGGTCATATACAGAGGAACTTCGATCTCAACAGACATCTCATGAAATATGCTCATGAAAAAAATCCACAAAATCAAAGAAACTCCTCTTATACATCCTCTCAAAACCCCCACTAGTCCTATTAACCGTCTGCAGACCATACTGATTCCCATACCCCCCAAACTCATTATTATCCACAAAGCTCCACGCCAACGCACCAATAACCCTCACCCCATCCTCATACATACTCTTCAACATCTCGGACAAAAAGTCCTGATAATATAGCGTGCGTTCCAAATCATACCTCTGCGCTTCGACAGTCTTGAGAGAATCGTCGAAAGGATTGAAGCCGAATTCGGCAATTAGGATACCGCCGGAGGGGCGGAAAGTATTCCAGACATAGGAGAGTTGCTGGCGGACGTATTGAGGGGCGATGTAGGCGTAGGCGTTTGAAGAGGCACCCATGAGCCAGCCGTCTGCTTGGACATTCGTTAAAGTAACGCATTGAGGCCAAAGCGGATTCGAGGAATTCGTAGCACAAGCTTCAATTCCTCCTGGTGCGGGAGAAGCGAATTGCGCAACGTAAGGATCGAAGGCCCAGAAGTCGATACTGTTGTGAATTGAGGAGATTTGGGCGTCAGTTAGGGCTGTGAGGTTGATGTTGGGTGTGTTGAGGACCGTGGAGGGGTATTGGATTCCGAGGAATAGGGGGTTGGCCAGTATGCCGAGGAGGAAATCTTGGTAGCGGAAGGCTGCTTCTGTATCTGCTGAGCTCGTAGTGTCGAGGGGGACGCCGAGGTTGTTTGCAAACTTTAGTGAGATTTTGCCGGTTCCTTTCAAGGTATTTTTATACCAGTCGTAGACAGCGGTATGGGCTAGTAGAACGTTGGTTAGGCCATCGTAACTCTTGACATAAAGTCCAAAACCAATATTGGGCTCGTTGAAAGTCACCCAGTAAGGAACTCTGTCTCCATATCGCGTCATGACCTGTTTGGCGTAATAGAGGAAGTCGTCCACCAGAGTTTCGTTGTCGTAGTTCACGCGGACAGGGCTATCAACGTGGCTCAATGTCACGATTGGCGTAATTCCATACTCAAGGCAAGTGTTAATGAGATCGTCATAGTGATCAAGGCCTTGTTGGTTGAGGGGTGAGCCAGCTTTGCCGAAGGGAACAACTCGTGGCCAAGAGATGGAAAAGGAGTAATACGGAACGCCCATAGCGGCAAGGCGCGCCAGATCTTGCTTGTAGAGGAAATAATTCATGTCAGCAACAACTGAGTCATTTGTTCCTGATGTGTTTGGGAGAGCTCCGAAGAAATCTAACGCGCTTGGTCCACGGCCTTCAGATTGAAGACCTCCTTCGATTTGCCATGAGCTGCCTGCCATACCCCAGATGAAGTCAGAAGGCAATTTCAAGCCAGAAGCGGTGTCCGGAAGGTTGTAGAGGGGTGGTGGTGCGATGAGCTCGCTTGATGGTACAGGTGTGGGTGAAACGGTTGTGGTAAATGGTACTGTCGATGCGTAGGAGAAGCTTGACCACAATGCGGCGTACGCACTTTGGCCATATTCTCCATCTGCAGTTTGGCTCGTAGCAGTGTTTAGCGAGTAAGTTGTATAAGTGATGTTGCTTGGGAGCAGAGTTGACGCCTCGGTAAATGCTGGTGCGAAAGGGGTTGCGTAAGTGAGAGGTGATGGAAGTGGCGTAGCATATCGAATTGATGTTTGCGCGGTGTAGGTAAAGGAAGAGAAGGAGTATGCTGGCGACACCTGTCCAGTGCATGAAGCTGAAGAAGCAGTCGTAGGAGTCCAATATGATTGATGAGACTCATGAGAATTAGGGAGCGCAAGGGCGCATATCGCCCATAGGCCAACTGCAAGAAAATGGCAATTTCTCATGATTAAGGACCGTACATGTGGAGAGAGAGGGGGTTTTACAAAGGTGAATAACTGCTCTTATACTGTAGAAACATGGCGATCCCTACCTCGGAGCTGTCAACTGTGACTTTGTAAGCTTAAAAACGGCCCGAATTATGAGAAGGGGCATCTCTCCGTCCGAACTTGATATTTGGTGATGGAGTTGTTTGTGTTCATCTGTTAGTTCCTGTTTTCCCCGCCCCCCGCTTCTCGCTCCACATCTTCGGCCGAATTCTCCCCACATTTGGTGACATCAAGCCAGGCACCTTCCCACCTTTCAATACGAGAACGAGAAGGTAGGGGGTTCTCTGTACGAGTTAAGCTTAAGCTTTGTAAAATCCCCGCAGCAAATTTGTGCCGTGCATGACTTCCTCACGTCCACCATACGCCCACTGTGCGTCCACTTTCGGCTGCCAAGTAGGCAGCTCCTGACTTCCTTCAGAGGAGATCTTTCGCCCAACTCAAGAAACGTAACTTGCACTTTCTTTACTTCTAATTATTATGCTTAATGAACCAGTACTTCCATCGAGCGACAAGCCTGTCAGCTCTAGACTAACTACATAATACTATTACACATAGTTGAGTAAGTCTGAATACCCTAATGTGCTTTCGCAGGACTCTTCAAAAGGGTGCCTTTATCCGCGTTTGCCCTCGCAATCTTTGCCATGGCGTTCGCATCCAAAGTTTTGTACCAAGATTTCATATCTGCAATGTGGTCCCTTTCCCCAACCCCGAATTCGACCGGTGGGCCTTTGACCTCAGTCTCCCCGTCCTCTTTAAAGACAACCCAGCTACTACCCTCATTCTGAGTCGAGCGAAGTGCTATGCCACCAGTCATGTTTAGTTCAAAATTCCTTAGCAAGATGCCATCGCCTGCATGAACCACTGGTAAAGCCTCTCGATATGGTCTGAAAACTTGAACCTCAGTCACACTAGAAGGAGCAATTGATGGATCGGTAATATTGAATGTTAACTTATAATTCCTTGGACCACCCTTTGCACGTTCTGGCTCTGCTGGGGTCGTGGTCGCAATTGCAAGAACATCAAGCTTCTGCTTCTGGTGGTATCTAACCATTTTAAGACTCGTGAACTCGCTCAGCTCGGTCCTTAAAGCACGAAGGATTCGTAACTTCAGATCAACGGTAGGTGGCTTCCGGAGATCATGTTGTTTTGAAGGAGAAGTCAAAGATGAGAGTGCCAGCTCTCCACTTGCATCATGGCCCTTCGGGGAAGCTTGATCGTCAATTACAACCGTAGGAAGCGATTTGTCCGTCTTCACACTGCTTGGCCGTGACTTTTTCCCAGATTTGGCTGGAGTATGTGGATTGACATTTTCCTTTATGTCGATGGTAGATGTATTAGATTTGATCCGTCTGTGACTTCTACGAGGTGTAGGAGTGGCAGGCTCAGGAATCGAGGGCTCTTTCTCATCCGCAGCTAGCTTTGGTGTTTCTGGTTCGGGAGCGGTATCTTCAGGCATAGCCTCTGGTTCACTATCTTCCTTAGACAGGTTTATTGATTGTGCCTTGCCTTTGCTACTACCGTCACTCGTACTAGATTCTATCTTGTCGGATTCTGAGCAGGCGTGTTCTGTTTTGGCCGCTTCGGATACGTCTTCTGGACGAAGGCTTTCACGATCTCCCTCGGCAACCGTATCATGGTCTGATTTTGTAGTGGCGGGAACAGGCTCCACATCTCTAATCTGTGGAGTTAGTGTTTTGGCGAGCTTTTCATCTAGCTTATCCTCGTTGTCGGTGATCTGGGACTGGTCTTCGGCAAGTTGCCGACTTGGAGAGTCTGCCTCAAATTCCGCCTCCTGGACAGAAACTGCGACCTCATTCTCTTCTACTGAGGTTTCTGCCTTCTTTTCAGGGTCTACATCAGCAGAGGAAGCCATTTCTACATCAACAATTGAAGGGATAACGACTTCTCCAACGACCATTTCGGCTTCATGAAGAATCTCGGTTGCAGCACCAAGTTCCCCAGCTCTAGCCATCGCAAGGTCTTCATGCACTGGCTCAGGAGCTTCCTGGCTCGAGACGTCCTTGGAAACGGTAGTATCTTGCGAATCCATAGCCGTTGAAAAGGAAACTTCTGTAGAAAAGACCTTTTCGGATCTTTGCGTATCATTCTGTGAGGATGATTGGGTTCCGGCGAAATGGTTGCTAGCAGCTCCTGTTTGATTGAAACCCGGCGAAAGTTGAGAGGGTATGTGACTTGCGGCGATTTTGCTCCATTTATCCAACCCGGGTTCGTCATTGGCTCCATCTATACCAAATAGTCTTGACAGCAGAGGTTTGGGTGCCGCTGGCTTGACAACTTCGGCTTCGTGATCCGAAGCTATGGCCTGTTCTGCTATCACAACACTTTCAGCTGTTTGCTCCACTTCCACCATGCTAGTATCTTCATATTCTAAGACTTGTTCTTCGACATGTTCTTCTGAGACTTTCTCTTCAGATTCCCGATGCTCCGCTAACTCCTCTTCTAAGTCATTAGCTTCGGCATCGACGCCATCATCCTTCGAAGTCTTTAATGGGTCCTCCTCATTAATTTCGCTTTGGGGACTATCGGCCTTCTCAAAGACAGCAGGACTGTCCTCGCCCGAAGCTTGAATGATGTTGTTTTCTAAAGATTTCAGTTCTTCCATAAGATTATTTTCTTCGTCTTCTGAGCTGTCAGCCTCTTCTTCAGAATATCCTTCTCCAGGCATAGGTCTCATAAGGCGAGTTGCCAACGCTAACTCGGGGTCCGATGCATCTTCATCAGAGTCCTGGCTACCCTCGGCATCCTGTTCTTCTTCGCCCTCTTCTTCGCCCTCTTCTTCGCCCTCTTCTTCGCCCTCTTCACTTTCGCTGGGTTGATCAGATACCCGAGAATGCTGAGCTGGCTGCGAGAAAGGCTTTTCGCTAGCATCTTCGTCATCAGATGAAAGTAAGTCTATGACAACTGGTTCTGCCTGAACTGCACTTCTTTGTGGAAGTCTATCGTCTTCCCCGCTATCATCCTCTATGCTCTCCTCTTCGGCGCTATCGTCATCCATTTCGTCGTCATCGAATCCTTGAAATTGAGTCCTTTCATAAAATTCCCCGTTCTCGTCTTCTTCGTATTCATCCTCATCATAGCCCTCCTCATCATCCTGGAATTCTTGAGAGTATTCACCAATATATCTAGGATCATTGCGCTGTTGGTAGCCGGGGCGTTCTTCAGCATAGTACTCCTCCTCCTCCTCCTCGACTTCTTTCTCCTCATACCCGTCTTCGTCTGCGGAATTCTCGTTCTCGGAAAGTTCCTGTTCCCTTTCGCTCCTTTCTTCTTGCTTGGGTATTGCCTCATCATCGTCATCATCACTCTCGGTGAGATCTACCACTGGTGACTGTGCACTTTGTGAGCGTGACATGGCTACAGGGGTAGGTCGTGCTTGATGTGATGAATACTGAGTTGGTACGAGGTCAATCTCATCTTGGGGCTCGGGTAAGTCAGGATATGAAATTGCGGAAGGTTGAGCTCCCCAGCTAGACTTAGCATGTCCATTCTGAACATCATCAGGATCAGGATACTGATGGTAGTTTGAAGTTGGCTGCTCTGGTGGCACAGACAGTGCTCCATCCTCCACATCACTTTCCGCTTCTGCATCTTCATCATAACTATTATTGAATTCTCGCATTTCTGTCGTAAGCTGGGCGCCATGGTGAGGCGAATGTTCCGGAAACCCAGCTGAGTTGCCCAATTGATTATAAAGATTCTCTGCCATGAAGGTGTCGTCCTGTAGAGTCGATGAAACAAGACTATGTATTTCTTGTGCAGGATTGCTAAATGTGTTTATATCATGTGAAGATTCTATGTCTCGATGCGGAGGTGTCGCAGAATACAAATCCTCGTTATTTTCTGGAGCCATCTCCTCTGGATGAGTTTGAAGGTCCCCCTGCGACTCTTCGACAATAGAAACAGATAGGCTCGGCTCCAATTCGCCAGTAAGTAAGCCATATCTCATAGTCACTAATGGTGAGACCATGGGAAGAAACTCGGATGATTGTGGTTGTAAACGTGGAGAAGGTGGGGCAACAGGATCACCATTCGTTGTCGCAGATGTGGAATCTGCAAAGTGAGTCCGTAGCAATGGCGGCTGCATTGATTTCCCATGGCTGACGGGTGTCACTGGGGTCGTATTCGACGTACTACGCGTTTGGGAATATGACGTGCTACCAGTGTTTGGAATCTGGCTTGAAAGGCTGGCCAAAGTCTCTGCCGCATCGCCATCCTCCATATCCATTGTTTGACATCCCTCATCAGTCATAACTATCTCCGCCTTGGCTATGGTAGGTGTCGCAACTGGAAGTGGTACATCTTCTGAAGAATCACTTTCAGGAGATGGAGATCGACTGCTAATTCTCCATGAGGAGCTTAATCGCGAGCCTATCTTTACTCGCTTCCTTTTTCCATCCACCGACCCATCGTTCTCCGTCCACGGGTCAGCTTCGAAAAGTGACCCATATGAGGTTCTAGCACGTTTGACAAATGCTGGAGATGAGAATATGTAGTCGCCATCTTCATGATCGTCCCTTGCGCTTGTGCTCCCATTCAGTTGTGTAGCTGGTGACGAAGGGAAGTCTATAGGTGTGTCCTGTGAAGTGGAGGTAGCTATTGTAGTCTCGGTCTCCGCGGCAGGGTGGTCGATATCGATCGTTTCTATATCTTGGGAGCCGTCTGCTCGAAACTGAAGTATGTTAGAAATTCTTCAAGCCTCGATATAATTTAGGGCTAGCAGACCTGTAGTAGCAGTCTCTCCTTAAACTTGAGCTCGAATTCCACGCTCCTGCCGGGAGTCGCGACTTGTGTTACATCTTCCACGAACTCTACGCCATCCAAGCACAATATCACCTCGTCGCCGCTTGCAATAGCTGATTTCGCAACGCGCTTTCCACTTGAGCCGGAAAATTGTACCCTAACTTGTCCTCTCGAACGTCGCAGGCGAAAGTCAGGTTCGGAGAGCAGAAAGGCCACAGAATTTGTCGCAGAGCTGTAGGGCCATGTCAAGGAGACAATCGCCCGAATAGATGTCGATGCAGGCTCTGGCTGCTGGGTGCTCAGTTGTGCGATTGGTACCTGGTTGGTGTTCTCGAGCGCCATTCCTCTAGTGCCATTTTGACCTGTCGCCATTGCGAATTATGGAAAGTTCAGCGTGGGAAATGAGAGGGTATCATCTCTTATGTATCCACATTCCATGACACGTCGAACTCGCTCGTCAAATTCAAGCAGAATGGAAGGCGCGTTCTGTTTGCTTTGTGTCATGATAAATGTCGAGCTTGCTGGAATGAGCTTGCAGGAGACGCGAAGAGAAGGCGGTCAGTGATTCTGCCGCGTTCAATATGGAGGCCCCACCTTATGAGAAGTGGATATCCAGAATCACCTCATGGAGTCTTGATGAAAACTTAGCTTTCCTCCCACCCTTTCAACTTTCTAAGAGTTGAAAATTTCTCAAACATTCTCTTGTGGTTCCTTTGAAGGTTCTGTTGTGTACAACAAAATCTGTACCAAGGTTTATGACCTCTCAAGCATTACGAGTTCCAAAATCTCGAATCAGCATCATCACATGGGGTCGATTTTGCGGCCGACAGGCCGCTTCAATATCCAAAAAATTGCTATAATCGGTGCCGGTCCATCTGGTCTAGCCGCAGCGAAATATCTCATCGCACAAGGTTGCTTCGAGCGCATAGATATCCTTGAACAGCAGTCCGAAGTTGGCGGGGTATGGCATTACATACCGACGCCGGGCGAGAAAGTGGATGTTCCCTCAACTACACCTCATGTTCCTCCTGAGAAGCCCATATGGCCCGAACATTGGAAAGCGCCTCTATTCTCTAATCCTATGTACGAGCACCTAAATACAAACATCCCTAAAGGTCTCATGCAATTCTCGGATCGACCTTTCCCTTCCAAATCTTTGCTCTTCCCAAGCCGGGAGGATGTTCAAGAGTATCTTGTCCAGTATTCCCAAGATGTTAGACATCTGATATCATTCTCAACACAGGTTGAGGATGTGCAATCAGTTCCTCGCGATGGCAAGGAGCAGTGGAATGTTATTTCCAAGTCAACAATTACAGGAGAGACGAAAGAAGGTGGGTATGATGCCGTTGTGATAGCAAATGGCCATTATTCCACGCCATTCATTCCCCAGGTTGCCGGAATGGAAGCCTTCAATGTTACTTATCCAGGTGTGATCACACATTCTAAGATATACCGATCACCTAAGCGATATACAGGCCAGAAAGTCATCGTAGTCGGAAGCGCAGCTTCTGGTCTTGATATCGGGACACAAATCAGCCTGGTCTGCAAGAAGCCACTTTTGAACTCGGTGCAAAGCTCATCGGCACTGAAATTCGGCCAAGAGAATAAGGAAGAGGTGCCGCCGATTGTGGAGTACCTGCTAGAGGATAGGAGCGTTCGGTTTGAGGGCGGGCGAGTAGAAAAGAACATCGATGCGATCGTGTATTGCACAGGATATCTTTATTCGTACCCATTCTTGAAATCACTAGATCCGCCCGTGATCACCACCGGACGTCGAGTTGTCGGCTTGTACCAGCACTTGTTTGACATCGCACATCCAACGCTCGTATTTACTGCTTTACCTCAGAAAGTCATCCCGTTCCCAGTCTCAGAAGCCCAAGCGGCGGCCATCTCCAATGTATGGTCAAACGGCTTGGCTCTTCCCTTAGCAGAAGAGATGGAAGAGTGGGAAAGAAAACATAAAGAAATTTATGGCGATGGAACGAGCTTCCACGTGCTCAATTTCCCGAGAGATGCGCAGTATATCAATAATCTTCATGACTGGGTGAAGACTGCGACAGGTGGCGTTGCGAAAGAGCCACCATTCTGGACTCTACGGGACAAGTGGATCAGAGAAAGATTCGCAGAAATTAGGAAGAAGTTTGCTGAAGAGGGTTCAAGGGCTGGAACGATGGAAGAACTTGGTTTCCAATATCCCCACCAAGATGAAGAGGGTAGAGCAAGATCGTGAGATGATACCGATGGGTGAATATAGAGTTGGGACAGACAATTGTTAGACTAGAAGCTACCACATAGCCAGAACTTGACACATACGATCGGCCGTTTCAACAGTGATGCGTTGGCACGTGACAGCAGTACTGAAGAAAATCTCGATTGGAGGGGCCGCTGTGAGCAACGCCGGAGTGCCTGGAGTAGTTGACATGGTTGAAGAGGATACTTCTCAGGCATAGAACTTGATTCTTTTATCTAAAGGCACGGGTCAGTGACAGCTCTACCAATCGATCAAAATATCGTCGGGTAGTTGGTGCACAAAAATCAGACTTTGCCAATAGACATCTCAAGCTCAACCAGCACATGTAGAAAATGGCGGCTGAATCGTATTACCAGAGTTCGTATTTTCATCATATGAAGTGCAAGATATATGGGAAAAGCTACGTACATGCTGAAATAGCAACTGCGAGATTGGGGAAGGAAATGTAGCCATCATTAGGTCATCATCAGGTCGTGGAAGCCTTTCATCCTAAAAGGAAGCGGCCCTCGGGACGATGGTTTTAAAGTGGTGCGTAATCTTGACCACTCATCGGAGTCGGCAGCTGAGTGGTGAATGCATCAAGCTGTCGAAGATTTGAGTTGGAGGTCTTGCTGTTATGTAGAAAAGAAGCAGAGAAGAGCTTTCCCGAGCCAAAATATGTCCGGCGCGCTAAGCGATTTTTCGTGGCCCCGCTGCTCTAACGCTTCTCCTGCTACAACAAACAGATCTAGAAGTAACAAGCATTGAACATTCTACGCCACACACACACGACAGTACGACTACTCACGACCATATACGATACCTTTAATCATACTCCAGCCCAGCCGCAACTCTTCCAGCTTCTGCCGATTAACCCATCCGTCGATCTACACTCCCTGGCCGAAAACAGCTCTCAAAGTCGTCAGTTAATTCGAAGCTCGAAACCACGAATCTGGGAGCTGCTACAACCGCTCCATCCCACCCACAAAACGCTTTCACCTTGTCGGAATGGATAACCTGTGGACTCGCCGCTCAAAGTAAGCAACATCTGTCTTAACTTGGCGTGCGCGCAAAACTAATCAACGTATCAACAGCACCAGCAAACTCTCTCTGTCCACAGGTACTCCTTCAACGAACGGCGGAACCCCTTCGACCGAACATCCCACCCGCAACTACTCCCTTGGACGGCGCCATGGCGATAGCTCTTCTCACAGCAATAAGAATCCTTTTGGCGGAACCATGTCGCCATCTACCACCTCTCTCGCATCTCCTACAACTGGCGCATCAA
The DNA here is from genome assembly GCA_020726485.1 of Halenospora varia. Taxonomy (NCBI): domain Eukaryota; kingdom Fungi; phylum Ascomycota; class Leotiomycetes; order Helotiales; family Solenopeziaceae; genus Halenospora; species Halenospora varia. The sequence continues at coordinate 41,271 of JAHEWH010000034.1, read as the reverse complement.
GCGCTTTCGGCCTAGGCTCAGGCGCATTTGCCTCCTTCGGATCTTCAACCAAGGCGCCGAAGACCCCAGGTGCGCTCGACTTTGGCAGTGTGGTTGGAAGCTCTACCAAAACTCCAACTGCAGAAAAGCAGATCAGAGACCTTAGTTCAAAGGTCTCGAAGACCTCACTCGCAGATTCGAGGTCAAGCACATCTCCAAAGCATACTTTGAGAAATAGCTGGGTATTCTGGTTCCGTCCACCAATCTCGAAGTCAAACGGATTTGTAGAGTACGAGAAAACCTTGCATCCCGTTGCGGGTTTTGATACGGCGGAGGACTTCTTTAGCATCTACCAGCACATGAAGAAACCTTCGACATTGCCTCTCGTTTCCGACTACCATATTTTCAAGAAAGGAATCCGGCCAGTTTGGGAGGATGACGAGAATAAGCAGGGTGGCAAGTGGATTGTGCGATTGAAGAAGGGTGTGGCTGACAGGTATTGGGAGGATCTGGTCTTTGCCATTGTTGGCGACCAATTCGCAGACGCAGGCGAAGAAGTCTGTGGAGCTGTCTTGAGTGTGCGTAATGGTGAGGATATTTTGAGTATCTGGTCATGTAAAGATGGAGGGAAGGTGCTCAAAATTCGGTAAGTTGCCACTTATTGACCGAATATCAATCATACTAACGGAGTATTTAGAGAGACGATGAAACGTGTTCTCGCATTCCCACCAGAGACGAAACTCGAATGGAAAAGTCACGATTCAAGCATCCAGCAAAGGACAGCAATCGACGACGCTCGAAAGGACAAGTCGAACCAACATAATCACCACTCTCCCATCAATCCCCGCAATGGCAACAAGGAGCAGCAACACTCCTCTCTTTCTGACAAGAAGCAAAGTTCTTAATATGTCCTGAATGCATATGGTTTCACGCGCTTCTGGCTAGAGCAATGGATACCCCACCACAGCACGCGCTTCTTTGTATAAGTATTGGCTGCATTAATTGGTAAAAGCGTTATGGATACTTTTTGGAGGCGATCGTTTTTTCCAGATTCTGGTTTTGGCAATGGTGGATGAATCGCAAGCAATTATTGTGACATGCTGTATCATAGCTTTCAAGAGCGAGCGAGAGGGCATAGCTCCTGTGTCTGGATTTTTACATCCTTGAATGAAATAACAGGACAATCAATCCCTCACATAATATTTTGTCGGCTTCTAGTGTACACTTGAGACTATCAAGGAGCCTTTACTTTCGATGGCATGTTATCCACACGAATGATATGAGGTCCAGCAATATGATTCTACACGTTATGAGTATTCTTGCTCTGAGTTGCAAATATTCGAATAGTAGAAGATACTAGAATCTCCTGAGGTAATACTACCAACTGACTGGATACACCACAAGAGCACAGTGATTCATATGTCCGTGTCAAGCAAAATGAAAAATGTGCCAGAACACACTCACAAGTCCCTTCTTCGGTGGCATACACAGTGGAGGCAAAGTAACAGTACTCCGCAGGATTACTATTCCAATGTGGAACAATCTCGAAAAGAGTTGCAAAGGTAGGCACTAAGGGGCCCCTGCAACAAAGCTCTTTCCTCTGCAAAAAGAGTTATCTTGAAGTGAACTTCTCCCTAATCACCTTTGCCTAACCTCAAAGACTTGCCCAGCAGTATTTTCATTGATACCTAGGAGCCTGCCATCGGTAAGCTGAATAACAGGCCCGCAGAATGGCATAAATATTAACATAGAACATGAATCAGACATCTACCACCTCAGTCACTGGGCAGCTTACTCAGCTTCAATGGTAAGTCTTCTTGAGGAAGTTTGTCAAGCAAGCCCGACAGTTCTAATCACGGTGAATCCACCTTGGGCCGAGGGTTTTACTAATCTTGGAGAGATCAACAGACGGACGAAGTGGCCAACTTCTAAAAATTTCCAACAAAAAGTTGACTGACGTGGTGATAGTAACCTTCAGTTAAAGAACATCGTTGATTGGAAGAAGCTCTCACTACGGCAGGCGAAATCTCCAGCCTTGTCAAGTCGGAAGAGCAGGGGTCAACAGTGTCCCTCATCACAACAGTAAGTCCTCGGTGTCGAATCTATATACACACACCACTTCCCTTCCCCAAATCCCAAGCAGGATTACAATGGAATAACAATATTTTTATGGCGGTGCCTAGGTATCCATACACAATTTCAACTTTATCCCAGTGGGCAGAAGCTAATACATGCAGATGGACCAAGCAGCCGGTAAACCTATCAGACGCGACAGTTCTCGAAAGACCAGAGGCCTCGCAACGGCTCACTCCAGAACACCGTACGGCGGCGCTTCACGACGGAGGAAGCAGTTAAAGAAGGAGGCCGCGCCAGAAGAGCAGGAGTATCCGGTGAGGGAAATACGTGACGAGGAAAACCGGAACGGGAAGCTCTGGTACTTAATCGATTGGGAGGATAACAAAATCACTGGAGAGAAATACGACCAGACCTGGGTATGTTGGGGCACTTGAGTCGCCATGTCAGTCTAGGTCTTTTTCTGACATTCTCTAGGAACCAGCGGAATTTGTGAACGAAGAAGCAATTCGAGATTGGGAGGAGCAGCGCAGTGGAGGAAGGCGTGAAGGAGGAACTCAGGGAACGAACGAAGCATCATCTTTATTTGTAGGACGAAATATCAGCCAACCAATTCGGACAGCCAAACGAAAGCGAACTTCGAAAACCGGTACTGAATACTCTCCAACTCCCGAACCCGAAGCAAAGAAAGTCAGACCTGCAGGTTCTACTGAAGTAGCGCCATTTCAATACGTTTTGCAAGAGACTCTGAACCCCCAGGCCCGGCCTCTTAAGATACAGGATAGTTACGAATCACCGCAAACGATTCTGGGGAATGGTTTCGGGTTAAGGGACAAATTTGCCAGAGTAGAGATTCCACCAGTACCCGAAGGCTTCAACAGAGACGACTACCCAGCTGTCCAGCTGTCGCAATTATCTCAGAGTACTCAAGATATTACTAGTAGTCCGATCGCTGACCACTCTTCTCTGTTGGAAGTCCAATTCAGGAAACCAGCCAGAAGAATTCGATTGATATTTGAGGAAGACGATATTGAGGGTATCATCCCCGATTCGCAGGAGCCCGGTTCTTCTCCATTCATTCCGCCTACAACACAAGCATCGAGGACGGACAATTTTGAGACCACTGCGCCGGAGACGGAAGCAAATCAGAACTCATCTCTCCAAAACGACTCGAGTCTTGATAGTCGCATCGCAGAAGCTTTTGAGGTTCCGGAAAGCCTAAGCTATCAACCCAGCAATAGGAACCAAGGAGACTCTGAGCAGAGTTGGGGTTCAGAAGCAGTCAACAGTAGCTCTAGTGAGGCGCGAGTTGAACCCACGCAAGAATCTACTTCTAATTCGCAACCCAACTTTACCAATAAGGATCTGTCGACATCAGAAAGTTTATCTGCAGCGAACCAAGAGGATACCCTGCGTTCGTCGCAACAGCCTGCAACTTCACTCGAGTTTCCAAGCACTCCTCCTAGAGTTGTTTCTACGCCAATTGGATTTCCAGCTGCCGCAACGTCGTTAAGTCAAAACGGAGGTGGTCAGCCTCCAGAGTCAAACGGCGGTCCTGTTAGTCCAAGTGTTCAATCACATACTATCATTGACCTAGGAAGCAGTGCTCCATTTCAGACACAGCTTCCTTTTCTACCAAGCGAGGCTAGCGCTAGAAGTAGCAGAGCCAAAACAACTCAATCACAAAGTGGAGAGGCACAATTATCTCCCGTCAAATCCCTACCTAGAACTTCCACACCAGCACCATATACTTCCCCACCACCTACATCGGCGGTCAGCAGGCCAATCAACGACAGCTCATTAGCTCATACCCCAAAGTCATCTCACCAATCATCGCCATTTCGAACACCTGAGGCTCTTTCCCGACCATCAACAAGCCAAAACTCTAGATCAGTCCTACAGAGTATCGAGTCAGGTGCGCTGAATATTTCCAACCCAGGTCATCGCACATATTCCAATTCCGCAATGGATGCTGCCTTTGCCACCCCAACGGGGACCGTGAAAGAAAAGATAAGATTGGCCAGAGATCAAGCCCTAGCTAAACGGAGGGCAGAGCGAGAAGCAGAAAGAAGTGCCTCTACATTGCCTGCCTCTCCAGCTCCGCCCTCGGGGCCAATGCTGCCTCTACGAGAGACAGTCGTTGACGTACCTCTACATGTCATCGAGCCAGTTTCGGTCCCCTCCCCAAAGCCTTCTCCAAACCGTTCAGTCTTGTCGCGTTCTCCCAAAGTCTCTCCCGACCCAGAAATTAGCTCGGATTCTAGTCCAAAAGTTCTGCGCATCCATGCGCAACCACCCAACGATTATATCGTGCCGTTACCCATGGTGTCGCACACACGAGACATATATGTACAGATTCTCATAAATCATCAACCGCAGAGAATTGCAATCATCCAAGACGATGTTGAGCCTAGTATCCTTTTTGAGATCGACTCCATGATTGAAGAATTGGGGATGATCTGTAGCCACCCAGACTTGGCTGCCATCGACTTTTCAACACAAAGAGTCGACCCTGCTGAAATGCAGGCCAGGTATGCCGAGACTGTCAGCACAAAATGCATCTTCTTTGCGGAATTATTTGGTCCTCTGCGTCCTTTCGATAAACATATCGTGATTGTGTGTCAAGGTGGACGGATGCGGGAGATTCTTGAGGCTATGCTCCTACACTATGGATTTGAGGAGTACCCAGACCGACCTAGCACATACCGAGATGCTTCAGGAGGGCCATTAAAATTCAGTCTTCTTTCCCCTCATGGCATGGTAGGGGATGGCGTGGTTGACGCCGCTTCCGTCGTTATTGCATTCGACTCATCACCATCAGAATCATATCTGAAGTCATTGCGCTCAGATTCTTCGTCTCCGAATTATGAAGCACCTCTCATCTCTCTAGTTGTGACACATTCGGTAGAACACCTCAATTTGTGTTTAGAGAAGGATATAACCACTTCAGAAAAGAGGCTACGACTTGTGGATTGGGCATCGCAAATTATGGACGAAGTAGGCAAACTTGGCCATGATCATCCTGAACCACCAGAGGCAGCCGCAATTGTAGCTTCGTGGATAAATGACACTAAAAGCACATGGCCCGTGCCGCCGCTTGACGATATTCACGGAATAGAATTCGACTCTCCTTCCCAACCACAACTCACAATGGATTCTTTGAACGCGACAACGCAATCATACGATATGTCTCAGCACGCGCAAATGCTCTCAATGAGCGCAAAAAGACATCTGGTCAGCCACCCCAAAAGTGAGCCTCGATTTTGTGCTAACTCCAACAGGACGCCGACGACACCCCAGGCTCCGATTCTTCCAAACGTCAGAGACTTTCGCCGAGACCCAGCGAGGTAGATGAGATTCATAGTCATCATAGTGGTGAGACTCTGATGCCAGCTGCAAAGCAGACAGGCATGCCCACGAGCACCGCGAACTCGACAGTTCAAACTCAAGACCTTACAGATTCAGCACTCTTGAAAAAGGTACGTCCACTTTACGTGTCACTAGACATATGTCTAATCAAAGATCACAGATCAGCGACCTCGAGCAGCAGCTTCGAAGTCGCGATGCAAACGAGGTTGAGCTTCGTGAACAGAACGCTAATTTGGAAGCGAGGGTAAGAGACCTTGAGTCAGGTGTAGAGGATATCCAACCAAAGTATCAAGAGGCTCTGAACGAACAAGGCTACTACGAAAGTGAAATCACAAGATCACTAGCTCGAGAACAAATGCTCAGAAAAAAGCTTGAGGACAGAATAGCGGAAGTCACCAAGTTCAAAGAAAGTAACCAGTCCCTTGAAGCGGAGTTGGCGACAGTTCGGATAGAATTGTCCTCGTCTACCATTCCTGGAGTCGCCCAGTTGAACGACCTGCGGGAGGACATACGTAAAGCACAGGAGGAGAAGGAACGTCAAGAAAAACGATACCTCATCAAAGCCAACGAATTCGACTATCTACAGAACCTATACCAGACAACTTCCAACCAAGGCATGGAAACCATACGAGAATTGGGCGAAGTGCAAAAAGAACTGGAGAAGTACAAGGAGATGGCCGATGTCACCAAGATCCGCATCCACGAAATCTACGACAAAAGCGAAAACGAACAGCTCATCGCTCGCATCAAAGAACTGCAGGCCGAAAATGAGGAACTGGACAAGGAATTGGAGAAGAAAACTGAAGAATTGAGAGTTGTTACGACCGGCAGGAGAGCTACGAGAGGCACTAGCGTACCGCGGAGTCCAAGAATGGGCCAGGGTACTATGAGTCCTACACCGAGACCTATCGGACGGGTAATAGGCAATATTGGTGGTAGTAGGGGGAATAGTCCTGCGCCGGGGGAAATGCCGCTGCGGAGTCAGTTCGGGGAGGCGCTGTTTCAGGGATCGAGGTTTCAGAATCACTTGAGGGACTCTTAGGTTTGACTTCGAGGGGATGAACGTGAAGGATGGGGATGTGATGATGATATGATATTAGGAGAAGTAGATTGCATAGTTAGTAGGGGCGTTATTGGGGATGTGGACTTTTCGATGATGAACTGAATTGCGCATATTAGCGAGGGGCTTCGACAGATGTTCCCTGTTTGCATTTGCATTTTCAAGATAGAGAATATTGTATTTTTGGAATGATGAGGTTTACTGGCACGAGATGATGATGGTATCCCGGTTCTTGAGATGTTACGTCGTTAGCTCAGCTTTGTAAGATGGTGCCCAACCACCTCAAACATGCTGCATTTTGATTCGCGAGGCAACGCTAAGAGCCTCTCGGTCCTTACACATCAGCTAATTTCGTCTGATGCCCATATCTAGTTCAGAAGAGAATGAAAAAGTAAACTTGAAGGGGAATATAACATGCTTTGGCTGTTGGCATTTCTAACATCTAAGCCAAGTTGCTCTACCTCGGTATTCCTATATTACCACTAGATACCCACATCTGTGGAAGTCCGTAGAGACCTTATTGCTATCCTGTGCTGCGATTAGTATGTGGCGGTTACCACACATATGTTATGCCAAATAAAATACATAGCAAGTTCATCGATGCCTGCATCCAAACTTGACGGTCGAGTGTCACGGAAAGTGCAAATATTTGAAATTTTGATTGTCTTCATTATTTATGCAGACATCGTCAGCCAGCTAGCTAGGACTTCATGAGCGCCATAACAAAGCACATCCATGCATCCCCCCTTTGCAGAAACCGAAAAAGAACGAACGCTCCCAAGAACTAGAGGTCTCACCACTCTAATCCTCCTTCAAGACAGCCGCGAACTGCGTCTTAGCAGCTCGCTCTGGCTTGCCAGCTTCCAATCCTTTCGATCCGATCTTCTCCTTGCTGTATGCAGCGGCATATGGGTTGAGTCTGAGAAGAACCTGTCTGTTGTGGAGAGGGTTCTTCTTTTGGACACCAGCGCGCTTGGTGCGTGCTTCGCCCTTGGCGGCGCGGATGACTTGTTGGATTTCGGAGGAGTTGATCAGACGGCCGATATCTGCTTGTTGGACGACTGGGGATGGGAGGAGGAAGTCCTTCTTCAGCGCCGATGGGGTGGTGGTGGAGCCGTAGATGGTGTCGAGCGCCTTGAAGGCGGCGGAGGTCCAGATGATGAAGCGTCCGAGGTGTCCACCTGGTGCGAGTTGCAGGAGGTTGAGAGCGAACACGGAGCTGGTCTCAACACCGGCGATGTTGCGGAAAGCAAGGTGGAGTTCCTTTCCGTCGACTTCTGGGTCGTAGACGACGAGAGGTCCACGACGTTGACGGTGACGGCGTCCACGGAGCTTACCCTTACCAGCGCGGAGCTTTCGGGAGGCCTTGACCTTGTCAACATCTGCGGAAGCACCAACTGACTTCAAGAGACCGAGAGCAGCGGATGTCTTGGCGATCTTTGCACCGGAGAAGACCTCAGAATTGATGACCAAGGGGACCTCTGGGACAGTTGCGACCTGGTGACCACGGGCCATAAGGAGAGCAGGGACGGAAGAAGCAGCCAAGGCAGAAACGGTTGCGAATCGCCTACAGAATGTCAATATTTCAACCTGGCCGTAGATATGGATATACTGACTTTTGACCAAGGTTGATCTTTTGGTGCCACTTTCTCCAGACCTTTGTAGGGGCGAACATGCGACCAGATCTGCACATGTTACCGAAAGCAGCCTGACCAGCACGGTGGGTTCCTCCACCAGAGACACGAGGAATACGGGCAACAGCACGACCTGGTGTTGTTATTAGCGATTCGTTCTTTTCTGACCTCAAATCCTCCGAATAGACCCCTCTTCCAATGTCGCTCATCACCGATTCTCCCTTGCAAATTCTCCCTCTTTCCAAATTGACATGAAATTGTGCACTAACCAGTTCCCCAGGACTCAGCAGAGGTTTGGTGACCAGCCTTCTCGCTCACGGCATATGGTTGACGCTTGTTCTTTGCGACTCCGGTGTGGACGGTCTGTACGATATCCGGTCGGATTGGCGCAGTGAAGACCTATTCAATTCCAATCAGCCCTATTCCAAAGCATTCCCATATTCCCCTCCAATTCTTCAATTTGTTCCACCATAACTTCGTTGTGCGCTCGAGACTTCGTACCTTTGGGAGAGGGTGGGTCGCACCGCTGGCAGAGCCATCGGCGGACAGAATGGTGACAGTTGGTCGGGAAGCCATCTCGAGGGATTGATGACCTTTGTCGTGGTTGTCGTGTCGTCGAAGTTGTCGTTGAAGTTCAATCGACAAAATATTTCCACACCAAAATCCAAAATCGCAGTGTGGGCGCTAAGCGAATTTCGCCACGTGATCTAGTCTTGGCAGTCCACCTTTTCAACCTCACATCTTGCACTAAGTTCACTTCAAAGCACATCAGATATCAAGAGTACCTGCTCGAAGTCAGGTTCCCGCATACAACACTTCCAACGCAGGTCCCATTGCCACCGCCATACCTTTGAGTTCTCCATCTTAGGGGTGCAATGCTCAATATGCAAGTCTATCGCCCTAAGGAAAATCGATATCACGGGTGTCGAGCTTAATGAATGCTGAAAATGTCAATGTTTTAGAGTAACAATTCTCTGCACTAGAGCAAAGACATTATTGCATCTGTTTCTAGTTATCTCGTTTCACTCAAGTGAGTGGTCTCTCAATTCCCTTTATCTTGCAAGATACCAAGATTTCGCTTTCGTCAGTCAGATTCGTAGCTTGAATATGTAGTTTTGTTTCACGAATCAATTAAGCGCAGAAGGTCTTCGTCTATAAGTCAAGAATTTATTGACGAGTGATCCCAGAATTCTGAAGTCAAAAGTCTAATGAGAAGCATTGAAGGAAAGTCGATGCCAGTCCTCTTTCAAGGACACAAAATCAAATCTCGAAATCTCCATGTCCCACCAACATATGAAATTTGAAGCGCAGAACTTTTCTATTTCCCCCCACATCTTCAAAAGCGCCCCTTCAATCTTGAATTTAGCTTATCAGGCCTATCTGGCGGCTTCATATTCAGCAAATGTGGTGTTTCTGGACAAATATATTCAACTTGGGGATGCAGGCTGCACACTTGCACATCTGGAATATCTTATCAGCACTACCCTCGATATTGCCTGCACCAGATACCTACCTGGTTCTCGTCGCCTTTAAGGCAAAGCTTCGCGATAGTGAATTGTCCACGGTCAATGGCCCCAATGATGCAAGCGCTAGCGAGAACCACGGCACCACAGTGCAGAATGCAAGAAAACCCTTCAACGTCAGTTTGGGACAAGGCGGTATTGATTACATCGGAGTGAACTGTGTTGCTTCTGAGTTAGTGTCCATTGGTGGGTAAAGTGGCTCAAGAGTAAGCATCACTTACGGATGCTCATGGCATTGCCTTTGGGGATAGACGCTGTGCCATTTGTGGCTTGCAATGGGATGTCTGGCATTGCCATTGCAGAGACGGCGGCCAGGAAGTAAGGGAGCGGGGCAAAGACGTGGAATTGCATGCTAGTGGTGTTGAAGTTGAAGGATCTGTAGTCGCTTGAACTGTTGATTTGGTCTGCGTGTTTCTCTTGATCAAGCTGCTGAAGTTGCTGCTGGATGAATCGTCGATAACCAGGGATTGAATCACTTTATACCTATTCATTACTCTCTTGCAGTTTCTCAGAAGCTAATTTTCTGAGAGGGCAAGTTTCCAGAGATGTTGAGAACAATCCTTCTGGTACAACCTCGAAGGATCACATTCGGCCCTGCTCCCATTTTACTTGCTGAGGATCTGGAAATAGCTTCAATTTGGCATACATAGAGAAACTATTCTTGAGCATTGCCCTATCTCCCATAAGCTATATGGGGTTTCCGGTATTCCTTTTTGTGTAGCTGTTTACACATGGCCATTCGCGCGAACGTCCAAAATATTTTGTGGTAGCCGTAGCAAGTGCTAGATTTAGTCTGTACTTTAAGAGTCTCTTTTTAAAATTCAAGCACTGACCCTTTTACTCATGTATTGCACCTTTACACAAGACTAATATCAGGTACAACCTCGCACGTGGTTATACTTGTGGCGTTCATAAGCTTCGTGGCTGAACGCCACGTGCAATAGTACTATCCTGGTACTTCTGTCTTGTCTTGAAAGTACATTTCTTGGGTATGATATTTCTAGAAGTTGATCTTCGTGGATGGTAGCTTTTATTCCTGCTACATTCCAAGGCTATCCGAAATATTGTGAGCGGGTCGTGGAATATAATACTGACATAAAGGAAGGCCGGAAATAACCGGGATGTTATTCTTGGAAGGTACCAAAACATTGAGAAAAGCAGGTAATTCTTGCATTAAAAGTGAAATTAATGATTCAACAGTAAAGAGCAATGCAATATTCACTTTGTCGAGTTGAACTAGACTGTAAACACTTGGTCAATGAGGCAGATGTGCCAGATTTAATTCGAGTCTTGCAGATCTGCAGAACGAATGAATAAAGATTCATAGTACCTCTCCTCTGTTAGAGATTTAAAAAGCAACGCAGAGTTGATGGTGACCTCGGGTACGAAAATATTCCCATGAAACTGTGTTCGCAGAATGTAAGATCTTAGTCGGTGCTCTCCGGGACCCAGCGCGTAGCGAAATCAACAACATAGACATCGAGCGAGGACACTTGTTAAAAGCAACCACAACAGCAAAGGCAACCATCATGACTCTACTATCCCGAAATGTTCGCAAACCAACCAACCAAATCCTCTTTGGATTTCCAGAGCCGCTTTCATCCACACCCAAATCTCACGTCACACACTCCCACCCGAACGCCACGACCTTGCACAGCCCTACAACATCAAAGACAAAATCTCGCATTCCCATTCATCAATTCAACGTCGTATGACCCAGCCATACAACACTTGAGATCACGAGTCATACTTCATCCCAACAGTACAAAAATAGGTTTCAGGCTTTCAGCCCCAGATCCTTTATTCGAAACGTCAAATAATTTTTTGGGGAGGACATGCTTGAGGTGAAGCTAACGCTTGTGATCGGGCAGTGCAAATCCTACAGCTTTTGAAGACAAGGCACATGTTTGTTACTCAAGCGCATAGCATAGCTGTGATGTGTAATGGCGTACGAGATAGATGGATAGATATGCAGTCGAGAGTTTGCAGGCTTCGGCATCAATCCGGCACCCGACCCGAAAGTTACCCTGTAGTTTGCTTCCTGCTTCTCGGTAGGAATGCATGCATAGACGCCTGGTGTATCGGGTTCAATGCGGGGGTGGAAGGTTTTTCAGCTCAATCATCTGAAAACATGGAAAAAGTATTGATCCTGCTTCAATCATGTCGTGACTTCTATGCAACAATGCAAACAATTCTTCATCGGAAAAAAATGCGTGGTATTTGTTGGGGCGGAATTTCCTGCAGCCAATATCTCGACCGGATTGTTGGAAGGAATGGCTGCGTTGGCGCTTGCCACACCAAGGTACCAAGGTATCAACGGACCCCAAGGACGAAATTGTAACTGTGTCGAACACAGCATTTCGTGATCGGAAGAGGGAAAGTACAGTTGGAATTGAAGATAACACAGCCCGGGTATGATACCCGCGCGCTTGGTGGGCCTCTTCATGTGTAGAAGTGAAGATGTGTAAGGCATACTCGGGTGTTGTGAAGATATCATGTTGGAAGTGCCGAAGTAACATTGATGCAAGTATGAAGCTATCTGTGATTCCGCTGCATATCACGAGCTACTGTAACCTTGAAGTGACTTAGGCATAGAAGAGGATCGAAGAGCGACCAGCAAATGAGCGAAAGTAACGAGTATCAATCAGAGCACTTACTCGTTAGTCCGTTTGGGGAACGGATACAACGACATTGTATACTTCAGACGTTACTCCGAGCAATGAATCCTCATAGAATCTTGGATAGAAAAAAGCTTGCAGGGTACAGCTTGTGCCTAACGGAGTACCTCCAGTTAGAAGTCAAGAAGCACAAAGGACGAATATGGAAGACGAGCACTTACTCAATCCTCCAAATCCAACCGTAAGAAAATCAAAGTTTGATATCTCACGAGTATTGCACGTAGCCTTCCTCGTCAGCCGGCATGAACTTCTGCATACAGCAACCTCGTCACTGCCGCGAAGACACATATTTTACATATCTCTTGGCATCAACATCCAACTTCCGTTCCATGCAGCAGATCCCAAAAAATCAAATCGGCAATGCAAACCAACAACCAGCTTGCGTACGCACCACCGCAAGGCGCACTTACATCATTTCCTGCCTGCAAATTTTCTCAAGTTGATAGCAAGCACTGCAACTTCACTGCAGAACACACCACTGGTGTTCACACCCAAGCAACTCCCGGGAACTGCGCCCGAAAGATGCAGAGATCGGCTGCATTTCGTTCTGACTACAGCAAGCAACCTTTCTGGAGCCGACTGTAGGCGTCGGTCGGGTACGTTCTTACGGTCCCCTACGGACAACCGACGATGGTGCGAACTGGAGGGCAGAGGCAGTAAGATTTAGATGGATGACTTGCATGAACTGACCGTTGCCTCACTAACCCCGTCGTTCCTCCCTATCCATCAACCTCACTTACCTCCGACTCTTCTTATCATACGAAGCACGAAGTACGAAGAAATCGCACAATTATTTTTCCATCCCCACATATCTTCCGGTATGATATTGATAGGATGATAGCTCGGCCAGTCCATCCTAAACCCTCGCCTCTTGGCAAGCACACCAACACAATCGTTTCGAAACACTCCAAAATCCCCCTGGATACCCTGAAGATTCCACACCAATGGATTTCATCGCGCATTACGCACCCCCGGTAAAGGGAAGTGCCAATGAGAGGAGGCATTGGGCAGACTGCAGCTCTGCAGCGTACACCTCACTTGCGGGCAAACTTAAAAATTTGGGGGAGTGAAGTGAGAGAGATATCGTCTTTTGTGACCGAAGTAGGCCACATACGCCCAATTTGCCTTCGAGATGCATCGAAGATAGATTAATTCTATGAGCTGACAATTGTAAACGTCCGACTTTTGCACATTTCAAAAACTCAACACCACCAAAAACTTCACTTGCATCGAAGGTTCACCGCCTGATCCGTGCCCCTACCCTTTCCACCTCACCGTCCGTGCGTACATTCCGGCCCCTGCCACCCCCACAAATGCCCGTGCCCACTGCCAGCGTTGTCGACGTGCGTTCCTGGCGCAAGCACCGCTGTCAAATGGCTACGTCCGATCCCGGTGCTTGGGAGCACGTGGTGCTTCGTACGATTTTTTGGAACTTTGAAGATGTTGACTTTTCAAGAGACGGGGCAGTGGGTTGGTTGAGGAGCGGAAGGAGGAGACACGCAGGTGGTCTTGAAATTGGTAAGAAAGCCTAGATGGTTGTTTCTTTTGGAAGGATGGAATTCGGAATGCGGGAGGCAGAACCCGGCATACCGGTAGGAATTTGCACCAAAAAACGGTGGAGGTTGGGGTGTAGATCAAGGATTGCATGTGTCTTGAAAAATGGTTCTGTCTTGTCTGAGAATCAGAATCTGGAAAGTACTGTAGAAGGCAGTGATCAACATGAAAGGTAGAACGTTGAGAGAAGATCCTGTTCATGATATATTTTGATCCCCAGATATGTATGATTGGCTGGCCGTACAGTAGATAGCTATATTTTCCATGTCCACCATCAGACAGCCGTGACTGTACACTGTTGCGTCCGTCCCTCCAGCATTGTAAACATATATCCAGTTTCATCTGATCCGTCGCTCGCGTGTAACAATGCATCCAGACACAATAACCAAAGCAGTAGCAATGACATCGTTAGAATCAAGTGGTATCCCAGTCCCGAAAACGCCTTGCAGAAACCCAATCCCAATGATTAACAATGATTCCGCGCTTGCATAAAAACGCTAATAGGAAATTAATGAAAGCGAGGGAAGAAATAATCCGTCCCAAAGTATGATAAAAATATGTACAGATGAATCGAAATTTTGTTTGTGTAGATGTGAAGCACTTTAAGCCTTGACACTCTTCCGTCTCAAGAGCATGCTCGCGGTGTTCCGTTTGGGGCTTTGAACGGTTTGAGGCTTGGGTGGTGGTGCTCGAATGACGTTCTTCATAATATCTTCGTAGCGTAGAGGACCGTCGTGTGATGTGCTAGGTCGAGCAGTGGTAGGCATTGCGAGTGATTTTCGTCTTTGTTTGCTAGGTTCCTCTTCTGGTTGCTCAATCGTTTTGGAGAGCTCCATCATTGATTCGTTTCGAGAGGAGCTGCCTGCCGAGTAGAGGGAGGAGAGCTTGTTCATGGAAGGCTTTCGGGCTTTGTTCAGTCCACGAGTGAGACCTTTCTTGAAAGCTGCAGCTGCCATGCTCGTAGGGGTCTTTGGTGTGGTAGGTGTTTCGGATTCTGCGCTGTTTGCTTCGTGTGGAGAGGCGAATGGATCGGTGTGTAGAAAGGCATGTGAAGCAGCGGAGTGTAGTGATTGCTTGGTATTGACGACGAGCGAGGCGAGGTTGGCCATTCGAGAGGACTTTCGAGGTGGGAGTTGGGTGACCGGTTGCTCAGGGGCAATGTTGCTAGATGTTGTGGATGTATGTGACAGCGAGGCGATGGAGGAAATCGACATTCGGCGGATGGTTTTTGGGTAGAGCTTGAGTGGTGAAGGTCGACGAGGAGCTCTCGAAGGCGAGGCAGATCTGGCAGATGTTTCTAGGTTTGCAAAGACAGAGACAGGTCGTTTGGGAGGGCTGTGGCAGAAAATGTCGACAATTTGAGGCTTCACCATGGTGAAGGACACAACTCTTGCTGTAACCTCTTGAGATTTCCTGCTAGATGCTCTCGAGGAAGAAGGCCGTACAGCTTCTGTCTCTTCTGTCGCGTCCATGACTTCGAATTCGGAAAGAGAGTCGTCGTAATCGTCTGAGAGGGAAGCATCCTCCTCGCTGGAAAGGTAAAGCTCATGGGGATTGGTCTCCTCGACCATCGAATTCTTCTCCATATCCTTCTCCATTGACCCGTCCATGTTCTGAAGCTCGAGCATAACATCATTGAGCATTTTTGAAGCTCGTTTCTCACTCCGTGCGGGAATGGTTGGTGCCCTGACCGGTTTTTTGGGACGAGGTCGATGTAAAATTGAGCCCTCCATCTCGCTGTCCAAGCACTCGTCCTCCTGGAACTCCTCGAAATCCTCGTAACCACTGTCCTTCTCGTCCCTGACGGTCTGCGGATGTTGCACGTCGAGGGACCCCTCGTGGTTATGTTCGTTCTTCGTCATTTCCCTCAGTTGATGTAAATTGTTCAGTGGCATCTCTTCGTGTCCCCTCTATATTCTTGAAACAATCAGGTGCTTCTTTTGGCAGGGACGTCTGGTGGCTTTGGCGCTCGATCCAGGTCCGAAAAGGGTCCTTGCGTGCCGAAGTCGTTTGTAAATTGGGGCGCGGGTGGAAATGTCCTGATATAGGATCCACTCCACGTTTATTTCCTTCAAGTTAAATAGATTGACGGTCAAATTTTGCAGAAGCCGGCTGATTGTAGTAGAGGATATCTCGCTGGCTAGGACGAGATATTGTAGTTAGATGGAGCCCCCAAAGACGGACCGTAAGGAGGTGCGTTTCAAGTTGACACTTTCTTTCGAGAGTGTCGAAACGGGAAGTTCGTGGATGCAGGTTGCTCCGAGCCGCACGTCACAAAGCGGTCGACTGGATGGAGGAGGTATTGGGGGTGATAGGCCTCTTATGGCAGATGGTGATGCGTGAGAAGTATCAAGGAGCCGGAACCTAGAGGCTCCTCTGCGTACTGGGCGATATGCTAGTGTTGAAGTAATAATGTGGGATGCTCCTGTTTGCGGGCTGCATCCCTCATATTGTAACACATCATGCCAGTGGATGGCTGGCCCCAAGGCAGGCTTTCGCAGGCTTTTTTCCTCCCACCATCAGCATCCGTCGAATCCTAAGTCAAGGCTGGCAGACTTCTCAGTCATGGTGCATTTTCCCTGACTGGAGTGAGGGGCTGGCAAAGCTGCGAGACATGGGTGAGACCTGGGATTCCGCAGCGGGCGACGGTGAGTGGTTGCGTTCTCCCTGTCACCCACGAGCACCTTCAGGTCAGAAACCTATTCCTAGGACGCGCCACCAATGACCAGTCAGAGCTGGGTGATGGCGTCTGACTTCGCTTTCAACTGGTTGGCTCTTCTACCGGCCGTTCAGGCTGTGCTGGAGCCTTCTGCGGTCTGCGAGCGTTGTTGGCGAGTGTTTCGGAAAGAGAGATGGGACGAACAAGCAGCGTCCGTCACTTCTGGGCCTCAGCAATCTGACCAAAGAAATCCTCCAGCTGTCCATTTCTCCTGACACGAGGCCGTCCCGAGATCTGCTGATCGACGAGCGCCCCTAGGGACAAAGAACAGAGCGTGGGAATGGAAAAGCAGCTCAGGGGAGAGTTGGGCTGTTGGGACGTAGGGGAGCACGGCCGCTCGTTATTCGGATAAGAGGCAACAAGGCGAGCAATCAAGGCATGCAAAAAGCATGATGAGCCTTGTAGATGGAAGTATCCAGGAGTCGTGGAGCTGAATCCACGTTTATGCGCTGACCTGCGCAGGCCCGTCGAGGTCAAGAGTAACAAAGGCTGAAAGCTGCTCCCCTCGACCCTCCAACAACGATGCAAAGTTCAGCAGATCAAGGTGCAGACAGAGAATGAAAAAACTCCAAGACCACCCCCAAACCGGAAGCAAAACCGATATCCTTCGTCCAGAAACAACATCCGCTTCACAATCGGTCGGGCTTGCCGCTATCTGCCTGACAGCTGCACCGTGAATCGCCAATTCACACCGCAGACGCCCGGGAGAAGGTTTGCCACCATCGCACAGGTGCATAAGATGCATAAGTCTGTTCCATTCCAGTTCCACAGATCCACTCCCAACTCTATCTTCATGACGATGAAACCTGATCGCAACTTAGACGAAAACCTTCATGGCCGTCATCGTGCAGAAGTAGTACCAAAGGTACCTCTGCAACAACGTGATAATGATGCACTTCTGTCCGGGACAAAAGGATCATGGTTGCGGCTCACATGCATTACTTGTCGTTCTATGGGGATCGTTTGCGCCTAAAGCGATGAGTTCGATGCCTGGCGCGACGTCATTGTCATTGAGGCTGTCATGAGTTGTTCGAGGCCAACTTTGCGATGTGTTGTCAAGTGTGCCACACTAAACACACTTAATTCCAAGTATTTGTGCCTAATGAGACAATGTTTGCAATCTGTTCCGACTCGACGACTCGGTCACATACCGCTTAGGATTAAAAGCAAACTTATAGTGTATATCTAGTACCTTAATGTTCTGCAGGGACCATCGCGGTGGCTGGACCTGCGACGAGTTTCCACCAAACAGCAGTCAAGCATGGGAGCAATTTTCGAGCAATCACCATAAAATCGAGCATTGCTTCAGGTATTGCGTCTATTAAGACCTATCGACACATTATCCCAGAACCCAATTCGATCCGCGCCAACCAACCCACCACCCGCCATCTACTTTGATGCAGAGTTTGATACAAAGGAGAAAACGACCTTTTCCATGCGTGCCGTCCATGCTTGCTGACATTACAAGAATTTCTATCGCATAAATGACTTCTTCTATTCTTTTGGGAACATTATACAGAGAAGTCAACCGGAACCTATCTTCTAAACTGTTTCCAAGTCCACAGTCATGATCATTGTTGGTGCAGCCAACTTCTTGTCTGAGCTTCGTCCCGGCTATGCATCTAAGCCTTGCGGGACCTGGTCACGGGCCGGCTTGGGGTCCCGGATCCTGTAGCGTGGCCGTTCTTCAAATCCGAGTGATGCTTGCCGTCCAACAGAGTTGCGACATCCGGAACTTGCGCATCAACCAAGGAGCGCGCAGCCTTGCGGCCTGTTGGTCGCTTCCCATCTTTCTTGTATGTTGCAAAGTAGAAGGAGATGAACAAGAGGAGGTAAGAGCTGAGAATGCCCATTCCAGCGAAGGCAGCGAATTCCTCACCAGCACACTTGCCCGCGTTTGGCATCCATTGGAAGTAAGTTGACGTGAAGTATGTGTAAGATGCGAAGTAGACGAAAACTATTATGTTGGTGTCAGCACGATGAAACAAGGAGGATAAGCACGTCAGGAGTCAGCCTTACCCAGATCGATGACAAACTGGATGATTTGCAGTCTGGTGATCCACTCCTTCCACCAAATACGGATGCCGCGCGCGCTCTGGAAATAGTACCAGTACATAACAACGTGAACCATCAAGTTCAATGTAATTGGAACCCACGAGACAGAGGTCAAACCGATCAATTGGGTGTAGCAGAGTAGTGCGGTTGCGCCGTGATGGTAGCAGTGAAGGAAGGCTGTGCGGCACATTAGCAGATGCTTTCGGGAATTTTGAGGAGAATCCATACTCAATGGCTTTTTCTTCAAGACCAGGAAGACAGTGTCAATCAATTCGAGGTATTTGGTGAGGTAGTTGAGCTATTGAAATTAGCGTTTGCTTCCGCAGGCTCGTCTCGTCGGAACATACATAGTAGAGAATGACCAAGGGTGGTGTCCACCCGCCCTTGACATCGCAGATGGCATAAAAGAGGCCATGCTTGTAAAGGGTCGGAACCAGTTGCTCAATGAAGAGCGCCAGGAGTATACCGCTGATGCTGGTGAGGTAGAAGTTGTGGATCATGAAAGGGAGGTTCAACTTGAACGCCGGGCGATTTCGCATTAATTCTCTCCCCCCAAATATTACAACATAGTATAAGAAAATCGTGATTGCCGTTTCTTTCATCGTAGACATGGGCGTCACGCGCGGTTGAAAGTCGAAATCCTGAGGATGGTATCCCATCACAGCAGTGAACGCCTTGTCGAAAAAGGGCCATAATTCGATGCCAAAGGGGCGCTCAAGGCTTGGCAGAGGCAGCGTCTTGAGGATATCGGCATTGGAGGACGACATGATGGGCGCTGTTGTCGAGGAGAAGAGAAGAGGTCTGCAGCGAGATTATGAATGCGACGCGTATCGGAGGCCTCGGAAGCTCTGGAAGGAAGGCTCAATCAAGTGTGCGACGGTGCCAACAAACAATTCGCCCGCGTCAGAACGACACGTTGTGCGAAGAAGAAGAATCGCTGCAAACAATTAAATGAAATGTGCGAGAAGAACCTCGAGTAAGGAGTGACGAGAAGATGGCGATCAGCAGTAAAGATGATCGCACGATGGTGAAGCAGAAATAGTTGTGCAGAAAGAGACGTGGAGCTGACTTGAAAACGTCCTGAAGTTCTACTTTTCCAAAGAAAGGGGTGTTGCCGAGATTACCTTCAATACCATCGGCATGTGATCAACGAAAACACCGACCGAGCTCACGTGGCCTTACCATGACTCGAGATAGAGGCCTCAATTACGGTTTGGAAGAGTCTTGAGCCTGGTTGTCTTTTGGGGATCAGTGATAGATTATATTAACTGAGGCTGCTTGAATCTCAAGGGTAAATACTGCAGCTAGGTCTTGATGCAGCAGACAAAACTTATGCACCACTTTTCTCCATACCCCTGAACATTCCACGCTTAAATTGATCATGGGATTCCTGCAAAATCCATTCTCGGATCCTCCAAATGGCATTCTCAAAAATTTCAAGAATTTTCTTCGTAGAGTAGTATCCATAGGATTCATCCTTCAGGTGATGAGTACGAGCAAGTCAGGGTCGAAAAGTATAATGGAAATTAGATGGCTGGGGATTTAAACCAACCTCGAGCATCACATCAAAGCTACTATTCTAGAAGAAGTAGCATCCGTATACTCCTCCTCCCTCTCTGCATTTACCTGCTGGGTGACTGAATTGTGTGCTCTGCAATATCATTGCAGTGGCCCTCGTGCCCTAGCCCTCCACCTTCCTTTCGTTCTGGTTCCAATACGTCTTCGAAGAGGTATATCTGTATTTTGTTGGCAAGCGACACTAAATCTTCAGAATGGATTGTCCTATTTTCTTCCCACCACATTCAAATCTTTCCAATCCAGCTGAAAGGAAGAAACCATATCGAAGATATTGTGAAACAGGCACTCTTCCTTTCAGCATATAAATAACGATCAACATTTTAAGGAATGCAAATCAAACAATATGGACGCTTCTGACTTGGTACTTGCAAGCCTCAAGTCAAAGGAGTAAGCAGTACTTATTGAGTTACAAACTTCTTAATTCTATGATTGCTAGAAAAGAAAGAAAAAAGAAAAAACAACTTGACAAACTCAAGAAATGCAATCGGTACACTAGATGCAGAAAAAAATTCAGAGACCGAGAACAGTCAACAATTCTGGCGGATACTCCAATTATCAAAAAGTCCCTTATTTCTCGACCCCAGGCTTTTGAAAGACCTGAAGATAAAGGAATTAAGTCGGTTTGAAGAGTGCTAATGAAAGAACTCCCTTATTTCTCGACCCCAGTCTGAGAACATCTGGGGTTATGGAAATAAAAGAATGTTTTACAGGCATTGCAGTTTTGTAAGAGAACGGGCATACTTCCTTGATGTTGTTCTGAATACGAAGTTTAAAGTGCTCATAAATCACGCTTTTGGTAGTACTACACGATTGTGGTAGCGTTCAATCTTCCAACATGCATTTTTCGATTGGGAAAGCACTGGTCGAGCGAGTAGAGTTTGAGGTGAAGTACAGTCCTCACCTGAGCTCCCGTAGGATAAGGCGACATGGAATTGGGCAATAGATATGCAAGACGAAACATTCTTTCAACTGAATTCTATTTTGGAACGAGAGCTATCTTGGATAGAAGTCGATGAGTTTGATGTAAGCCTCCTGGCTTCGGAAAATAAAAACCAATGGGAGTCGTCGAAATTCCCGAGGTCGAATGGACATACTTGATCTTGCGATTGTGGTATTGTTTCGATTGTTGGATGGATCTTAACTCGTTCTGCGTATTCTTCTGACCTTCAAGGACAATTGGCGGCAATTTCAGCCAAATCTCATGATTTCTTGTGATGACAGTGCATGGTGTTGATGGATGGTCTGCTGTTGAGACAATTTTTCGGAATTCGGATGTAGCCTAGGCGGATTAGATAAGCACCGCCAATCAAAGCTATTCAGTTTGCATTGCAAACGTCGAACCACAATTCAGACAGGAGCTTCAAGAAGAATTCGATTCTCCAGCAGCATCCCTCAACACCAATCTTTCCTAATGTCGTCCACATCTCTGCTGCGCATCGCAGCTCGCGCCCAGCCATCGACCTTCTTCCGATCCAATGGCCTCCGCAGCCTGACTCCTCGTAGCTCGAACGCAATCTACGCTCTGCCAGCCCTCCTCGCGACCTCCGGTCCAGCCAGCAGCTTCAGCACCAGCAGCCTGCGACTTTCCGACAAAGATGGACAGGAAGCTTCCCACGGCCACGAGGAGAGCTTTGAGGAGTTCACTGCCAGGTACGCTGCAATCAATTAGTCTCGAGAGCTTTTGAGCATGTTCCTGCAGGCCGAAACATCGTGCGGGCATGGCCGACCAAGACCTCAATTGCTAACGTACTTTGTCCAAACTCCAGATATGAGAAGGAATTCGACCAAGTGCAGGATGTTTTCGAGCTTCAGGTATGATTTAGATTGCTTCCTGTCCCAAGGATATCACTGGCACGCGTACCTGCAGATTTGCTGATTATCGTACGATTGGGTAAATAGCGAAATCTCAATAATGCCTTCGCATACGATCTCGTCCCTTCACCCTCCGTTCTCACTGCCGCGTTGAAGGCCGCAAGAAGAGTCAACGATTTCCCAACTGCTGTGCGGATCTTCGAGGGTAAGTCCCCCTGACGGAAAACGAAAAAGCTTTTGGTGCTATGGAGATATGGATGAGGCATTGGCTGATCGCATTATGTTCTAGGCATCAAGGCGAAGGTAGAGAACCGTGGACAATACGATCAGTACCTCGAGGAATTGAAGCCACTTCGGGAAGAATTGGGGGTCAGCTTGAAGGAGGATCTGTACCCTGAGGAGGCCAAATAGAGGAGCGTGGTTGTATTATGGGCGGCGGACTTTTAGATGTATGTGAATGCAACGGTGGCATAGATGACGAGGGCTTAGAGCGTGGTGGGCTCTGTGTTGCTATATTTCTTATGTGTACAGTTGTATCAAGAATTGCAATGCACTGCCTATTTGGAACGTTCTGGGAAGTCTATACGTGGTAACGCCACTTGGAGCAGCTACGGAGTTGGTTTCCATCGTCAGCTTGCCCATATAATTTGCTTGTGGTCGGGTTTGTACCTTCGTATTTGGCATGGCACGAACCCTGGAAGGATATGCAGTGCTTGCCTCGCCCAGGTAAATGGATTCTCAAATACTCGTCAAAGTTGTGAACCAATGTATCCCGGATTAGAACTTTCAAGCTATCACTAGTAGACTCATTGTCACGTCTTAGAATGGGATATTAATATAAGTGGCACATGAGAGGTGACCCCAGCCAAACAACCTCGACTATCTCTCAATTCCAGGTCCTAACACCAATACTGGTAGCATTGTACGATATCATCATCAATCGGAATTCCTTGTTGCAGAATTTACAAGCATCGCCTATTGCACAAGGTCCATTCGAGGAATCAAGGTTGTCTTCTCCGCGTTCATCTTCAAATATGACAACTTTGATGCAGACAATACTGTAGCAAATTGGGGTAAAAGATCCCTCTTCAACCCTAACTTTCCAGTAGCATACGATGTATCATGATCCGAAGCTGAAATTCTCCCGTCAATAGGTATTCACTTCCTTCTACTATTGTTCAGAGTGGGTCCAACACTTCTATTATCAAAACCAATTCCTCAACCTCCTCTCTTTCTCTCCTCGTCTTCTTCCTCTATGTTGTTCCCGTACCTAACCTTCTTCTTGATCTTGACATTCATCATGGGAAACACCGCAGACATGGAGGCACCATATCTGAGAGATCGGGATTCACCAATCCCAAGCATTGAAAGCGACGACGCAGTTAACATCACAAATTCACCATTAACCTCAAATTCCACTTCAATCTCAAAGCCAAGCAAGATGTTAGCACGCTTTTCCGGAATTATTAATTTAGGAGAAAGCGGAGTTATTTCTCTTCTAGACGAAGCCTTTGACCTAGACATTGACGAGGCCGAGATGGAAAGGCTGAAGGCGGGAGCGGGGGCCAATCACAAGCGATTCACGCTGAGCCTGCTCTACAGCAAACACACATCCAGTCCCCCACAAACTCCATCTCCAACCAGCATCGCAGAGGAGGAACGCTTCGTGGGAACGCATCGAAAGAGAGGCGCATCAGAAGGTTTCGGAGAGTCCCCCAGAGCGAAAAGACAATGTACGCGTTCTTCAAGCGCACAATCCACGCCAGATTATGAAGCGCGCGAGATGCCCAACAGAAGCCCGGGAAAGAGGCACAAACATTTGCACAACACTGGAGCGAAAGTGGCAGGACGGAGCTATGGGGATGGAGGTGTAATCGATCTTACGCAGAGTTCGGTATCGGTGTCGGTGTCAGTTGAAAGAAGTGAAGCCCCAGACGCTGAAGTCCCCCAAGTGCGTCCACTGATAACGCAAGGCTGGACATCCGGCTAGTGGGATCATCGCTAACATGAACCTCAGGGCAACAACGAGGAAGCATATACCGCCAGAAGAGTGAAGCCCAACCCTACCACGCCTCTGCAACGCCGCAACAGCGAGTCGAAACTATCCGAAATCCGAAAGATCAAATACGAATCACCAGACGACCAACCATACGCAATCGCGCCCCCAGAAAACGACGACGAGGATAAAGAATTATTGGTGGAGATTGTGTCAGTGAAGAGGATTAAGCCTGAGAATATATCTAAGGAGCACAACAGCGAACGCCGAACGCCTGATCACTCATGTTCGATTGCTCCAGCAGAAGGCGACTATGCTGTGAAGGAAGATCATAAAGTGGAAGCGGCGGAGGAATCTTCTGAGAGCAATGCACACGAGAAAGAAAAGTCCATTGAAGTCAAAGGCGCGCCAAAGAAGGATTGGTACGTGTTTTATGCCCCTAGATATTGTCTAAATTTATTAATGTCTTGTCTGTAGGGCTTTTCGCCATTTACTCGAGGACGCCACCCAATTCTTTGATTACGGGTACGGTTTCTCGTTGGTGCAGTTTTGGTCATAGATTAGCTTGCTAATATTGCGCAGCAACGTCGAGGTCGACGCAAAAGTAGAGAACGAAAAGAGACAGGCTTCAATGGTAATTTTTCCTTGTCCCTCTTCTTCATAACCATCTAATCCGCTCCAGAAACCCAAGGTCCTTGGGGGTGTTCAACCCGTTAACAAGCTCGCCGGGAAACCCAATACCACCCCTCTTCATTTCAATCTTCATGATCAAGATCATCCTCGACGTAACGGGACATATTCGGAAGCTGTTCAAGAACGACCGCCCAAGAGGCAACGAACCGCAGATGCTGGGACTGGAAGTCTGAGACATAGCTCTCCTCAAGACGCGATTGATTTGGATCCTGAGCCAACTCACACCCGAGCTCATGCGAACAAAGCAGCATCTCGGTCACACCATAACCATGGCCAAGATGAAAGAAGGTCGAGCAACGACTCATTTGGAGTACCTGAATACCACCACACGGAGAGTATGGTAAGGCCAGGAAAAGCGGGGAAGTACATCACGCAGGGCCGTTCCATGGCAAACATCGCGAAGAAACCCACAGTCGTCAGACTTGATAGCCTGTCGCAGAGTGAGGACCGCAATGATCCTATTTCTGATCATGACGATGACGTTCGAGAAGTCAAACAAACGGTCGAAGTCCAAGTGCCGTCCTATCAACCCAATCGAGGCACCGCCTTGAAGGCTCCTCCCCGACCAAAGACCAACGCCCCTAGTCCATCCAGGAGTGTTTCACGAGCTTCCTCACAGGCCCCTTTAGGAAGAGAGCGAACCAGGCCGAGAGCTCACTCGATTGCGTCTAGCAGTGATGAGCTTGCTATTGTTAATGGCGATACTGGAAAAGTTCAACGACCGAAAGATGGCACCTCAACGAACAAGAAGCGAACCGCTCGAGCAACCTCTGCAGTGCCGCATTCTGGTGGAACTGAAAGTCCAGATCAACTCGCCGGCAGCAACTATTGTGGCCCCGACGCAGAGGCAAAAGAGACTGCTCGTGATTTGATGAATAAGAGGAATGCGAAAGCATCATCATCCGCTCCTTCCCGAGCTCAGAATGGGACTAGTAGTATCTCCTACGGTGTACCATCCTCGTCCGACGACGAAGACATTCCAGCCAAATCAGCAGACATGATAAAAACCGAATTCAAATCCGCAACAAAAGCAGAACCAGTTTTGCCTCCTTATGGCACCTCACAGGCTCGAAAGGATGCATCAACAAAACCGAAAAAGACTAGTCGTCCAGCTGCAGGTAATGTGTACCGACTTCTTGAGGCTCTAGGCGAGAAGCGAAACTGGCTACTCCAATTCCCAAATAAGACATGGATTCTTTACCACGAGTTCGAGTCGGGAGACTTAATCGTGTACAATGACGAGAAGTCTGAGCAGTTCCGTTTTCCATCGCAGAGCATCACAAGGATAGAGCATACCCACGACGATGGTAGAACCATCCTCCATAAAGGTCGAGGATATGCTGGCGAGATGGGTATAGGCGAACAGGCTAAGGTTTATCTCGAATTGGGTGGTGTCGAGGAATCTGAACAGCTATGGCACAAATTGAAGGCCTCTCAAACAATAGCGGTCAATCGCAAGGAAACGTGAGCAATCCCAAATTCAAATCCCAACAAGCACTAACAGTGAGGCAGAGAACATATCAGAAAGGTGTTTGAAAACCAACGGAATAGACCCCCAACCCAAAAGAGAGGTCCCCCGGCAATGGCTGAAGATATTGAGCACCTCAAGAAAAAATCTCAATCCAAGATTGATAAAGAGTTAGCTGCGCGTCAAGAGCAGAGAGCTTCAAACAATACTCGAGCACTCGAGTCCAGTCCGTATTTTAATGATGGGATTGAGCCGCAAAAGGCCCGAGGCCTTGCAAAGAATATGAGACCTGGTTCGTATGAAGTTGATGATGATGGCAGCAGAATTGCCAGATCCCACAACGACGAGATTTCCTCCCAAACATTCTACAGTGCGCGTCAGACTCGCTCGACTGCAGCACCAAGTGACTATGAATCTCATTCGTTGGTACACCAGATCGATAGACAGATCGCACCTCGAAGAGCTCGGAAGCCAAGGTCACCGACTCCTCCACCACTCCCGCGCTGGACACTTGAAAACCCAGATTGGGAGGGTGATTGGCATGGGCCGGTGAGCTTCCCGCCAATAGGTGCGAAGAGAAGCTTAGTGGAAAAGCAAGACATCGACAGACTGGACGAAGGCGAGTTTCTAAATGATAGCATCGTCAACTTTTATCTTCGTTGGCTGGAACACAATCTTGAACAAACAAATCCGGAAGTGGCTAAGCGAATTTATTTCCACAACTCGTTCTTCTACGAAGCTTTAACCAAAATACCAAGAGGAAAAAGAGGAATAAATTACGAATCAGTAAAACGGTGGACGTCAAAGGTTGACCTCTTCGAGAAAGATTACATCATCGTTCCGGTGTGCGAGAACCTTCACTGGTATCTTGCAATTATTTGCAACGCGCCCAGACTTCTAGCTCCCGAGACAGACGTCGAGAAGGCAGCAAATGCGGATGATAACGCACAAATTCTTACCAAAATCAGAGATAATCCGACCGCGCTCTCCTCTCCATCTTCGGCCACGCCTGTTGGGTCTCCTGGAGTCGACACTAAGATGAAGGTGATGTCTCTCGAGGATAATCAAAATAGCGAGGACGCCTCCGAACCGCCGCCTTATGACCGGGTGAAATGTGAGGAAGGCATCGAGACCCTTATAGAAGTGACTGCCGATACTGAGCAGAAGGATGATATCGTGGCCTCGGAAAAGCAATCTGCTGACGATGCCCACCCGATCGCAGAGATCAAATCT
The DNA here is from genome assembly GCA_020726485.1 of Halenospora varia. Taxonomy (NCBI): domain Eukaryota; kingdom Fungi; phylum Ascomycota; class Leotiomycetes; order Helotiales; family Solenopeziaceae; genus Halenospora; species Halenospora varia. The sequence goes on along the minus strand of JAHEWH010000034.1, from coordinate 13,847 downwards.
GATTTGCTGTCTTCATCGTCTCCTCCCTCAACTAAGAAGCCCGCTGCCACACGAAAGGGCAAGAGAGCCTCCATGGGACGGAAATACGATCTCAATGGACCAAGGATCCTTACTCTCGACTCTTTTGGGCATACTCACTCACCCACATGTACCAATCTCAAAGATTACTTGCTTGCGGAGTTAAAAACAAAACACCAAAAGGAAATTCCGCCACCAGGATCACTTGGACTGACCGTAAAGCATATTCCTACTCAGCCAAATTTCTACGACTGTGGCGTCTTCTTGCTTATGTATGTTGAGAAATTCTTACAAAATCCTGATGAATTTGTCAGAGACATACTGCAGAGTACACAGAATCTCGATGAAGATTGGAAATCGACTTCTGACCTACGTCGTGAAGTGCGTGATCTTCTCTTTGATCTTTCGCGAAAGCAGGCTGGCGATAAAAAGTCCCAGAAGCCCAAGGCAGCTTCAGGAGGGGACAAGGGTGCTAATAGGGCAAAGGCAAAGGAGACGTCTCTTCCAGAGGCTGTGTCTTCAGGAAAATCATCTAATCCATCTATCAACACGAAATCAATGTCTGAGAGTGACAACACAAGCGATCCCACCAGGGAGCAGAACGAAGCACCGACCAAAGCCCAACCTAAAGATGATCTTTCCAGCAAGACTAATGAAGAGAGTGGGCCTCCGCACGGGCCGCACCCCAGGGATGGATTGCTCGCGAAACTGGGTTCATTCGGAAGAAGTGTATCAAAGGGCCTAGGATTTGGCCAGGAAGACGACAGATCGGGTGAGAAAGTGGAAGCTGGCAAGACTGAATCCCAACCATTTGAGATCGAGGATTCTCCTATCAAGTATTCACAGCATCAAAGTGTCGTGGATCAGAACATTGCAGATGAAACCGTTATGGACAAGACTCGGGACACTAGAAGACGCCTACAGTCCCCGATTGCCAGAAGAGGCTTGTTCCAGAATGAGGATCAGCAGCGCACTTCCGAGAGAGAGATCCCTCAAACTCCAACGCCAGAGTCGCGTAGGGATGAATACTTGGCGAACGGCATCCAAAATGATCTCAAATCCCCAAGCCTCCTCCTTTCCTCTCAGGAATCGGATCAATCTCAGCCTCCTGCGGCTCCATCAGATATAACCAGTTCACCGACGAAGCGAAAGATCAACGATGCGGAAATGCTCTTCAGTAGTGCCGCCAAACCCAAACGTCGCCGAAGTTCCTCGCCTAGAAGCTCACCAGCAACGATGCGCCCGTCCAAAAGACTGGCTGCTTCCCAGTCACCGGGTCAGAAGAGACTTAGACATGCTATGAATATTGAGCAGCGCTCGAGGTATGATGGTCTTGAGCGCACTATATTGGGCTTAAGCGGAGATCCCATGTTCCCACAATGATGACATTATTTATGAGTTGCTATTTCACAGGGTGTAAAATAGCAGAACCAGCCCTTCTTTTAGGGCATAACATCGGCGTTTTAGATATCCATGTCTTTTTTGCCTTTAGATTTCAAGTATATTGCTCGCTTTAGCTTTCTGACACACGCAGCACAAGGAAGGTGATAGCTGCTGGCGTTCTGGAATGTCATAAAGAAGATTTGCTTCATACAGGCTAGCCAATGATACTAGTCCAGAGAGGTAAAGAAGTGAGCTTCGGGAATGAAATGATCATTCAAGTGGAAGGGCTAGATAGCCATCACATCATAAATTACAATCAATAGCTCTTTTTCGATACTCCGTACTGCTTGTGCGCTTCCTTCCTGCATATTAGTCCGTCATGTCCAGCTTGCCTTTGCGATTCCCACTTAACAGAGATCCTAGCCAAGTAGCGGTGCGATCATAGTCGGCCGTCGTAGAGCATGATATCTGTCGTCCACACGAAACTAGATGATCCAGCATTCGATGGTGTTTAACACGTATTCGCCTTTCCTCACCATGGGCTAGACTCCTCTCCGATCACTACTGGCCATAGTGAGTTTCGAATTACCACCATTTATGAAGTACTTGCTGCTAAGTAGAGCCATTGGTTCCAAGGGTCCCGCACCCTTCTATTGATACCTGGAGGCATGCCAGCGTTCAAGTGCAAGGCTTGTCACTGAGGTTACGAGTGTTCGTCTGCTAACAACGAAGCCATCAGGGGAGGACCGAGTTAAATTAGGTTTTACACTTCCTCTACACACTTAAATTTCACTATAAAGTCACATCTTAAATCAAATTCCCACACCAATTTTATATCATAAAATTATGTCATAATTACTATTACCTCTCCCTCCCCAATACAAAGTCAAAGAATACACAAACTTACCTCCGAGCCCAGCTTACTTACCTCACCTACCGTCAATCAATATCTCCACCCCCCAAACTCAACACTGTTCCCCAATTGCCCCTGCAACCAACTCTGTCTCAACCTCTCCGCCTCGTGCTCCTTCGCTTGGACCGCCATATGCGCATAATGATCAGCAGCAAACGCACAGCAATTACAAGCCTCCACATCATCCATCACGATATCACCATCCGACATCCTATGGAGCGGGCGATGGTACTCACGAGGTGGGTCGCCGCGACCGAGATCCATGGGGTGGCATTGGGAGGTGAAGGGGTCGAGGAACTGGTTGTATTGTTGGGGTGCGTAGCTTTCGGGTTGAGGTTGGAGTGCGTATTGGGATTGTGATGGGTATGAGGCCGGAGAAGGGATATCGTCGTCTTCATACCGAAGATCGGTGGGATAAGAGTTATATCCCCACTCATCACCGCCAATCTCCCCACCACCACCACCACCACCACCGAGTACAATTGTCCTAAGCGGACAATTCTCCGGCAAATGCTCCTGCGCGCAAACAAGACACACTCTTGACACCACGCCATTCATCGTAAGTGTATTCCTTATCCCGCCAATGCAGCTTGCGTCCGGATGCCACCCGGTACAAACTCGACAAGCTGTCAATACCGTCCCATCGGAGGCAACATTCCCATACTGGCCAATTTTTCCCTGGTCATTTTGATTTTGGTAAGAATTAGAGCCAATCCAGCCGTGCTTCGTGGGACAAGCATTGTTGAAGTGAGGCCCGGAACAGTGTTTACAGTGTATTTTCTTTCCCTTCTTGTCGGTTCCGCTTTTCGTTGTGCAGGAGGTGTCGGTGTGCCAGCCTCCGCAGTGTGAGCAGGGGCGTGTGATGTTTCCTCTTCCTCCTTGTTTGTTGTTATTTTGGTTTTGATTTTGGCCTTTGTTTTGGTTGAAATGGCATTTTTCTGCGGTGTGGCCGGGCTTTTTGCAGATTGTGCAGGCGTTCGAGTTGTTATTGTTGTTACCGTTGCTACGACAGTCTTTTGCGAAGTGGCCGGGCTTGCTGCAATTATTGCATTTCTTCTGGTTGTTGTTGTTGTTATTGTTGTTGTTATTTTGACCTCCATTATTGTTGTTATTGCGGCCGTTATTATTTTGGCCTCCGTTGTTGTTATTTCGGTTGGAGTTATTTCCGCCGCCATTATTGTTATTGCGACCTCCTCCTCCATTGTTGTTGTTATTCCGGCCTCCGCCGTTGCTTCCGCCTGCGGAATTGTTGTTTCTGTTTTTGCCCATGGTGAGAGTTGAGTGGGGGGGTATACGCTGAAGTGATTGGACCTAGCGAGTGTATTCAGTAAGGTGATGTGTTGGGAGACTTACTGTGTGGTATATACGAAGTGAGTGGGTGTAGTAGTACTATTCCTACTACTGGACTGAGAAAGTTGAGACATATATGTAAGATCAGGAGATTGTCCATGTCCAGGTAAATGGACTTAGCAATTTCTTATATGCCGAGATCAAAGGGCTTTGTTGGCATTGTGAGGTTTGAAGAGATGAAAGGAAAAACAGCTGAAATTCTATTTTCTAGACAAGGAAAAGATTAATAGGATTGTCAAGAACAATACTTCTTTGTCGGAAAAGGGGGAAATCACAGAGAAGGTGGCTGTCCATGGAAGACTTGAGTAAATTTGGGTTTCTCAACAAAGATACATCTGCTCTAGTACAGCTTCTCCAGGATCATCGAAAGTGAACAGAAGGGTAAGAGTGTTGAGAGGCACGGGATATATCTTCTCAGTCGCTCTTTACCGGGGCGACAACATCGCATCTCAACTGACCTGGGAAATTTAGCTCCATACGTACTTGTTTGACTTGTGCCTCCTCCGCCTCGAGCCCAAAGTGCTGCACCTGACCAACATTCGTACATCTGAACATGCCTCGCCGAAGTGGGAACCAAAATAGTAACGGTGAGACCAGATGCTACCACTGTGATGGCCCACACAGGGCATCAGTTTGTCCGAATCCCGAAAATGGACTTGGCGAACTGATGATACTCTGCCAGCGTTGTGGCAAAAGACACTGGCAGGGTGAGTGTGTGGAGGATGGGTGGGTTTTTGGTCGCGGACGAGGGAGCAAGAGAAGTCCATAGATAGTGGAGCAACTGAGAATGTGGCCTATTAAAAATTAAAAGTTACCTGTAAAATATTGTGAGTGTTAATTTGGTAATATGACTAGATGACTTGATAGTGACCAAAAGCATACAAGACTATCCTGAGGGGGCATATATCAAGTGCGACATATGTCGGAATATGAAGGCTTTGATACCAGGGCTGTAACTACTGTACTACTTAGAAATCGTAGCTTAGAAGGCTACCTCCCAGTAGACGAACAAGTCAAGTTGACTCACCATAGTCCATCCAGGTTTGGTTCCTAGCCAGCATAACAAGGCCACCCAGTCCAAGGCGCCTCAGTTCCTACCCCCGAGTAGAGTACCGAAACGGTGAAATTCAGTCTCTATTCTCTCTCATGCTCGGTAGTAAATTGAAAAATGACAAGTGCCTCAGTGACCGCCACGGTCCTTAATATACTAGATTTACTTTAACACATGTGAAAGGAGTATTTTTTTGTTGTGATTGCGATCGTGAGGATACTGCTCAAACAGGCAGTGGTCCGTTTTGGCGTTGTTGAGACTGTCATTTGTACTCAAGTTAGTGTTGTGCTCCAGATTGAGATTGCACTCGGGGGTATATTAAGACAGAGGTTCCACCCTAGATATGATCCGAGCTGGTGGGTGACACTAGGGTTATTTCCAAACTGTATTCTAGCTAGTTCCTTCTACCGATACCGCTCGGCATCTATGACACTGTGGCAGATCTGTGATGCGAGTTGTGTGGAAATATACCCAAAATCCCACTTTGGGGTTTTCGGTTAATGATCTTGACATGAATGCACCCTCTGCCACCATCGGGAAATGGACATGTTGATCTAGAGATCTATCAAGAATGGTAAGACCTAATGTGAAGCCTGGTACGCGTACCTGAAGATCCCCATCTAGTGTTGTCTCGGACACGATGGTAGCCGCGCAAGAGTTGCAGCTGAAAAACGCGACTTGCAACGACACTTCTCCAAATTGAAATCAGCACATGTTGGATCCGCTGCGAAACACGTCGAAACTTCTCTATCCGCCATTTAGTATGCGCATGCGGAATCGCGATTACTGCTTGACTCATGAACGTTGTTCGAGATGAGCCCAGAATAGCAATATTGAAAACCTGACGTCTTTGTTTTAAGAAGATATGGGGTGAGAGTCCACAGCACATCTTAAGAACAAAGACTTCCTCGACCTATCCAGACAGTACTAGCGCTTGCTAGGCCAAAATAGAGATAGCTATCTTTTGTCAAAGGAGAATGGCATTGTGCCAAGTAAAAATGCGAGCGAGCGTCGCTCCACACAATGGGTATTAATCGTCCCTCTTTGTCCAAGGAACAACTTGGAACACAACCGCAATAGAACAGAAACCAATCATACTAGTACTTTAGCTCGCCTTGAAACGTCGCTCAGCCCAATTCATTCATCATTATCTCTCCTTCCGGCCAGGGCAACGAAGTACTCCATCGCCCCAGCAGTATCGGAATTACTTCAAGCAAGATAATCATAGTAAGCCAAGCACACACCACAGACAATATGGGTTCTCTTTTCAGGTTTGCTGAAGCTCGCCAGTCTAGTATGGATGATCGAGGACCTCGAGAAGAGCCATGGACTGGATGGAGAATGCTGGCGACAGATGACTCTAACAAATCTGAAACACTTTTCCAGAGACGGAGTCGTCCTCGGGAAGAGCCATGGACTAAATGGAGAATGTGTGTGAGAGATGACTTCAACGGATCCGAAAACTTTATGCAGAGACGGATGCGGCAGAGGTCTGAACGAGAGGCCAGGAGAATTGAGGAAGCGCTGTCGGAGGAAAGTCGCCTGGAAGAATGGGATTTTATTACTACTCAGCCAGGATCAGCTAGACGATATTCAATATTGGACTACTCTTGTACAACGCCATCAGTGCCTCCAGGACCATGGGATGGGCTGAACCACTCATACTCTGATCCTGGAAACCCGTTTGCGGACGAAGATCTGAGCACATTTGATAGTGAGTCGACAGTATCAGATGAAGATGATTGTCTTCTAGAGCCTCTCTCGGATCTCGATGTGAGCGGATACATCGCTGATCTGGCAGATGCTCGATTCGAGCTCGTAGACCATGATCATCTAATGTATCCGTTCGAAAGAATAACAGGTAGCTGGTTTTACAGTTCTGAACGTCACTGTCGCTGCATTGGCTGCCACAGCTATTGCAGCAGTCGGCAGATGGACCATCACCCTAAACTGTGTACATGCAGTGACTGTAGGCCTACCGTTCCAGAGAATCCATTCTCAGATGACAAGGAGATAGTCCAGCCACATTGGGAGAACGGTTCAGAGGAGTATTTTGTAGAAGCTTTCCCTGAACTTGATGTCGAAGGGCTACTTCTCGACTTCGCAGACCCTCGATTCGAATTTATCGACCATGATGACCTCAGATGCCAAGGCGACGCACCTATCATAGTCCAGGAACGATTTTCAGTATTCCAGCCTCACCCCCGAAAAAGGATTGCTACTGCGTCTGGTGCCAGAATCACCCGACTGGTAAGGACTGCAATAAACACGACGCCAGCAAGTGGTGTTATTGCCGGAACTGTAAGAAGTGCCGCCGTAAGCATACGTGGAGTCTTAAAGCAGAGCTCGAAGGGGTGGGGGTCTCAGATATTCCAACCAAAGGGAGGGGAAGATGATAGTGAGGCTCTAATCGATGCTCGTCGATATACACCTAGAGGGTATACTCCCAAGTGGGAGATTGAAGAAAATGTGAAAAGATCGAGGAGTTGTCGGCATATATGTATAGAATGAGGGAGGAAGACCGCCCGGGACAGTCACCCTCCCTCTTTGATCAGAAGGGTAGATTGTATCTCACTATTGAATATGAGTTCAAGGGATACCATGATAGGACTTTCGCAGCCAAAATATAGTAATCGTAACTGTCAGCTACAACTAGACTGCAAACATTTTCAAAATACACATCTGAGCTAAGCCAAGTACGTGCATTGGTGACACTTGAATATTGAATATTGAACTCGTGGCTTGTCTAGTATCCCAGAACCACTTGGTGGAATAAGGGACTATATTTGAACATTCTTGCTTTGTGGGTAGTCGGTGCTTCTGCGGGGAAGGCTCTCGACGGCGAATCCGTCTTTCTCGCTCTTGCGAAGGCTAGATCCGGCTCCTCGTGATTATGCTCGCCAAAATGGTTGACGGTCGCAGGCGGAAACACGCCATCGAAAACACAGGGGTCCTCTTCAACGGAATGAAAATTTCTCCAGGACGTCTCAACGGGCGGTTACTCTCGTATGTGGCCGATCTGCAGGCTGTAAATGAGGCAAATTTGTCAATGTCGATGTGGTGAGACGCAAAAAATTTGATGCAGGTTTTGTTGTGAAGCCCCTCGCTCCTCCACTTGAAAACCGGTATGCTCCCGATCCATAATTTGGCGCTCGGGCTGCCGCGATCAGATGGGGAGATTGGAGCCCCACGGGCGAGATCATCATGTGATCGAGCCGCTGCGAGCCAGTCGAGCCAGTGTTAGGTGCAGCGATTAGCAGCAGTTCTGCAGTTCCAGCCGTGGAAAGTGGGTTTCGTGGAGAAACCGCAGCAGCGCTGGCTGCCGACTCAGCGAACTTCGAAGGAGAAGCTCAAACCACCCCGGGCCCCGGGATCTGATGGCGACGGAAACCTTGAATCGTCCAAACGAATCGTGCCGCCGTGCTGCTCGCGATGCAAACTTGTGGCCGATGCTGGCTTGTGAGGACTGTCATGATTTGCTGGCTCTGCTGGCTGCGCAAAGCCATTGCTAACCCCGCATCTCGCCGTCCCGGTGAAGTCGACGTTGTCTTCGATGTGGAGGGGAGAAGGAGTGTGTGAAGGCGAGGTTTGACAGGTGGAGGACACAGACAAGAGCCACCTGCTGCACCTCGCCAAATTATGAGATCATTCTAGCAGGGGTTAACACGCCGACCGGGGCCCTGCAGCGCAAGCCCCAAGCGAAGGCCCAACCTTCTGAATTGGAGGCAAGTGAAGCTTCGTGCTCCGACTTCTTCCCTCACTTTCATCCCTCTTAAATACCTCTATTCGCCGTGCAGAACCTCTGTCTGCTGCGGAGAAGTATTCTTAATTCATAATTCACTTTGGCTCGATTGCCTGGTAAGCCGCCCCTCCGCATTCAAGCATTCCTCGAAACGGCGCCGAGAGCTAATCCTAGTGTGGGGAAAGCTCCTCCTTCGCAGCATCTGAGCTCCGTTCTCCTTCCCCTTCACCTTCCAATCGCGACTGCCAGAAACGCAACCGGCAGCATCATCTACCGTTCAACCAGGTAGCTTGATCTTTGGAAGCAGTTGTTTGTGACAGCGCCTTGCCCGAGTCGCTGCTCTTCACTCTGCATTGGCACCACGCATCAGACCATCCCCAGGCGATTGCAAAAACCCACACACACAATGTCGAACAGAGACATTCGCAACCATTACCTGTTCGAGATCGCCACAGAGGTTGCCAACCGAGGTATGTAACGCGAGGCGAAACCGTTGAAGAAGGCCGATCGCGATCACTGACCTTGCACAGTTGGTGGTATCTACTCCGTCATCAAGTCGAAAGCGCCTGTTACGACAGCAGAATATGGCGACAGATACACTCTCATCGGCCCGCTGAACAAGCAATCGGTGAGTTGGTTGCCCAGAGAAGCTCCCTTGCAATCCACTAACAATCGCAGGCTGCTGTCGAAGTCGAAGCCCTCACTCCAACGAACCCGCATCTCGCCAAGACAATCGAGTCCATGGAAGAGCGAGGAATTGGCATTGTATATGGTCGATGGTTGATTGAGGGCGCTCCTAGAGTTCTGCTGATTGACACCAAAACCGCCTACCGATTTCTCGACGAGTGGAAGGCCGATCTCTGGAACACTGCTGGGATCCCATCTCCGCCAGGCGATGACGAGACAAATGAAGCGGTGGTGTTTGGTTACCTCGTTGCATGGTTCTTGGGAGAGGTAGGACAGTTCACATGTGAATTGAGACACAACGCTAACTTGCAAATAGTTCGTGGCACACGAAAAGGAAAAGGCCGTCATCGCGCATTTCCACGAGTGGCTCTCTGGTGTGGCGTTACCGCTGTGCAAAAGGCGACGAATCGATGTAACAACAATTTTCACTACCCACGCAACTCTCCTTGGACGGTATCTCTGTGCTGGTTCAGTCGATTTCTACAACAACCTCCAATATTTCGATGTGGATGCCGAAGCGGGAAAGCGTGGTATTTACCACCGTTACTGTATTGAGCGTGCCTCCGCACACTCTTGCGATGTTTTCACGACTGTCTCCCATATCACTGCCTACGAGAGCGAACATCTTCTAAAGAGAAAGCCGGATGGCGTGCTTCCCAATGGTTTGAATGTTACGAAATTCTCTGCCATGCACGAATTCCAAAACTTGCATCAGCAATCCAAGGAGAAGATTCACGATTTCGTCCGAGGTCATTTCTATGGACACAATGACTTTGACCCCGAAAACACCCTCTACTTCTTCACAGCCGGTCGTTATGAGTATAGAAATAAGGGTGTGGACATGTTTATAGAATCCCTGGCACGATTGAACCACCGATTGAAGGCCTCTGGATCGAAGATGACCATCGTTTCGTTCATTATCATGCCAGCACAGACACAATCTTTGACGGTTGAGGCTCTGAAGGGACAGGCTGTTATCAAGTCATTACGGGATACAGTTGATGTCATTGAGCGCGGTGTTGGCAAACGAATTTTCGAGCGAGCTCTTAAGTGGCATGACGGGGATGCGATGCCAGATGAGAAGGATCTGATTACAAGCCAGGACCGAATTTTGCTCCGAAGACGGCTGTTTGCGATGAAAAGGCATGGCCTTCCTCCGATTGTCACTCACAACATGGCAAACGATGCGGAGGATCCAATTTTGAACCAGATCCGAAGAGTCCAATTGTTCAATCACCCTTCGGACCGCGTCAAGATTGTTTTCCATCCCGAATTCCTAAACTCCGCAAACCCAGTCCTCCCAATGGATTACGATGAATTTGTCCGAGGTACTCATCTTGGCGTTTTCTCCTCTTACTACGAACCATGGGGTTATACTCCAGCAGAGTGTACCGTTATGGGTGTTCCCAGCATCACAACCAACCTTTCCGGTTTTGGTTGTTATATGGAGGAGTTGATCGAAAACTCGACCGATTACGGTATCTACATTGTCGATCGTCGCATGAAGGGTGTGGATGATTCCGTCAATCAGCTCACATCATTCATGTTTGATTTCGCCGCCAAGTCAAGACGTCAACGTATCAACCAGCGAAATCGTACCGAGCGACTCAGTGATCTGCTCGACTGGAAGCGAATGGGAATGGAATATGTCAAGGCAAGACAATTGGCACTACGAAGAGCATACCCAGCATCATTTGAGGGTGAGGAAGAGGACGACTTCATTCCAGGTGTAGAGCAAAAGATTTCCCGACCATTCTCTGTTCCGGGATCTCCAAGAGACCGCAGTGGAATGATGACACCTGGAGATTTTGCCAGTTTACAAGAAGGACGCGAAGGTTTGAGCACGGAAGATTATGTTGCGTGGAAATTGCCGTAAGTACTCATGGAGTGGAGAAAGGAAATTTGCTAATTATCTCGCCTTAGTGAGGAAGAAGACCCGGATGAGTACCCATTCCCTCTTACCTTGAGGGCAAAGAAGCCAACAGGCCCAACGAGTCCCACCGAACCTGTCATCACGAACGGAGACTCATGAGAGTATCGCATGGGTCGAGAACCCTGGAGTTGTGGTGGTGATCAAGGAATAGAATGATATGGCAGGGAATTGGATGGCGGGCGCGCTGGGGATGGGAGGGAAAGATGATAACTAATCATGTACCAAGATGTTTTCCGTACTACACTGCGTTTTTCTCAATCATTGCATGCGCGTTTGTTTCCTGCTTTGATGCTGGGTTGTCAATTAGCTGCATTCGTTCATGCATATAGTCTCTCTTGCGATTTGTATTAAGGTTACCCGTTGCGCTGGACAAGGTTGACTGATTAGGCAGCAGAGGGAGCCAGGCAGGGCTAGGAAGGAAGGGGAGGGGAATGGAAATTGTTCATAGTTGAGAATGCTGCTGGTAGTAGGTTGAATTGAGGATTTTAAGTGTTCTTTGCTTTATATCAAGTTGGAGTCTCTTTGTCCTACTTACCGACACTCTATAAAGCAGGGCACTAACGAGGCCGCCGTCACAAGTCTGTGCTTTCAGGCTATATTTTAACAATTTTCAGGTCTCACAACCCCGCCTTCAGGCTTCTAAAAACTCAACTTATCACGAACACTTTAAAGGTTTAAAACAATAAGACATTACTGTGATCTAGGAAATAAGGATTACAAGTTATTCTCTATAAAGGTAATTTTCATGGACTAAGTTTTAAAATTGCTATGATTTTTGGTTTTGGTTTTGGTGTAGAATATGCTAAAAACACAGACTTTTGACGGCGGGCTTATAAGCCAGAAGCTTGGACCCTTCTAGGTATAACTTATCCTGTGTTTCTGGTTACCTTTAATATCTCCCCTATATGTGGTGCTCTCTACGAACCCGTGGTGTCTTTGTAGGCATCTGGGGTTATGCACTTCTAAGTGTAATACTATGCTTCTTAGAATATAGTGGAAAGAAGTAATCCTGTTTCCGCAAGGCAAGTAGTAGACAAATGTATGTGTTTATAGCTATACGTATACTTCTTAGTAAAGCTTAGTAAAACTTAGCAGAATCTTAGTAAAATCTTGGCATTTTATCGCCTTAATACAGTATAGTCATAGAAGTTACATGCATGGGCCTTACTGCTAATAGCTACTTATATGTTTAGGTATTACTTAATATAAGTATTATAGTTATAAAAGGCCTGTATAATAAATGCTTATAAAGTCTTTTTAACTATTATTAAAAGAGAAGAAATAAGTTCCTTTATAATTAAACTAGTATTCTTATAAAATAAAATAAATTATATATTAAGATATTATATATTAAGATATTATATTTAATTAAAGCCTATTATTATATAAGTATTTAATATTATAAAACCTATTAATAAGATATAAAGCCTTTTATTATAAAATTTATTAAAATATTATATTACTAAACTAAATATAAAAAAAAGAAAATTATAACTTTTTTAATTAAAAAAAAATGTAAGTTATATTTATATTAAATAAAAACTTTATATTACTTTTTTTATATAACTAGCCTTTAGTTTATATTTTATTAACTATTTATTAATAGGTTTAATAGGTAAGTTTTTTTTATAGTATTAGGCAAGATTGTGGTGTTAGACCTGCTGCTTTCGGCGGGTTTGGTCGCTGTTTTACGCAGCCTCAAACCCTAGAAAAGTATCACGTGCCGGGTCTCGTAGTCGGCTATCAGGTAATTGTCAGAGCGAAGGGTCTTGAAGAACTTCAAAATCCCAGAACGTCAACCTTTTGCAACTCTTGATTCTGATGTGCCTACTTTGGCTGAGGATAGTCCCCCTAGAAACAAGGGGCCTTTCTAGGACCCTCCCTACTTGGCCTGTCAGTATGGCAGTCTCTACTCTGGCACTTTTGAGTTCTCTTCCTCTTGCACATATATATTTGTCCTTGTCATCGCCTCTTCGACCACCTCATTCTACTCCGCAGCCACCACTCCTTATAACGACGGTGTTATGAGGACGCTCAGTAATCCGGGACTGCTTGAGGGGGACGACGCTAGCATTCCTTTAGTATATCCACAATATAGACCGGGTAAAGAAGAGGAGTGCGATGCAAAACTATATAGCAGAGTTCAAAATGCTCTTTAACTAAGAGAATGGCCGCCTAATAGACACTAATAATGGAAAAGAGGCCCTAAAGGTATAGTACTCCCTAATTATAGATGGTCGCGTTTTCCTAGGTGCTAAAATGTGCAGTATATCGACATGTTTAGGCTGGATAACACCGTCAAGTCAAAGCCTGTCTTAGGAGTAGACGACCTCTTGCTTCTGCTCTATCACTACTAGGCCTATAACACTTCTACATTCCCTATAAAGCGGTACCGGGTATAGTTTATATTGATTCTGCTCCTCCTCTTTGGTATAGGGTGTTGGCTTACGGAGCTAGTCGATACAAAAAAGAAGAGAAAAGAGGCTACCGGCTCTGATAATAATGATGATTTTAGAGTTGACAATAATGACAACCTTAGTCCTAAGGATAGTGACAACTCCTATAATAACAACAATGATACTTTTAAAGACGTTAATATTATAATTAGACGCTTTGATGCGCTCTGCTATAAAGACGTCCGCCTGCTGCTTGTGCGGAGTCCTGATAGCAGAGACCGGGATGTGCTTGCTATAGAGATGGTGATGGCCCACTATAAGGGATATAATAGACGCCTAAAGCTATGAGTTGACTAGCCTTAATATGCCTCTTA